>JAQHUG010000241.1:2465193-2531307 GCA_028555095.1 Dicrostonyx torquatus
CAGAAATTGTATTAATTAAATTACTGCCTGGCCCATTATATCTAGCCTCTTCTTGGCCAACTCTCACATCTTGATCTATCCCCATTTCTACCAATCTGTGTATCACCATGAGGTCGTGACTTACCGGGAAAGATTCTAACCAGCGTCAATCTCAGGCAGCAGCTTCATGGCATCTGCCACTCTGCCCTTCTTCCCAGCGTTCAGTTCTGTCTACTCTGCCTACCTAAGTTCTGCCCTATCAAAAGGCCAAGGCAGTTTCTTTATTCAACAAATGAAAGCGACACATAGACAGAAGGACCTCCTACACCAGATCCCTGTGAGTTCCAGGCCAGCCTGGTCTACAAAGGAGTTCTAGGACAGCCAGGGCTATACAGAGAAATATCTTGAAGAAATAAAACAAAAACTTTTAGGGGCTGGAGAGGTGGCTCAGTGGTTAAGAGCACTGGCTGCCCTTCCAGAAGACCTGGATTCAGCTCCCAGCTCACAACTGTCTGTAACTCCAGTTCCAGGGGATCCAACACTGTCACACAGACATATGCAGGCAAAACACCAATGCACATAAAATTAAAAAAACAAATTAATTAAAAAACTTTTAGCTAGTGTGGTAACATACACTTTTTAATCCCAGCATGAGAGAGGCAGGTAGATTGCTATGAGTGTACAGCCAGGTCAACTTGGTATTCATAGTGAGTTTCAGGCCAGTCAGGGCTATATAGTAAGACCCTCCCGCTCCCCCACCCCCCAAAAAAGGAAAAATTAAGTCAAATGTTTTATCTTTGACCCTTGTGTTATTTAGAAGAGTTTTGGGACTTCTCTTTCTGTTACTTCTACTTTAATCCATTGTGGTATAAGAACAGACCTGGCATGATTCCCTTGAAATCTGTTAGGGTCGGAATGTGCTTTCCCACGTGTTCCATGTAAGCCTGAGAAGGTGTTCTGCTGTTGACGCAGTCCAGATGTGGGTTCTGCTCACACCATGCTGTCATTACCAGCTGTCATTCATTCTCTTCCTCCCCCCCCCTCTCCTTTCCTTCCTTCTGGTCTCAGACTCATGCTGTGACTGCGGATCACCCGAATTCCTGATCTTTCTGTCCCTACCTCCAAACACTGGGACTATAGAGGAGCCCTGCCACGCCCACTGGAATGATTTCTGACTGGTCTGATTGTAATGCTACGCCTGTCAATGTCTCCTGTAGCACATGCTCGCTCTCTCTCTCAATCTCTCTGTCTCAATCTAGGTATATTTTTTATCTTGAGGCAGTGTCTAATACTATAGCCTAGGCTGGCCTCAAAGTCACAATGTCCTACTGCCTCTACCTCCAGAGTTGAGCGTACACACATGAGCCGCCATTCTTAGCTTTGTTTAGATGGGGTCTTCTTATACTGACCAGACTGGCCCTAAACCTCCTGAGGACTGGAATTACAGGTTGCCCTGCAAAGCCTAGATCAGTTGTACTTTTATGGCATTTATGGGCTCGGTGTCCTTTGTGCCTCCCCATGTTTGGGCCTGGCTAGTAGCTGTGACCTCCATGCTCCAGAACAGCCCCTAGGAACCAGGCATCTGACCCCGAGAACTCCATCTCCATGAAATACGCCAAATCCTCCCAGGCAATGACCAACATGCTCTGTGCATGCCTTTGAGGTGGAGGGCATGGGAAAAGAGAATGGAGGACTGGAGAAGTTTGTATATATTCTTCTTCCTGTTTTCTTGGAGTGGGGGTTCAGATAAGATCTTGCTATGAAGCCCTGGTTGGCCTCAAACTCAAAGCGGTCTTTGAGTGTGAAGACTGTGGGTGTGTGCCCTTATACGTGGCTGCTCTTCCTTTATGCAGATGTTTTTCTTTTTTTTTTCTAAGTCTTAAATTTTCTTTATCTTTTTTTGTTTATTTTTTTCATGGCAGGGATTCACTGTGTAACAGCCCTGGCTGTCCTGGAACTCAGTTTGCAGACCAGGCTGGCCTTGAACTCACAGAAAGCTGCCTGCCTCTGACTCTGAGGGTTGGGATTAAAGGTGTATACCTGACTCTTAAATTTTCTTATTGTTATTTATATATGTCTGTGTAAGTGTATGCCAAGTGTGCTGTTTCCTGCCTTGGAACTCATGACGTAGCCCAGGGTTGCCTTAGTCTCCCAAATGCTGGGATCACAGTCATGAACTACTATGCATATATATACATATGGCTGACTTTATTTTATTTTATTTTATTTTTTTTTTGGTTTTTCAAGACAGGGTTTCCCTGTGGCTTTGGAGCCTGTCCTGGAACTAGCTCTTGTAGACCAGGCTGGTCTCGAACTCACAGAGATCCGCCTGCCTCTGCCTCCCGAGTGCTGGGATTAAAGGCGTGTGCCACCACCGCCCGGCATATGGCTGACTTTATATATATACATATATACACACATAGTCGGCCATTTGGGTATTCTTTATGTCTTCTGTTTCTTTCACAAGTTGTATATTTCAAATAAAGACTGTTAGATTTGCTGCCTCCAACACTTTGAGGCATAGGCATCTGTAGGGTCTTCCTAGGCAAATGAACTTTTGTTTTTGTCTGTTTAGTATTTTTCCTTGTATCCAGGATTATAAGACTTACTTTGCTTCCTCAGTTAACAGGACTAGTTAGAATCAGGCTATGGTCTTGCCAGCTCCTGTTATCTACCCTTTCCTCTCTCCCACCCACCCATAGTCTTAAGGTCAGTTTGGTTGACTCTCAAGGCACCAGAGCCAATGGGATATGTGAGAGAATAGGTGGCACGGACCTCATTATTGAGGGTACTGGGGATGGAAACCAGGCAAATGGTACGCTGAAAAGCTGTATTTCCAGAACTCAGTTCAGTTCTCATACTCATGGCTCAGTCTGTTTTTTTTTTTTTTTTTGAGACAAGGTTTCTTTGTGGCTTTGGAGCCTGTCCTGGAACTAGCTCTTGTAGACCAGGCTAGTCTCAAATTCACAAAGATCCGCCTGCCTCTGTCTCCCGTTTGCTGGGATTAAAGGCGTGCACCACCACCGCCCGGCTCTCATGCTCAGTCTGAATCAGAGACCGTATCTGGGCTGGCACAGGTTGGGCCCTCTTAAAGAAAAAGTGAGCTGTGACCTTTGCCTCTTCTGGGACTCACCTGGGGCTCTCTAGGTGAGACAGATCTGAACGGCTGTGAATGCTGTTGCTACCAGTCCTTTGGCCCCACAGCAAAAAGCATGGTGGAGTTACCCTGGTCTTGAGGACTTCTGAATTGGGCCATTCTTGCTAAGCTACTGGGCTGCTTAGGAGGATGATACATTATCATGTTCCTCAATCACCCAGATTCTCTTCGTTCCGGAGTCACAATCCTTTTATGTTTGCTGAGACTGACTGCTGGCCTATCACTTGTTCTTCTTGAAGTGTAACCCACATACAATAGACAGCTGGCAGTTTGCTATGCTGGGTACACGCTGTATGGATACTAAAAGACATAATTGGTTTGTGATGACTTCCTGCCTGTCTGATCCATTATGGAAGGTGGGGATGCTAACATTTCCCCAAAAAGAGCTGATCTGTTAGCAGTTAAGACAATTTTTTGTTGACCCAGAAATGCCTTCAATTCCTCAATTTCAGGGGATGGTTTTTCAGTCATGGTTCGCACACTCTGGGAGGCCAGCCAGCTGCTTCTCACCTTCATGCCTCGGCTGTCCTGTGGCTGCAGTGGGCTCTCCTGCTGCTCTCTTATGCTTTCACACTGGATCTATTTAAATTTATTGAGCTTATTTTTTTTTTAAAACCAAATTTGGGCAACTTCTGACCATTCTTTCATTATTCCTTCCTCCTTCAAGGACTCCCCCTTCAGGCATTGTACACTGTCCCTGGACCTGCAGAAGTGAGGCTTTATTTTCCTTCAGTCTTTTCCTCTCTTAAATTTGTCTCATCAAGCTGCTTCCCAGAGCACTGACTTCCAACTCAAATCCAACCCCTTCACCATTTATCAGAATGTCCATCTCATTCTCGAAAGCAACTTGTTCTGGTGAGGGAGACACAGTTTTTGTAGCGCCAGCCATGTTGTAATTCTTTTTTTTTTTTAAAGATTTACTTGTTTATTTATTATGCATATAGTGTTGGCATCAGACCACATTACAGATGGTTGTGAGCCACCATGTGGTTGCTGGGAATTGAACTCAGGACTGCTGGAAGAACAGCCCAGTGCTCTTAACCTCTGAGCCATTTCTCCAGCCCCCTGTTGTAATTCTTTAGACATGTTTTCTTTCATTCTTTAACACACACTTCTAAGTTGGTTTTTAGTCTTTGTCTAGTAAGATCAGTTTCTCACCCCTAGGGTTTTCTCCTCAGTGGCTACTTTAGACTTCATGTGCTATTTGCATGAGGGGTTTGCATGTATGAGATCAGTCTCAGGTGGAGCTAAGGAAACATTCTCAAATGCTTTCTGGGCATGCACACAGGCCTATCACAGCTTTCCCTCTCCCAGGAGTGTGTCCATTAAAGCTTTCAGGATGCCCATGACATGCCTTTCTCCATGTATTGGCTCATGTGTTACTGAGGTGTCTCTGACCAATGCTGGTCAGAGGGAATTCCTTTTAATTCTTTTGAAGTCCAGTAATGACAATCCAGTGACAGTTGCTTTTCCAGGGAGCTGTCAGGTAGGCCAGATGGTCATAGGCTCTAAGTAGGGACCCCTGCCGGCTGGCTGCAGGCAGATTGTCAAGGCACCAGAGCCAGTGGGTATGAGAGAATAGATGACACAGACCTCATTATTCTCACATCTTTCTTGCACGAGCAGACCACGTGTTCCTGTGTAGTAGGTTCTGGAGTACTGGAATAGCACGTCTCAACAGTGTCTATCTGAAGAAGCTGAATCTTGGAGGTACTTTGCTGCTTTGAAATCTTAACCATTCCTATCAAACGAATATTCCCTACTTTATCTCCTTACGACCTATAAACCACTGCTTTGAATTTGTTCTCAGGTTTTGGGACTTTTTGGAAAGTAAATTGAACTGACCATTACTTTGTGGCAGGGTGTTTGTAACTTGGAGATATGGCTCCTATTTGCAATTTTCTCCAGTCAACCCCAGTTCAAGGACCAGAACATCACCAGCCCCAGAGCACAAAGCTCACTTGTTTTAGGTTTCACACAAATCCAATTGTTTTGCATACAGGTGTTATTTTATGGCCTTCAATTGCTCTGTATTGTAAGTTGTCAACTGGGATCAGTTGAGACCCTTGCTGGTTGTCACAGTGTGTGTGGAGGGACAAGTCGCGTTTTCCACATGGGGGCCAGGCATGTTGAACATTCATTAGTTGGCAGTTGAAGTGTTCAGGCTTGCCTCCCTAAGAACTTCAGCAGCACAGAGGTTGCTGTGCCTGCTGCAGCCCATCTTGGCGTGACTCCTACTGCCCCTCTGGTTTGTTTCGCATTCTCTGCACTCTGCTACTCTGGTTCTCCAGGATATATTTATTATGTATACAATATCCTGTCTGTGTGTGTGCCTGCAGGCCAGAAGAGGGCACCAGACCTCATTACAGATGGTTGTGAGCCACCATGTGGTTGCTGGGAATTGAACTCACCAACCTAGGACCCAGTGGACCTAATGCTCCCATGAGCCATCTGTGCAGGAGGGAAGCTGCTCCTGAGTTTTCTATGAAAACTAGCACCCATTTACAGGTGGAGGAAGTGCTGCTATCAGTGTTCTATATCTTTCCCTTTTTCTATCCTAGCCTGGCACCTTTAGCTAGGTATCAGCTGTGTGTATGTGTGTGTGTTGGAGGTGGGGTGTTGAAAAACGCTGCCTCTATGTTGTCTAGAGGTCTGAACATGTTCTGCAAGCATCATGTGTTTCAGAGCTGGGTTTGATATACACAAGGTTCCTGGCTCTCTGGTAGCAGAAATCTCAAAGGTCTAAGTACTCCTTACCGGAAGCTCAGCTCAGCAGGCCACTGATATATGGGTAGTCTTAGGTTTTAGAGATACCAGGCATACAGAAAGCTCACATGGATTTTGGTCTGGCTTCTCAGACTGATACAAGATGTGTGTCTGTAAATCTCTATGCATTTATGTCAACTATCTTCATGGAAGGCTCTGGCAGCAATACGTCAGACTTGTGCAGAGTTGCAAGGAAGTCTTATGCGTAGGGTGATAGAGTTTGTGATTTGTCCCTATGGGCTAAAATGGATGGTTCTAAGGATGCTTGGAGAAAATAAGATAATGCATTTTTTTTTCTTTTTAGTGCAAAAATGGAGCTACAAAGAAGTGTTTCATGATTAAGTTCCATGATTTAGGGACAGGGAAACTTTGTTTAGAAAACAGGTTCCCCTAGTTGACAGGCAAGTTCTGGGGTTCTGGGTGTCTATCCTTTTGGCCCCTACTTCAGCCTTGTCCGTCTACCTGAAACATAGATGAACTATGCAGCTGAAGCACAGGATTCTGCTTTCAAGCTGTCTTCTGGAAGCGCAAGTACTTTCATGTGTTAATTAATATACAGGCCCCTCCTAGGAGGAACCCTATTATCTGAAGGGACATTGCATGTACAAAGAGCATTTTAATTAATTTATTTATTTCTTTACACATAACTGAAAGTGATGTTACAGTACATAAGTTATTTACAACTGTGCAGTAATGTGTTGCAAAATAAATTATCTAGAAGGCAGCAAAAGTACATTGTGAATGTATATAAAACTGTACAGGTTTGCGGATACACTCTATAGGATTATTGGCTCTGTAGTGTTTCAAGTTACGTTCTCAGAAAGAGAAACAAAATGCCCAAGATTAAAGGAAAAATATACAAACCACGTGGATTTGACTCCATTAAAAACACTATTGGAGAGTCCTGGCTGCGTCCCTGTGTCCAGGCAGGTGGCAGCCAGCCCCTTGCCGGCACCAGTGTCCGAGCCTGTCCCAGGGACCCGTGGCGGGACAGCACTTTCCTGCCTCTTTGACCTGGAGGTCACTGCTTATGCGAGGTTGACACCTTAGTCTATTTTCCATTAGTTGATCAGAATGGAACGAGAAATTTAAAAACACACTCTGTTCTGTGACTCCTCAAGTGCCCTGTCGTTGGCTGCAAGAAAACCCAGAGGGCGTGGCTGAAAGAGAGCCACCTTGTCTGCGGCCATGGTCTCCTTGGCCCAAGGCTGGCAAAGCTCTGCAGTGTCTAGACCTTGTGCTCCCCACAGCAACTGTAAAAAGAGATGCATTCTGCCTCACTGGCATCTGAAGTGGGAGACAAGTGGCCAGGTGCAGTCTCTGGGCTCCTCCCACTTAATGGACGTGGTGCTCCCTCCTCCGCTGCCGGGACTCATCGGCAGCACTGGGCGACCTATGTGGCCCTTGTTTGTGTCCTGTGACCTTCCTCTGAATGTCATGCTGGCAATAGTACGAAGTCATCATTGACGTCAACCATGGGCACGTAGAAGGATGGCACCTCATTTACACACAGGGACTTGTGCCCAGCGGGGTCCAGCTCCTGGGCCTTCAGCTGCCACTCCATCCTTTGCACAGCATTGAGGGCTGCAGCCTCATGCTGCTGTCGCATCAGCAAACATGTCTGTGGGGTACACAAGGTGAGAGGAATAGCTAGCCCCCAGTTTCCACATTGCCTCTAGGTTCAACACAGCATTACAAACCCACCCTGGTTTTTTATCACAAAACCTCCATCTGGTGAGTCAGATGCATCGGGCAGATGGACCTCCCCAATTCTGCACATCAGACTGGAGGTCTGACCCTCAAGTGCTCTACCAGCAGTTGTTGGTACACCTAACTCACCTCTATTACCAGAACTAAAACAGCTATGCTTTCAGTTTTCATTCTGGTGTGTGTGTGTGTGTGAGAGACAGAGAGAGAGAGAGTTTTGTGTTCATAGTAGAAATGTCAGTTAAATATGTATATAAGGGACCTGGATGTAGTAGGATACATTTTTTGGGGCCAAATTTTAAGCATGGGCCAGGGAGTCCACCCATGCTCAGAGTTGATGCTTAAGCTTGATGCGGTAATGCGGCTGACTCTGGTTAATGAAGGACAGACAGCTTTGGGTGTCTAGTTGACTGGATTATCTCAGTGAATACATTGCTCATCATATCCTTAAGTTTTAAAGGACTGAAATCAATTAAATTGCTAATTTAGGTGCCTGACTTACTTAATGCAAACTACCAGCTGGCATGTTTCCCATACTACAGGGAGACAGACAGCCTTCTCCAACCCAAACTTGCATAGTCTTCTGAATGAAGAAACTCATTCACATTTTGGCTCTAAAAGATATTAACACTGAATATGTTTTTTACCAAGATTTGCCATTTTATCTCTTTCCAGAACTGTCTCTTCGAAAAAATTTTAGAATTGGCCGGGCGGTGGTGACGCACACCTTTAATCCCAGGACTCAGTAGGCAGAGGCAGGCGAATCTCTTGTGAGTTCGAGGCCAGCCGGGTCTACAAGAGCTAGGACAGGCTACCTAAGCTACAAAGAAACCCTGTCTTGAAAAACAACAAAGGGGGAAAAGTTTTATTATCAATTAAGGAACAAAAATGTGGTATTTTAAATGTATGTGGTCAAATTTTAAGCCCTTTCCTCATCTCATAGTCTCTCCTGGGTCTTCTGGGAAACATTACTCATAATCTCACCTGGAATGAGGTGTCTAAGGGCCTAGAGTTGACTCTAGGATGGAGTAAGAGAAATGGTAGTAGGAGATGGGAGTAGAAGCTCATGGGAAAAACACCTCAGGGACGTATTTACATTGTAGCCCATGTGCCACAGGGCTTCTCAGTTTCTCCCAAGGTCTTCTCAGCACCTCTGAATGTTATGATATGCTGTCTATCACCCAGCTAACTCTGACATCTTACTGTCAACAACATGCATTTGACAGCAGCCATCAGGAGGTTTTGGATTGCTTCTCTTTACTGCAGTTGAGCAACATTTATGGGGAACCAAATAAAGAAGCGGTAGCAACTTCTTTTTCTCATTTTGTTTGTGAATGGCATGCTGGAATCTCATGGTACCCTACATTTGGCTCGACAGCTACAGTTGGGGACTTGCTTCTTCCTTGCTGATCTACCCTTTACCCATCCTCCTATCCACTGTACTAGTCAATTCTACAAGTGTAGAAGATTATGTTATGACCTCTGAAGAGGGTTCAGGTTAGGTCCTGTTAGTAGACAGAAGGGAAGACACTAAAGAGACAACAGACCCAAGACCTTTGTTCCCTGACAGCGGCAGTAGTGGGGAACATGCAAAAGCATCACTTGTGATCATGTGTGGTAGTGGTATGGCCTCCCTTGCTCAGAGCACTCTGACACTACAAGAACTCACCTTCATACGGTCATACTTGTCATCTACGTCCTGCAGCCAAGAGATAAACTGTCGGGCGTTGAAGCGATCCCGCACAGACTTGTTCTCATCGCCCTGTAGAACCAAACAGGGATGTTCACAAAAGCTATTGGAGGCTAAGGGTGAAACTGTTTATGGTTCAGTCCTTTATCTATCAGCAAACACAAGGGTATCCTCATCTTAGCAGTACATGTTTAAACCATTTGCTCTTGCCCTTGAGGAAAAGTACTCCCAGGCACTGGTGGCCACAGATTCAGTCTTTGACCCACCGAGTGATGAAGCAGTCAATATTTACAGGGTAGGACTGAATGGAACCAGTTTCCTATGTAGGAGCCTAGTGTATTCAGAGGGACAGATCAAGGCCTTATATAAACTGTGTCGTCCATTATTTAGGAATACAGGATCATATAAAGCTAGCAATGGCATATTTTAATTTATTCTTTTTTAGAAGCTAAAAAGCAATTTTCTTACTTTGAAAAGGATAGCTGAAAAGCCTGAGGTGTGTTCTGTAGACTGGGAGCAGCTTCCTTACTGGCGTTCTCTCTGTGTGCAGCATGAGCTGTAAGTAAACCCTCACTTCATTTTCATTACACGACTTTGTATGTGACAGACTTGCAAAGAAGAACCAAGTTTTACATTGCCTCACAAAGGGAGAGAACTTGGAGCTGGAATGGCTGCAGCAAAACAGACTGCTCTGATATAGTTGGCCTTTATCCCTGGATGCCAGGGGCAAAGCCAGTTAAAAAGTTCTGAAACAGTTGGCCCATGACCTCCTGTGGCCCAAGTTTTTATCCATTGTCCAATATGCATCAGCAAGAAGAGTCAGGCAGAGATTGTTTCTTGTCTTTCACCTTCAAAAGCATGCTTGAAAAGTACAGGTATTTTGTATTTAAACAAAATTCTCAATTATCTGCCCCAGTTTGCTGACAACTGCAGAATATCTTTTTGTGCTAGGCATGGTGGTGCATGCCTGCAATCTCAGCACTTAGGAATTAGACACAGGGCAGGAGTTCAAAGCTGGCTCAGGCTACATGAGATTCTGTCTCTAAAAAGAGTATCTGTTGTTAACTTGTGAAAAATGGGGAAAGTATGTGTGCTCCTTTCCCCCCAAGTATGTTAATGAACTGACAAAAAAGATCTCAGTCCAACTCCACTCCATCATGCTGTGCATGGCAAGAGGCCTCCCTCTAGAGCACTCTTGTAAAAGGACATATAACAGACATATCACCAAGGTCTCAACAGCCAGCTGCATGTTCAGCAGGGGAATACAGACCAGGAGTAACTCTGATAGAAGACTGTGCACAGTACAAAGAGAACAGTGACAAGACAATCCCAGATACCCACAGCCTGGCAGAATGGGGTTAGGGTGCTTATCTACAGGAGACTTAAGACCTGAAATGATACAGAGCAAGAAGAGGTCACAGAGAAGAGCTGAAGAGCATGTGCTATCTGCTGGATCTGAGCCACAAATACAGAAACCTCGATATATGTATCCACAAACATATATATATATATATACACACTCCCACGCAAAATATAAGCATAAAAGATTAAGAGTTTCCTTAGGGTGATAGAAGGACTGTGTTCAAGGGCAGGTTAGGACAGGAATGCATTTCAATGCTGCTTTGGTGGGTAGTGTAGGTAGATGGGCTGTAGCCTAAGTGGCTCCAAATACCCCAGATAAAACCAGCTAAGAAGCTTGGCTAGGCCTCTGCAGTCTCACAGGAACACTTGGCCTGAAGCCCCAATGTCTTGTTGCTGAAATTATGATTGACTCATCATGGTCACTAGTATAACAGCTTTGGTCACTCTTTAGCTGTAGATGGGGCTGCAAATTTAAGCAGACTAACATCAATCACCCCTGCAGCCTGTGAAAGGGAGTGTGCTACCTACTTGTGTAACATATACAGGTGCCCCAGAGGAACTTAGAAATGCTGTAAGGAACTGAAATACAAAGGCTTGAGGGCCTTTTTCTATGACACCCCCCTGCTTTCTGAGGCAACCTGGGGTTAGGTGCTTGGATCCCAAAGCATGCTGTGAGCAGGGAAGAGGCTTGGGTATGCAGAATGAGTCTTGGTGGTGGTGTTGAAAGCTGGCACCTACACCAGGTAGTGTACTGACCTGGCTTTCCAGAGGCATGTTATAAACCTCAGAGTCTAGCAGCATTGTGCACGCACTGAATGGTACTGCCTGGTTGGCAATGGTCCTGGCTGCACGGCAGTGAACCCGAAGGATCTCTTGCTCGCAGGACACAATCAGCTTCTCCTGAGGAAGGAGAGGAACAGGTGAACTTAAAGTCATTGCCACCAGGCACCTTGCCCAAGGCTCCACTTACCCTTTCTATGCTGTGCTGCAGGCGCAGCTTACCACGCACAGCCTCTTGCTGCTTGAACAGCTCCTTCAGGGGCTCCGCCAGTGAGGGAGGGGGTGCGATCTACAGATATAAGGGGAGGGGGTAAGCTACAAAGAATATACTCAAAATTCAAACATATTCCAGCTCTGCACCCAAACCCAAAAACCTGCTGACAGGTACCAGATGCTTACCTAAAAGCAACATCCAGGAGTTGCTTGTGAACTCTGCCCTATAAACAGTGACAGAAAAGGCAGGGCAGAGAGCACCTAAGGGCTGTGGTTCCTTGTGCAAGGAAAAAGTCAGGTGTACCCATGCCAAAGGAGCAGTGAATAGAGGGCTCAGCAGGGTGCATGCAATTGAGGTGCAAATAGATCCTGGACATCTGCCAGGGGTGGGGGGCAGGGCCTAGACAGCCACACTAAGACAGTAGAGCCCACCCTCATTCCTATGGTCCCATGGAAGTGGCTCTGGGATGTTGACAATATATTGTAAGCACTGTGCCTCACAGGGTGAGCAAATAACACCATAGATAATGAGTAAGAATGCTGCGGTGCAGAGAAGTCAGGTAGTGTGGTGTTGGATGTCCAAATCAGACACAAAAGTCAGCATGGTATGTACAGCGCCTCAGGAAAGCAAATTCTGCTGTCTCTTGTCACTGTAAGTCAAAGAAAGAACATGCAGCGGTGGTAGCTGGGCTGGACTGGGGCACCAAACATAGTCTCCCTGTGAGCCAGGAGGGTAGAAGCTTAGAAGATAAGGCTAGAGCTTTCTGTACCACAAGGCAAATTCAATGAGGCTGACATCAACCTCAGGCCATGGGGCAACTTTTCCTGATAGCAGTACCCCATCAGTATAGCTGGTGGAGAAGGAATAGAATATCCCTGACAAAGAAGGCTACAGAATAACTGCTGCAGGCAAGATCCATCTGAGAAGATTTGAATATGGTCTCACAGCCTCACCTCATGTGTCAGGTTCATACCCAGTGACCAAGTATATGACACAGACTGTTGCCTGTGTAGTAGGAATTCCAGGCAATGATAGTGTGCCTTGTGAACACTCTCAGGAAGGGGCAGAGGCACCAACACAGACCCAACCATGATTAAATTTGTGACTAGTCATAAAAATTTGTATAGATTCTGTGCCACTCTGGGGTTTGAACTTTTTTAGTTATAAATTAAGTATCAGGGGCCAGCAGGTAGAAGAACCTGCTACCAACCCTAATAAATTGGGTTCAATACCTGGGACCCACATGGTAGAAAGAGAAAACTAACTCCTAATAGTTATTCTAACGTCCATGTGTGTGCTGTGGCATGTACACACAAACACAACAAAACTGAAGCAGGGAGTGACCCTAAAATTTCAGATAACTTCTGTAGACCTCACTTGTCATACCTCTCAATAAGCCTAGCCTCCAGTATGAGGTTCCCAACTGGGCAAAGGGACTTCAAGTCATCTTCAATGTGGACCAGACAAGAAGCTTAGTGTAGGGATGAGTATTTAATTTTCCTGACACTGTTCATTAAAAAAAGTAGACCATGTGGGGCCAGCATGGTCCTTCCCTTAGGACTACAATTCCTTCCAGGCCTTGTGCTCACTCAGACAAACCCTTCTGTAGTAGGATAATGGTGAGACCATCCAAATTAGGGAGTAGCAAGTGAGCAAACTACACATCAGCTGTGTGGGGAAGTAGTGAGGTGAAAAGGGTTTCCCTTTGACTTTTATGAAGATCTTGAAGTTAAGAAAATGGCATGTGCTGCTTGGGGCATATGTCTGTGTGAAAACAGGCCAGTTCTGAGGTGCTGAGGAGCTCAGATGAAGCTATTTGCATGATCATGTGGGATGTGCTACAGGAGGCATGGTCAAGACACAGATGGCCCTGTCAGACAGACCACAAGTCATGGATGTCTTAGAATGGCAATGAAGAATAAAGGAGGGGAGGTGTCAGGGTGCCAGTCAGTGAGACCCAAGAACCGTGACAGGTGAGAGGTGAGAACAGAAAGGGAGATAAACCAGCTGAGACAATTCACTGTGAAAGGGGTGTAGAAAGGAATCAGGAGGAAAAGGGAAGGAACCACTGAGTACAGGGTCTTGATCTGCACACCCACTGTACAGCTGGGTTGGAGGTGGGTGAATGTATGCAGGGCATTGACCCTCACAAATGACAACCAAGAATGCCAGTGCCTCTCTTGACAAAGGTGCCAATACAGTTCCAAAGGTCTCTATTTGTCAGTACCCTCTTGCCCTACTTTACTGCCTCGTGCTGTGCATACACAGATCCCACAGCACTCACCACAGGGATGTGCAGCTTGCTGAGTGGCTTGCCATCCAAGAGGTAGGACCCCGTGTAGGTGACATACTCAGCATAGCATTGGGGTGCCTGCGGAGTGATGCAGCAGAGGATCTTGCGTTTCTCTTCAATCTTCTTTCGTATTTGAAGGTACTCAAAGTATGGGTTGGATCTATCGCTGTGGTAGGGCTCAATGGCATCCAGCTTTATAGCATCTACAATGGCAGCCAGTGTTTGCTGGATGACCTCCCGAGTCTGCTGGGTGGATGTGTTCAGCTGCTGCTGCAGCTGCTGACTAGAACGTTGGAAGCGACGCTTGCGGGGGTGTTGGGCCTGGGCATCTTCCTCCTCAGAGGAACGGCCCTTAGCTCTGGAGGTTGGAGCCGGCAGTGGATCCTTCTCTGTTGGGAGTATGCTCTGCTTGCTCTGGCTTGCTAGCATCTGGGCACGGTTTCTAGTCATGCGCTGAGGAACTTCTTCCACTTTGGGGGCTTTGGGGGCCTCAGTTGTAGGTTTGGGCTCTGGGTCTGTATCCTCTGGCTGAATGTTGCCTGGGGACCCTTCAGCTGCAGCCACAACACAGGTGGTCTCTGCACTGTTGTGTGCTTGTGTCAAGCCATCTGTGGTGGGGCCATCAGGTGCACAGCAGGGCGCAGAAGCCTCTTCAGCCTCAGTCTCTTCATCAACACTTCCCAGGGGATGCTGTTCAGAGGGACTGGGTGCCGGCACCAAATTGGAGACTGAAGCTTCAGGGGCACTATTATCTGCCAGGACCTCTGTTTCTACTGCAGCTTCTAGAACTACATCCAGCTTTGGTTCCTCCGAGGACTCAGGCTCAGTGGAGAGCTGAGGTGATGTTTCCTCAGGAGGTGGGACTGGTTGTTCCTCAGATGCTGAGGCAGAGACCTCCCCACTGTTGAGGACCCCTGTGGGGCCTGGAGAGCTCTCTACTGGAGGAACAGGACTGCCCTCCACAGCTTCTGCCTCAACATCTGAAGTATCTTTGGCCTGGAGAGGGAGCTCTGGCAGTGAGAAAGGCCCCAGGTCGAGGTCATCCTCAGGGCTGGTAAAGGCTTCGTGCCATGGCACTGGTTCTACCTGGCTGAGGGCAGATATACTATGATTGCTGTCTAGGAAGCTGCTCTCTAAGGGTCCCAGGGCCTCTACCTGAGCCACAGTAGTTACACATGTAGGCTCGGGGGCTGTGTCCAGGGGTGCATCTGGGAGTGGTTTACAGTTGCTGAAGAAGGACTCCAGCCTGGTGGGAGCAGTGTAAGGAGCAGCCCCTTCTGCAGCAGAGATGGCCACTGGGACTGCTCCTGTCCCACCATCTTTGACTTCCTCTAAGCCTGACTCAGGGGCTGGCAAAGGGTAAGCGACTGGAGAGACGGGGTATGTGGGCTCTGCAGCACTGAAGGGCCCTGCGGTGGTGGAATGGAGGGACTCTCCAGGGCAGAAATGTTTTGGGGATTCTGCAAACCTTTGTGGAGACTTTAGCAGAAGTTCAGAGCCCACAGGCCAGCTGACAGGGTTTTCAGAGGCACTGGCAATAAGGGTGGAAGAAAGGGCCTGTTCTGCAGCAGTGTGTGTCCACTCAACTGGTTCTTCGGTAATCACCGTGCTGAAGGGACCCTCATCCAGGGGCTCCAGATAGCTGGGCTCTTGGGGAAGGATGGCAGCTGTGGCCTGCTGGTCCTCTGTGGCATCTAGAGGTAGGCCTAGATCTGAGGGCAGGGACCCTTCCATGGCTGGGGTCAACAGTTCACCTCTTGGGGAAGGGGAAGACTTTGCTGGTAGGCTGGAGAAGACGCCGTCTGGGGGTGGTGTGGCACTGACTACAGCTGTTGGTGGACAGTGCAGAGTGTCCACCTTGGGTGAGGGGATACCATAGTCTGGGGAGTAGTACCCGGGGGACAGGCAGGCAAACTTCTCTGCAGGAACAGGTGGCAGAGGAGCCTTTTCTTCCATTAAGTGCTGTACTGGGGAATCAAAACTAGAGGCTGCAGGAACACTCTGTTGCCTGAACAGCTTGTCCCCAACACTGAATTCCTCTTCTGGCGTCCTTCTGATATCCACAGAGATTGAGCGATACAGGTTTGTGGAGACAGGCCTTGTAGGTGTCTGGCCTGGGTTTTCTGAAACCACACTGGAAGCCACAGAGAACCTGTCAAAAAAGGGTGGAGAGCAAGCGCTGGTAGATGTGGTGGAGACAGGCATTGAATGTTGGGAGTCAGTGCAGTCAAACACCAGGTCAGGGTAATCATCAGCACTGCAGGATGGGGTCCTGGGCGTGTGCATCACCTCCTCATAGCTGGGGCATGACACCACTGAGGTGGGGGTAGGTACCCCAGTGGGTCGGCCCTGCTCAGTCCGGGGTGAAGCAGGTAGAACCTCCTTCAAGGGTTGCCCAGTTAGCCAGTCTTTGGACTCTGTACCTGGTCCACTGTGTGGCTTGTTTTCACCAGTGGGCAGCATGGGAGCTGACTCCTTGAGCTTTTTGTCTTTAAAAGGAGGATCTAGGCCCAGAGCTTTCTTGGAAGGAAGGTCCAGGCTCTTTTTGCGCCCATCATCAGTGGGCTTCTTCTCTTTGAGCTTGGGGTCTCCAGACCTATGCCGCATCTTCTCCATCTGTTTCATGCGTTCCTTGTGCCGCTTGTGCCGTTCCTCAATCTCAAGATCTTTCTGGGATAGCATCCTTTCAAAACTTGTCATCATGAGATCGCCATCTCCCAGGAGCTTCTCGCGGGGCCTGATGTCTTTCTTGCTTGAGTCTCTAGATGGCAGGAGCTTGTCATTCCCATTGCTCATCTTCATGGGGTCGCCCTTTTCTCGCTCTGAGTTCTCCTTGAATTTCTCCTTCAGCTTGGTCTCGCTGAGCTTCAGGCTTTCATCCCTAGACTTCTCCTTAAAGGAGTTGGGAGGGTTGTCCTTATCTTTGGCTGCAGGCTTTGGTTCATCCTTGTGATGTCTCAGGAACCCATCTACATGCTTGTCCCTATGTTTCTCCTTCTCCTCCCTCCACTTTTCTCTGTGCTTTTCTCTCTTCTTCTTCTCTTTTAGGATGCTGATGGCACTTGACCCATACGGCTTTAGTTCCTTTTCTATTTTCTTTGCAGGTTCTCTTTCAGAATCAGTTCTGTCTTTCTTTTCTGAAGAAAACAATTCAATAGCTTTATCTAGCTCCTCTTCAATGTCAGCTTTTGTGTTGTAAGAAACCCCGTAAGTTTCTGAATCTAAGAAGTCTTTTTCATATTGGTTGGAGTCCTTCCTGATGCCACTGCTACTGTCCTTGTAGTCCTCACTCTTTTCTTTCTTCTCTGCCTTTTCCTTCTTGGCTCTATCACGCTCGTGGCTCTTCTTAGAGGATGATGAGGAATGCCTGTGCCTCTCCTTCTCCCTCAACTTTTCTGAGAGGCAGGTACTCTCCCTGGCCTTGTCCTCTGGTGGTGGCTCAGAAAAGGATACCTCCAGAAGCGTGCTTAGGCTGGGTTCCTGGCCATGGTCAGCAAAACTGTCAGAGGAGACTTCACTGATCTTGTCATTGGAGTCTTCACGGTAGTCATGCAGAGCCTCTTCCTCCAGCTTCTCCAGTAGGCTTTTCTCCACTTCAGGGCCTCGTGAAGACTTTCTCTCTCTCGAGTGCTCCTTCTCTGGCTTCTCCTTGTGCTTACTCTTGGCCTTGTCTTCAGCAAAGTGCTTCTTCTCCATTTTTTCAGGGAGCTTCTGTTTATTTTTCTTGTCTTGGGCAGAGTCGACAGAAACTCTGTCTTTCCTGTCCTTGTATTTTTCTGCACACTCTTTATCTTTTTTTTCTTTGTGTTTCTCAAAGATTTTTTCTTTTTTGTCCTTCCCCCCTTCCGCAACTCCTCTGTCCTTCTTCTTTTCCTTGGGCTCTTTGTCTCTTGGCTTCTCTGTGTGCGGCCTGTCAGAAGAGGACTTCCTGTGTCTATCTGAGGGATGTTCTCTTCCATCTTCCTTCTCCTGGAGGCTATCCACTCTTTGTGTGTCGCTGGTCTCTCCAACCTTGAAGCTGCTGGTCATGTAATCGTCTTTCTCGTCTTCACTTTCATCTGTGAATATGTCTGCGATGTACCAGCTCTTCTCCTTCCCCTTTTTATCGTCCTTTTTTTCTGAGAAGTCTTCTGAGATGATGCTAGGGAACATCTTCTCCTTCTTCTCTCTCATTTGGTCAAGGGAAGCTTTCCTGTCTTTGCTGTGTATGTCTTTATGCTTTTCCTTGCCATCTTTCTTCTCTTTAAAACATTTTTCAAATTCTTTGTCTTTCTGACACTTCTCGAGGACAGACTTCTCGCTCCTGTCTCTCTCACTGGACTTGTCTTTGTATTTTTCTGCTCTGCCCTTGTCCTTCCTCTCCTTTTCTAGGACATCCTTTTTTTCTTTTTCCCGAGCTGCATGGGGCCGTTCCCAGGGCTCTAGGTTCTTGAAGTCACAGTCTGACTTGTCCTTGAAGGTGCTCTCACAGCCACACTCCTTTAGGTCATCCCTGTGTACCTCTTCAGATCTCATACGCCCATCCCTCCGTTCCCGGGAGCCCTCTAGCGTATCCCTCCTGTCCCGGGCCACTTCAGCTGACTCTCGCCTTTTCTTGTCTTTCTCAGAGAGATAGCTGGGGATGCTTTTATGCTTTTCTGTTTGGTCTCTCCTCTTCTCAGAATTCTTGTCTAGATAGTCTCTGTCTTTCTTTCGGAAGAAAGAGTCTCTGAAGTCTCGCTTTTCCCGGGTTTTGTTGTCACGCTTCTTTTCCTTATTCTCTTCTTTGACTGTTTCCAGGATAAGTTTGGCTACTGAGTCAGTCTTGATGTCCCTATAATCTGTCACTGGAGAGTCCCAGCTGTCCTCTCCTTTGAAATCAAAAGAGGAATCTGACAGGTCAGAAAACCACCTCTCTTGTTGGTCATCAGAAAGGCTGAACTTGGTGTCCTCATGCTCCAGATACTGACTTTTGTTACAATATTCATCAAAATTAGCATCTTCTCTGTACATCTTTTCTTTTTTCAGTTTTTCTTTGTCCTCTTTGAAGGCCTTGTCCTTCTCCTTGGAAACCTTGTCCTCTTTCATGTCATTCTTCTTATCTAACTTGGAAGGTCGGTCTTTGGACCTTTTCTTCCTTTCCTCTTTGTACATTCTCAGTTTTTCTTCCTTGGGAGACTTTTCCTTTGTAGACTTCTCCCTTTCTGCCTTACTGGGACGGTCTTTTTCTTCCCGGAATGATCTGTTGATGTCTTTGTTCATATCCTTGATTCTCTTTAGTGCCTTTTCATCCTTAAAGAGCCATTCTTTATCCTCTGACTTCATCTTAGCAAGTTTATCTTCTTTCTTAAAATGGTCTCTGTCGTGCTTCAATACTTTCAACTTATTTTCAGTGGAAATGTCGTTATCTAAGAGGATGGCCTTATCTGGCTTTTGTTTGGAGTCCTCATATTCGTACGTAAAGCTTTTCAATTTAAGTTCTTGGCTGACTGAACATTGTCCTTTCTCCTTGTTTTTATGTTTGTGTTTTGTTTTGTGTTTTTTGACTACTTTCCCTTCCTTGTCCATCTTGGGGACAGCTCCATCTGGACAAGGGTGGAAGGTACTTCTCTTCTCAGGTGGCATGCTCTGTAGGCCACCCCTTTTACGGTGTTCCTGCTTCCTCCTTGTGGGCTTCAGAGATTCCACACTGGAGCCCTCGGAGGAGCAGTCAGACTCACTGGTCAGTCCCGTCCTTGAGGAGTCTGATAAAGAGCTAACCTCAGACCAGGCTGGGGAAGAAATGGCTTTCCAATTGTCAGTGCGCCAGTGCTTAGTGTGCTGGTCCGTGTGGCCAGAGCTATGTTTCTGGGCCGCAGCACTACCATGAGACGAAGTGGAGGAGGCAGACAGTGAGCTGAATAGGGAAGGGTCCTTCAGCACCAGAGGGGACCCCTTGAGGCAGCCTGAGCTTCCCACAGAGTCCCCATCATCCTCATCACTCTCTGAGGACTCACTTTCTGACCCAGAGGAACAGAATTTGTCATTCCTCTTTCCAAACCGAACTTCCTTTCCTTTTGTTTCTTTCTTTCGCTTCTTTTTCAATTTATTTTTTTCTTTTTGCTGCCTGGAACTAGAAGATTCTCGTGCCTTACTACTAGGTAGCATTGTATGTGCTGACAATCTCAGTTTCTCTCCAGCCCCCATGGCAACACTCACATCCTCTTCATCTGATGTGTCTGACAAGATGCGATGGGCTGCCTTCTTTGGTGCAAGCGTGTTGTTTTTTGAGTAACTCTTAACTTCCATTTTGGGTATTGAAATGAAACTGTTTGACTTAGTTTCTTTCCTATAGTCTTTCTTCAGCAAGTGCTTGTCATCCACTGGAGGAACCCTGTCCTGCTCATCATCCTCATCAAACTCATACTCATCCTTAACAGGGGTAACAGTTTTCTGGGGCTCTGGATTCTTAGCCTTAAGTTTGAGGCCTTTCTCAAACTCAGAGTCTGTGTTATTGCCATCGACGGAGCTAGAAGGTGCAAATGATGGGGCGTCCTCCTCTTCAGAGCTCTCTGTTGGGAACAGAAAGGGAGACATCAGGCAGGTCAGAATCATTTTCCGAGCATCAGTTAAAAATTCTGCAGCTGTGGAGGGAACAGGCCTCCTCAGTGCATGGCTGCCCAGAAGGGAGACTGGCTGGTTTTGCTTCTGAAGAAGCACTTTACTTTAGTCACATCTGAGGCCAACCACAGGCAGATGGAAACCACAGGGCTTTGTAAGACAGAAGGCTGGCATCTGAGCAAAGTGCAGGCATCTTGACAGTGAGGCACCCTGGAAAACTCCTGTAGCTGGAAGTTCCTAAAGGCACAAGTTACCTTGTAGACCCTGTGTGATAATCTGCAGGAGGGTATCATATGTAGACGCTGCAAGGTGCTCCCCCAACAGGGAGTACAGAGCCTTGCCCACCCACTCACATGGTTTGTCTGCCTGGCTTACCAGTGGAGCTCTCCTCACTGGAAGTGTATGTGCCTTTGCCTAATAGGAGATTCACCATCGTTGGGGAATTGGCTACTTTCAACGGTGTCTCGCCTTTCCTGTTGCTTTGTTGAGGGTTTCCGCCATACCGTAACAACAACTTCACCACCTACAAAACATTAATAATGGTATTAGCCGACTATTTGAAAAGTAGTTACTCTGCCATGCCTGTAGAAAGCTAGAGCCCATTCTAAACACTGCTGTGGGGGTGCTGTATGCAGAGCCATTGTGGTAGAGTCTCTAGGTGCCCAGCAGAGGTGTCCTCTTTTGTGAGGGTCCCCTCCAAAAGTGGTTCACTTCATCCATGTTTTCTTCATCTCTCCTCCTCGATGTGCTACCTCTTCCCCATAATCTTCTTATACAGCTCCCGTCCCACCAAGAGAGTGCAGGTCCAAAGGGTAGGTACACGGGGGAAGTTATCTTTGGAGGACAGGGGTGTGGAAAATAGAGGAAACAAAGACCACATTTCTGTAAGCTGATTTATTTATTTTCATTTACATTAGAAAGTAAGATAACTCCTCCTTGCTTGATTTTACATGCATAAAGATGGTTACATGGATGACAGAAACATTCAAGGTGACATTTCAACAGCTCTATTCAACCATTTATAATCAACAACCTGTGTTTTATATGGCTGAGAGAGAAACTCACTCAACTCCAGTGTAAACATCCAGTTTCAGTCTACCCTCAACTGTAGTTCAGGCTTTAATACATACTCTTGTCACTCACAATGTTTTGCATTGGATCATCAGCATGGAGAGTTTTTAGCATATTTAAGTTTTCTACCGCTGCTGTAACAAACCACCAAAATTTGTCTTACAGTCTGAAGGAATCAGTTTAACTTGCTTGGCTTACATCAAGGTACAGATAAAGCGGTCTCCTTCTTTCATTGTGTATGCTGTTGTCAGAATTTGGTTCCTGTGGTCCTGGGACCAAGGATCTACTTCTCTGATGTTAGAGGTCAGTACCCTCCCATGAATTTCCGCTGAGACCAGCAATGCGGACCATGTTCCTACTAGGCCTGTTTGTTATTTTTATGTCTCTTCCATCAGCTTGTTCCACCCAGGAAGAGGGGCTTTCAAAAGCTGCCTTTTGGACCACCCCATCCATATGTTCTCATCTACGAGGTCACTATTGTATTCACCTCAGGGTGTTCCCATAGCTTGTAACATTTTACATAATTATAAAAATGTAAAATTCATGGAAGTATGGAGATTTAGATAATGGTCCTTGCCCCCCAGTTTTATTACTTGCTAGCTCACAATCAGCTTTTATTCAAACTGCCTACCTGTCAAGGCACTGTAAAAAATGTCTCAGACATTTGATAAACTTTTCCAGTACATTTTTATAAAAGGGCTTAAAACTTGCAAGCAAACCAACCATCATGCCATTCTCTCACCTAAAAACCAGCGTCAGTTTTTCTAGTCTGTCATATTAATCATTTCACTCAGAAGCCCTAACCCACAATGATTCACTCACTGTGTACCACTGCTTCTTGGGCAATCTGCATCTCAAAATAGCCAGGCTGGGGCTGCTTTATAGCACTACTAACTTGGGCAGATCTTTTCCTCTTCATCCTGCTTATTGTCCTGTCCCCTCAAAGGAAGTCTGGTAATAATGTCACTACTGCAACCTAAGACTAAGATATGTCTACCACATCTTGGGTGTTTCCTGTGACAAACCTATAGGAAGCCCCGTCCCAAGAGATGAAACCATGACCTACTACAGTAATCTAATTTTGACTATAATCAAATGATTATATGTATATATATAATATCTATATAAATGATGACTTTACCTCTCAAATATTACCCTACCCAAGACTTTGGATTGACCTTCTTGAAGTGATCAGTACCAGTGGTAACAGTGATGCAGCAGCAACTCATAAAGCTATCCAGCCAGATAAACAGAGCCAACACTGTACATTTAATATAGTGCTATTAGTCATCAGAATTGAGAGGTTATCCAGGTACTGACATGGGGCAGAATGAACAGCTAAGCCTTAGGGCTGAAAAGGGGATTGGGAGCAACAGGGGACAACAATGACAACATAAAACTCACTTCCCAGTATCAGAAAATGTGAAAACTAGCTAAGACAGAGAAACATGAAGCTGTAGAATGGTCCAGAAGTTAAGGACAGAGCAGCCACTGCAGGGCTGCAGGGAGATGCCAACCTTGTAGTGCCCGTTGTTGGCGGCATCGTGCAAAGGCGTGTCATCATCCAGCCCCTTAGTGTTCACCTCTGCACCAGCGGCTAACAGCTGCTTGGCGATGTCATAATAGCCCCGGTTACAGGCCTCATGCAGTGCAGTCCAGCCTGAAAACAGAAACTTAGGGTATTTGTTATGTAATCCCTGAAAACTTGGTTCCTGCATAAACTGTAGTGAATGACAACAGGTGGGGGGTAGGAGAAGGAGGCAGGGGATGTTGCTCTTTACTAAGGAGTGGCTCTCTTGGAAAGCGAGTTACACCCAGGGAAGACATCAGTTTTTTTTTCTTCTGGTGCTTTGCACAGTGAATATCTAACCTGCTAACTGCAGATTTATATGTACAGCACTGGCTGCCAGAGCAATGACTCAGGAGGACCCTGGGTGGTATAAGGACATTACAGGCATCTCCCACTTTTCTCAAGGAAAACTATTTTAAAAGTTACTTTAAATGCATAAATTGTTACTTTAAAATAACTCAATTTAGTCAGGCAGAATCAGACAATTATAAACTAGGCAATGGAGAAATCTAAGATTCTGCACAAAGGTGATTTTTGCCTGAACACTTCCCCCACTGCTTTTTTCTTCTGAGACAATCTTTTTAAAAAAATTCTTTGAGAATTTCATAGACACACACACACACTATATTCTGATCATATTCCTGAGGCCTAATACTTCCAGCTATCACTGCACCATGAACACACAATTCTGCAGTGCTGTATCACAGTGTGGGGTATCCCATCTCAAAAAGGCAGACAGTGTTCTAATCACAAAAATCACACAATTAACAATTAAAGTCTTGGCCTATAGCACATCTGGGGAGGTATCCCCACTTATGTCCAGTCCAACCTATTTAGGAAACAACATGAGTGCGTGCTCAATCTGCAGCAGAATGGCTTCTGCTATAACAAAGCAGGTACTTTTTAAACATCCTCCAGAAATCTGCCATGTGGCAGACCCATAGAAGGGAAATATTTAAAGCCCCCCTTTGCTTGCTTAAAAATAACAAAAACCAATCAAGGACTCGAAATACTTTTCCAGAGACTCAGCAGCAAATCACACTATGTGGACATGAGGCCTACCCTCCAGGCAGGACTTACCTGCAAAGTCCTTGACATTGACATCTGCACCTTCACTGATGAGCTCCTTGATGCGCCGGGCATCGCCCCTGATGGCTGCTCGATGCAGACGTGTCTCTCCTCGTTCGTTTCTCTTATTTACCTTATCTTTGGTTTTTGAGGCAGAGTTGGGGGTCCCCTTCTGACACACTGTAGACTGGGAGGGGTGCTTTGGTGTTGTGTCTACTGCAAGCCAAGGAGGAAACAAGTAAGGCATTATAGAAGGCAGCTTTATTTCACGCGAACCTCAAGAACCTAACCATTTTCATGAGGGAAAGAGAACCCACATAGGATCCACTGCCAAGTACAGCCACTCCCTCCGCGTCCAAAACTACTCTGGTGCCTAGGGCTCACTCACCTGGGCTATTTGCAGACTCCTCAGCAGTCATCTGCATGAGCAGAGCCACCTGCTGACGCTCAGAGAGAGGGTATCCAGCTCGGATCCCAGACAGCCCCATGCCGAATAGTAGCCCGGACTTTCGGGCAACAGGCTCCTTCTTGATCCGCTTCCGCTCAGGACCCTGCTTCTCTGTGTGGCAGGTGAGGGAGAAAGGGAGGGGAGACTTCATGCCCAATCCTCAGAGCTTGATTTTAAATTAATGTTACAGAGCCCCTTCATTCTACCCGATAGCTTATAGAGCAACAAGGAAGGTCTATGAGGGGAAGTGACAGTGCTGGGGACACTGACACTGCCCCACTCTGTGAGCAGTAGCTGTGAGAGACACAGTATAAATGCCCTGTTGTCAGCCCATCGGATCTAAGTCTTGGTCTCCACCAACCATATGCTCCCTACAGGCGCCACACACGAAGGCAGTAGGATGGTTCAACACGACTGACCTGGCCCACATGGGACAAGTCTATTATTAACACGTGTCTGCAATTAAACTCCTTCCCAGCCCTCCTCCAAACAAGCAGTGCAGATATAAAATGGCAGACACAGTTTAATATATGTAAATAAATCAAGGCCAACTTGTCAGTACTGTACCTTTCTTCTTGCTTCTAGGAACCTCCATTTCATGCCATGGTGCTTCGAGGACCGTACCAGCCTTGCAGTACCACAACATGGACTGAGCTGGAGGCATCTAAAGGCATCAACACAGAGCACTAACAAGAACGATGTAACAGCTCAGCTGTTCCATCTTAACCGCCTCCTAACAAGCAAGTCCTGGGTGCCTCTGACCGGTGACAAAATGCCCTGCCAACCTCTACTGGAAAGACTGTGCTGCTGCTCTTAAAAGAGGTGGGATTTGGAGAAAAGACTCCAGAGTCCATGGTTTGGGAACACAAAGGCTCTCACTTTGCTACTCGCCTAGCAGCACCTAAACTGTGGTGGAGATTAGGGCTAAGCCCCTGAGCAGGGTTCTCCATGTCACAGGGCACAAACTACACAGCTACACAGCCTAGAGTTGCCAAAGTCTAGCAAGGGGAAAATGCTGATGAGGCTCTCACTGGCAGTTTTCTTCCTTTCCTATCCAGAAAACTCTCTGCAGGAATAAACTAGCTTCTGCAATCAGTGGCTGACTCTACGATAGGTGGTGACAGCTCTAAGAAAGCAGCCTCCATAGATGATGTGACTACCTGTCACTGAAGACTCTCTGGTCTTCAGCTGGCTTGTGTGGCTTCATCGGCACTTTTCCATGGTTGAGGTTAGTGTCTTCAGGCCTCAAAATCATCCTACCAATTGTCTATCAAACCATTTGGCTTGCTTACTTAGAAGATTCTTAATGTGACAAGTCTATAGGCAGTGACATTTGGCTGCCTAACAACTCATAGCAAAACGCCCCTAAATACTCCAGGCCACCATCAGCTAGCTTTAAACAAGCCATGATGTACAAATGTGAGAAAGAAGGAAAAATTAAGAATATGACGAGAACAAAATGTCAGAACACCATGCCACTCTCAAAGGCTATACATAGTATCACATACTCCTAGCTTTGGATGGCACTTGCTAATTACATTAACAACTCCAAGTGGTCAGCTCTGCTTTTGTATAGTATGTGGTTGATATATTGCAGGTTAGTATGTCTTCAGATCATAAAGAATACTTTTGTTTGCTTATTTGAGTTTGGCACTATGCTGAGTCTCAAATGAGCCTCCCAACCCTGCATTTTGTTGTTTGCTTAAAATGGTCTTTTAAACATTTGAGGCCCAGGCTGGCCTCAAACTCCCAATCCTACTGCCTCCAATCCACAAGGGTTGGAATTATAGGCATGCACAGATATACCTATACATTTTGTTTTGTTTGAGAGAGGGTCTTACTATATAGCCCTGACTGACCTTGGCCAGGCTGGCTTTAAATTCAAGAGATTTAGCCTACCTCTACTTCCAGTGTAAAGGTGTTTGCTACCATGCCTGGTCACATACCTGTTATTTTAAAGATAACAAAGGAACCTAGTAAAGATGTACGAGGCTAGCAGTCTGCAGCTGGGAGCAAACCCTGGGCTTAATCCTCGTGGGGAAACTAAGAACACAAGACCTGTTGGTCCTCCAAAACAGTTGTTGCCAACCAGGGAACATACAGGCTGGGAGGAATATCAGGTCTAGGCTTTATTTGGGGGAGGGGGCACGGGGGGAAGAAGACAAGGTTTCTTTGTGTAACAGCCCTGGAACTAGCTCTTGTAGACAAGGCTGGCCTCAAACTCACAGAGATCTGCCTTTCTGTGCTGGGATTATAGTGCCACCACTGCCTGGCTGGTCTGGGCTTTTACGACAGCAGCTGTCCCTCCCTGTAGCTCAGTGACCACTGACTCTCACTCAGCCAAGAGTAGCTCTTAAAGATGCTCAGGGACATGCAGCACTACTAAAATACTGCTCTGCTCACCTCTCCCTGAAGAATTTGGTCCCTGAGCACAGCAACTTCTCAAACATCTTAGAACTTTATCACTTTCTTGTCCAAATGTGAGTGGCTCTGCAATGTGCTTTCCTCAAAGTCTGAACCTCTTCACTGTAAAAGTAGCTTTTTCTAAGCAGATGCAACAACTGGCACCCACAACTGTCCAATTTTACTCCCCAGCTTCAAAGGCCAGCAAACTTGAGTGTCTACCAGATTGAGACACTATATTCAAACTTCTGGAGTACAAGATGGACACCAAAGAAGCCCCTGAAAGGACACTAAAAGTTCTGTCGTATGCCATGGTTCACAATACACCCAGATTGTGTGTGTGTGTCCAAAAATGGCTGAGGTACCTGACATGGACACAAGCTGTGTTGTAGATGCCCCTGCAGCAGGATAAGCTACCTGCATTCATCACCATCATGAATAGCCTGGCAGTCTGGCTGACCTAAACTGTGTGCGCAGGTTACCCAGCTCCACACCCACCGTCAACAGCTGTATCCTGTCTGTCGTAGGGAAACAGGGAAGGAAGCAGGAAGCAGGTTGTTAGTTTCCACAGAACAACCAGAATTCCTGACATTTTATACTGATTTCTGTTTCTATTATTCAAATGGAAGCAAAGTAGACTTCATATAAATTCCAAATGGTATTTGCTAAGTAGAAGTCCAAGGCAAAATTCAGTCTGTGACACAGTTGAATGAGTGGCAGGTAGAATCACAAGTAGAGCCTAAGGCCACAGAAGGACAGTAGGGGAAGGCTGCCCCTTTAAAACTGCTTCTTAGGCCTTGTTTTGAGAAGAGCCCAAGGGTAGAGAGTCTGAGAAAATAGAAATTTGGGAGAGGGATGATTCAAAGACCCTGCCAACACCTAGGGAAAGACCTCAGCTGTGGCAGTTCTCTTAGGCAGACATGAGCTTGGATGATCCTACTTCTCACCTATAATCAACAAAGAACATGACAGTCCTCTGCTTTTCTAGTCTTTGCACCCAAATGACTCATGCCAGACCTTGGAGGAAAGACAGTTCTGTTTTATCACTCAGATGGAAAACACAAGACAACAACTTCCTAACCTGTGGCTGGGTCACCCACTGACTCTATTTCCCATCACCTGGAACTGCTGGTGTGGCTTTCAGGGAGACTGGGCAAATGCACTGGCAGCCTGTTATGACTGATTCCTTCTTGCCATTATATCTATTAGATGAACAGTGATTTTTGGCAGCAAGACAGACTGTGCTTTCCCAGATGAAGGGGCAACATATCCAGTTTCCAGCTGAGAGGGTAACAGAAGCTTATGGCTCTACCACTGCACTACAGTGTCTTCTCTGCTCACGGACCCTGATACATCCTCAGGAACCGATAACAAGTGTTCCTTACTCTTTTATTGCTTATAGTTCATAACACATTCTGAATGTTTGTCCTTCATGCTGCTTTACGGTCAGCTCTCCTGTGCCTGCAGCTCTAACCAGATTCATTAACCCTTATTTTTTTTCTCTTATCTCTCATATTTTCTACTTCCATCTGTCTCAGTTCAGGAAATTTGTTCAGGTACAATTAACTCACTGGTTATTTTGTGGGTGTAAGTGTCTGTAAGTGTATATGCTGTTCAGAGGTCAACGCTGGATGATGACACAGTGCATCTTTATCTTTTTGCAATAGGGTCTCTTAATGGCCTGAGGTTTGTTTGCAAGTAGGATAGGCTGGTTGGCCAGTGAGTTCTGGTCATTTACCTGTTTACACCTTTCCAGCTCTGAAGTTAGAAACATGTGCCACCAAACTTAGCTTTTGCACATCCTCAATCTTGTACACTAAGAGTTTTACTCCCACTGATTCTTTTTTTCTTAAATGTATCTAATAAACTACATAGTCTGGCCACTGAATTTTTTATTTTAGTGATAATTTTCATTTCTGGATCTGAATTTTTTACCCTATTACATTCTACTAGTTTTCATTGTGTCCATTCCAGGGTATTATTCTAAATCCAGCCCTCGAAGAGCTTTCTGAAACAGCTTCCTTCCCTGTGGTCTATAATTCTGTCAGGGAGTTCTGGCATCCAAGAACCTTGGTAATGACCTTAAACCTATGGTCCTGCTAGTGTGTATGAAAGCACAAATCCAACCCTACTAGAGGAAGGGACAGGTTTCAGAAGAAAGGCCTACAAACCCTCTTTAGAATTATCAGCAAAGTCTTTCCTTGATGGACAAATAGATGCCATCTAAAGTCATCAGTCATTCTGTGGGGATAAGCACTCTGTGGTGTCTGAGGACTGACTTCAGGGTAGAGGTCCAATTCTGGGGCCTGTAACTCTATTGAGTGAGGTATTGTAATTTAAGTTCATTTCACAGTGTGAGGGTTGCTTTTGGCATTTCTAATTCTAGGCTTTTGCAATGAGACCACTACACCAATTGCAGCTCTTATTTACAACTTCAGAATCCAGATGCTGGTATAGTCTTGATTCTACTCTGTAGAGGAACAACTTTCATAGTGATATTTTGAAATAGCAGTAAATTCCTTATAGGTGCTAATGAAACTCGGTCTTGGAATTTAGAGTAAGTACAGTGTTTCTGGTCACAAAGTCCCAATAGTGGACAAGATACACACTAAGCCATCAGTTGCAAAAAGGACCTCCATCTACCTTACCTGTGCTGGTCTCAGCAGCCCAACCTGCAGCACAATCATTACATTAAGTAATGGTGGTAATTGCTAACATTTTTGTGAGGGTCATAAGTAATTAAACCTATGCTGTGATAGTGACCCCTCGCATCCATGTGCTATGATATCCCCCATTCCCTGAGTAGACTCTTTTAAGAAGGAGGAACAAGAATGAAATGGATTAGCCATCTGTAGGGGGTTAGTGAGGGCAGATGCAAGTCAGACCACGTCTTGGCCTTTGTGACCTCTGCACAAAGTTCTAAACCAAGGGTAACATTTAAACCCTCATTGCACACTATTTTCCCAGAATCACGTGAGGCATATGCCTGCAGGATGCTTGCTGTCACATAGTGATCAAGATCCACATAACGAACAATCAGGACAATTTCACAACCAGCCACTTATTCTCATTACACTTAACAAGTTAAGACATGCACTAAGGCCTGAACGACATCTATCAATCCTGCCTGGCTAGACCCCAAACACTGGCAGCTGCTACCAGTTAGTTGGGGGCAATACCCCTCCCAATATTGAAGGGGGGTGTTTCACAAGTCAGAACCCGACAAAGGGGAAGGCTGAGGCACAGCAACAAAGGCAAGGCTCAAAGTCTCACAGTGTATAACCAGGACTAAACTACCTGGCTCCTGTACTTGCCTGCCACTTCTCCTTTTATTTTGCTGTCTCATTGCTATAAATGCCAAACAAAAGCCCCAAGCCTTGGTATCAAAGATGCCATGGGTTTGCTCTCCAAAGCAACTGCCACTGAATTTTGGAAAATAAAGAATTTGAACCAGAAAGAACCTTCTTTGCTAAGTCCATGATCTCCTTTGTTGAAGGGGGAAAAAAAAAAAAAGCTAGGTCTGGACATGAAAAATGACTGAGAAATATACCAGACCAACCACTTCTCAATTACATAATATTTTATTTGGATCTGTTTCTTCACAAGTAGTCACATGTGGTTCCTAGGCTAATCTCAGACTCCTCACTGGGCAATCCTAGCATGCTGAGCTGAGGCTGCTGGTCTATAGGTCATAGTTGGGGTATGCTAGAAATCACCATGTTCTCACAGTATTTTCCCTGCCATGACTCTGGCTAGTGAGTCAGTGGCCTGGTAGACAGAATGTAGACTCTACTCTCTCATTTGCCATGGTCCAGCATTTGCAGCCCACAGCAATGCCCAGCTAGTGAACACATTTTGGTGGAGAAGCTTCCTTAGCCCAAACTCACTATCTCTTATACCAAGCGTTCTGAGTCTCATGAATTCCTACACAGTTAATGGCAAGAGACTAGAAAAACTGAGGAACAAGACCTGAGGAATGAACACCTAGCCGAGTTCCTAAGAACTTATGAGTCAACGTGCTGCACAAACCTTGAGAAGAGAGTCTTGTTCAAAGGTATAAGCAATACCTTTTATTCCCTCCCTTGTTCCAAAGAAGCACTGGATACTGGGAAGAGGCAACTGTTGGCTCCAATATTTGACTATGACATATGCAACGGAACAGGTGATTTCTGTGTGAATCTAGAAAGGTAAGTGGCTATTTACCTTTAAAAATTAAATTAAAAAATTTCTCTTTCCAACATAAAATGGGGGCCAGACATCATATAATTCTATAATAAAGGCTTCTTCCCCCCACCCCCGAGACACTATGTAGCATTAGATGGCCTACAACTCACAGAATCTACTTGCCTCCTAAGTGCCAGGATGAAAGTGCCTGCCACCACACCAGGCCACCAGGAACTCTATAAACTGAGACCAGACCAAGACAGCAGGAGAAAGCTTGTCGACAGGTCAAGGTGGTGTCTGTGGTCAGTCCCATGATCTGGTCTGGAAGAGGTCACAAGGGAGTGGGGATAGTCTTATATTCTAAGATGGGGGCACTGACACTGGGCTGCCTGGTTTTCCTATACAGACAACTAGATCTGCTTCCAGTCTTGCCAACGTATCACAAGGGTCAGTTGTTCCACTACTAGCTGTCAGAAATGTATTTTCCCAGTCTCTTCCCCTGCACTACCAACCCTAAAAGAGGCAATGCTTCTGGATTTGCTCTTGTCCACAGCTTCTGGGCATTGTGATGACAATTATGTTGCACCACCATACGGAAGTACAACCTTGGGAGGGCAAGCTTTTCACCAAGCTGACTCACAACAGACAAAATTGTATTGTTCTTGGCAGGCTGCCCTCAGTCCTGACTAAGCACTGGAAGGCCGCACCTCCAGTGGGCTGGGTCACATCCAACAGGGTCTGGGAAACTGGAAAATAATTTGTATGGTTTGATGGTCTGAGGCTAGCCAGCATTTTGACACTTGAGGGCGAGGCAGAGGAAGCTCACTATTTGCTACTGGGAATCCTGATTGGGGTGGGGGTGGGGACATTCCTTGTGTTTCTGGGCTAGGCCACTTATGTCATCAAGGATGGGTACTAAATTGTACATTATCAGCAGAGGGCGCTGGAGAGACACTGTAGGGTCAGAAATGGCTAAACTATTGGCCTGGGGTTTGCACCTACTCATAATAACATAATTTCAGAGGTTGAATGTGCTTAGTATGACTAAGCCAAACCCTAAGACGATGACCAGAGAGATCCTATTTCATTTACTATTTTATCAAGTTAAAACTCTTGCAGATGCCAGCATTTTCCAGTTTCCTGAACTCCGAGTCAAAATAAAACTCCTTTAAATGGGGGAAAAATACCCACCACACAATCCTCACCTCCCCTTGTGTTGGGAGGTTATTCCTGAATAACGTGGTGGGTGCCCCTGCAGAACGGTGAGAGATAGCCTTCTACTCCATCATACCCCATCTCTAAGCTTCTCTGGGGGAGAAGGAGACTATCTTAGGCATCTAATTCACCAAAATGTGCAGAAGAGAAAGGCAGTTTAAGAAGAAAGCGTGTGTAAGAGAAGTGAGTAAGTAGAACTCACTGGAGTAAGACAAAGATTCGCTAGCCTTCTAAAGCTACACTGCACATCTGTAATTCCAGTATTTAAGACATGAAGGCAGAAGGATCAGAGTTATTATGAAAACCCATCGCAAAATATGGAGATATCTAAGGTTGGGAATACAGATCAGGGGTAGAGATTTATAGACACAGGCTTTGGCTTCTAATTTCAGTGCTACAAAGATGAGTGAAGAAATAATCTATTAAAGGAGTTCAACCTTGCACACCAACATCAGTATCATCTCACTGGAATGACTAGTGTTATTATACTAACGAAGCAGACTCACAAATGTTATTAGCCCTCAAAATAATAGTAAACCTAGAGCAGGGCATACACACATTTTATATGTATGTCTACATCTCAGTTTTGATTGAAAATACTTCCAAATATATTTACAAAATGTTCTAAGTCTCCCTAGCTGAGCTCCTGCTGGTGTGAACATGCACAGACTGATAGTATGCCCCTCAGCACAGATTGAAGGATGACCACAGAGTGCAGTGGGGGACAGAGACTCACAGAGGCACATCACTGATAAACACAGGTCCAAGAGGCCCCCCATGGCCCCTGAGGAAGAATTCTCTCTAGCAGGACAATATGAATCACCTTCCACAAGTCACAGGGCTCTCCTAGGCAGCACAAAGATTTGCCTCATTAACACTTTATAGCAAGACTTTCAGAGAATGTGCGACCACTTCCAAGGCTGTATTTCAATCCCCCACAACCACTGTCCAAAACACCAATAGTCGACAGGAAACACCACGCTTTGCAACAACCAAATCAAGAGAGTCCTCCCCCTCTACACACACACAAAAGGAAAAAGGCATTCAGGTTTGATCTGGCTTTCTCTGGGAACATCCCTATGAGTTCCAAGAAATGGTGTTGTCCCCTCTACCGAACCCAACCTCTCCATTACAGCAGAACAGAGGTGGAGGAAAGCCTGATATCCACATATTTCTGCTTTTCCTTGGAAACATCTGTGATAGAGAATGGAACATTCATCCCTGTCCCTTCTTCATCTGATGTCTCTACAAACCATCCACTCCCAAACACCAATACATTACTGGAGTCATGCGCATCAACACAAACCACGTCCTTAAATTCTAGGCAAAGATAAAAGTGTGTACTGTCCCTAGAAGGTAGCCTCATCTCAGTATCTTTAGCAACCTTGTCTCATGCCCAGGACACTGCCTCAGTGATACATTTCTGGAATCTGAGGCCAAAGATGAAACACCATGTTCTCGGTCGGTTCACCCCAGGCCTCTGCCACTTTGGTGTTTTCCTGCCCCATAAGTTATTTATGGGGGGAGGAAAGGGAGGGATGGAGGGACTGAAGGAAAGTCAGATGACCAGTAGAGTGGAGGAGTATAGTCTGGGTACAAAGATCATCAAACACAGGAGGATATGCAAGCCAGCAGCAGACACCAGGGTTCCTTGAGTAGCCCAAGACAGAATCAAATAGGGAATATACACAAAGAGGGGTAATAACCCCAACCTCTATATATGCCCAGGTAAACTCCTGTTCTGAATCTTAGATCTATCCACTCTCAGGAAAGACTATACCAGCTGACTCATGTTCAGGTTCTCTCTGTTTTTTGCTACAAAGAATAAAATTTAATCCATGTGTCCTGGTAGCCCTGCATCTTTGCTCTGTATGAACGTCTGGACAATATAGCAGGGAACATGGACCCTTGTAAGTTTGAACTCTTCAGATGAGGCTTTTCTGTTAAGGACATGGGCTCAACTTGGAGGAACCATCACTGCAAAGGCTGGTGCAGCAGCTACAGCAAGACTCTTCCATGGATTCAATGTTAAACCGGGAAGGGCAAGGGATGGGAAGAGTAGCCCCTGTCTGGTACCTGTGTCCGAGTCTTTTTGCTCTCCATTGGCCCCCACGGTGAAGGGCAGCTTCCGCTTGGTGGCTCGTTCTCTCACCTCCTTCCCTCCATCACTGCGGTCCAGCTTTGGAGTCTTGGTTAGAGAAACTTTATCTTTATCCTAGAAGAAAAAAAATGACACTTTCATATATAATTCCCAAATTAATTCCTCAAATCAGTGTGCCAAAAAAAAAAAAAAAAGGCAAATCTGTTACTGGGATGTTAATGGCCACTCCTGTTTCCGGCCACATGTGCAAAGCCAGGAAGGCCATGTTGGTGACAAGGACTAAAAAGATAGAGCTGACTGCAGTTTGGCATTGACCACAGGCCCACAGTACATGCTGCTCATCCTTTAACTGAAAAAGCTGTGCAAATGAAGAAGGAGCAGGTTGATTTCTGTCCCATACTATTTCCTTAGAGGAAGTATTGTTAGTGAGGAACAATGAGCTCTCCCTACAATGTGGAATCAAACTCTTCATCATAACTCTCATACAGAAAAAGTGCTGAGGGGGCCTTTAAAGGTGCACACTCACTTTGTCCAAGTGTTAAGCCCTCAAGTAACTCCAACAACCTTGCATCCCCTTTCTGTGCCCACCGAACATTGGCTGAATTGCAGCTTCACAGTTCTGCTCCTGGGTGATATAATGTACTCTGCCTGTACTTTCTACCTCACCCCGGGCCAGAGATGGAAGGTAGCATATCTACAGGTAAGAAAATTTCAAACCTATGTTCCTAACCATAGCTACTATGCAAGAGGCTAGAAGGAGGGTCTCTCTTACAGGGTAATAACCCAGGAGCTTTATAATTCTGGCCACTAATCCCTACCCCACCACACACAACACATGTACATGCCAACGCCAGGTTGGTCATGAGTAAGTCTGGAATTTGTTTCAAAACATCAGTATGGGCCAGGTGATGGAGGAAAACACCTTTAATCTTAGCACTTGGGAGGCAGAGGCAGGTGGATTTCTGTGAGTTTGAGGCCAACCTTTTCTACAAAGTTAGTTTCAGAACAGCCACAGCATGAAAGAAACCTATCTTTAAACAAACAACAAAACAAAAAACCCAGTATGGATTAGATGTAATGCCCCCCTTCCAGAAGTGGAACTTAGACACACCGCACATGCACACCTACCATGTAGATTCTGAAAAATGTGTCATACAAAAGCAAGTCTGTATTTGAGGCTCAGGTCACACGATATTTATGCATACAGAGAATGGAGTCATGCAGGCAGGGAAAAGGTGAAGAATAACTAGACATCAAAACCCAGGTGCACACAGAACATGATGGTGGGAGCAGGAGGACCCTTCACAAATGTTACAGGTGTTGCTATCCACACTATACAGGGAAACTTGTCTGCCAAAGCAACAGTTAGTACTGTGACCACTACACCCAGACCCAGGAAGAACTGGCATCGGCTGGCCTGGGGAGCCTACAAGTTAGGTTTATAAATTCCAATCAACACCTTGAACTTGACATGGAACAGTCAGTTCTGAGTCTTTGGCCTCTCTAGCACTCATCACAGAGGGAGGCTCTGGCCCCGACTTCCCTCACAGATGGTGCTATCCTGTATAGCAGCCAAGCACAGGGCCTCAGAAAAGACACCAACACATACCTGCTGGAGTACACTGAGGTGTGATAGAACCTAGAGGCCATTCTGCACAGCACACTTAAGACTGACTGGTAAATGTCATTCATATTTAAAGTGAAATAGAAGGGGCTGGAGAGATGGGTTAGCAGTTAGGAACATTTGTTGCTCTTTCAGAAGACTGGGGTTTGACTTCTGCCACTAACATAGTATTTCCCAAATACCTGGAACTCTAATTCCAGGGTTCTGGTGCCCCTCTCTGACCTCTGCAGGCATCAAGCACATACATGGTACATAGACACAAATGCAAGCAAAACACTCACCGATAAAATAAAATGAATAAATCTAATTTAAAAATTGAAAAAGAAGTATTAAAAAAGAAGCTGTATTTGTGTGTCACTTTAAAGTTTTGACATTTAAAAAATATATAAAGACTACCAGCTACCACACAATCACCTGTTCTCAGGGTTAAGCCTCCATGTTACTGAAGCAGTCATGAATCCACTGCCCATGGCCACTTAACATTGGCATGTTCAGATAAAATACATGTGCAAAGGCTCAGTCCCCAGCTGGTATTGCTAGTGACAGGTGACTGGATCATGATGGCACTAATCTGACCCATTGATGAGTGCAAAGCCAACAGATGAATGGGAAGTCGGGCCTATTAGAAGAAACAGGTCATTGGAGGTACAGCTTTTAAGAGAGTGGCATTTCCCTATAGATATCTTGGAAAAGGGAAGTTTATTCTCTCCTTTCCAATCTCTTACATCTGCTTCTGTAGTCTTGCTATTGTGCTAGCCAACAATACTGCCAACAGTGGAGATACTAGGTATCTTTCTGCCTTGTTTTCAAACTGATACAGATAGTCAACATAAAACCTGAGAGGGCTTAGTCCCGTAGGGCAGCTGCGGTGGTAGCGGCGCAGGCCTTTAATCCCAGCACCCAGCACTAGGGATGCAGAGGCAGGTGGATCTCTGTGAGTTCAAGGCCAGCCTGGTCTACAAGAGGTAGTTCCAGGACAGGCACCAATGCTACAGAGAAACCATGTCTTGGAAAAGGGAAAAACAAAACAAAAACAAAACTGACAGGGCTTAAAAAGGAATTCTAGACACTAAAAAACAAGTTAAGCCCTTTCCCCTGGCTAGCAGCGCAGAGGCCACATGATGCAGCAGGAATTCATTAGAGCTCTGGCAGCTTTCCTCAAAAAGTCCAGGAAGCTGAAAGTCCCCTAATGGGTGGACACAGTCAAGCTGGCCAAACATAAAGAGCTTGCCTCCCATGATGAGAACTGGTTCTATACACAAGCTGCTTCTACAGCAGGTCACCTGTACCTGGCACCTGTATCTGCGTGGTGGTGCAGGGGTTGCTCCATGACCAAGATCTATGAAGGATGGTAGACAAACGGTGTCAGGCACAGCCACTTCAGCAGAGGCTCCAAGAGTGTGACCCGCCGTGTCCTCCAAGCCCTGGAGGGACTGAAAGGGTGGAAAAGGACCAAGACGGGGACCGCAAACTAACACCTCGGGGACAGTGAGATCTGGACAGGATTGCCGGACAGGTGGCAGCTGCCAACAAGAAGCATTAGAACAAAGGATGCTGGGTTAATAAATCGCCTCATTCATTTTTTAAAAAAAAAAAAAGTTAAGCCGCATTCCCCCCCTCCACCAAATGGCTTCGCTTGAGGTGGCATGCTATGGCTCCTTTAAGAGAGGTCTTACTGATTCAGTGGTAGTACCTGGCAAGTTTGGCAGCTTCCCAGCTGTGGGCCATACTGCTAGCACTAACTCTGACTCTTTGGGGAAACCAAGCATTTGGATGGGGTTTGTGAGTAGCGTGCTGCAGCTTGCTTGGTGGCAACATGGACTGGCTGTGTGCCTGGAAGTGGGACAGTGTGCACTGTTCGAAGGCACAAGCGGCTCCGCCTGGACAGGACAAGCAGGCAGTGGCATATTTCCACTATTAATGGCGCAGTTTAAGTTTTAAGAAGCACTTAGCATTTTAAGAAGCGCTCCTGGACAGTGAAGAATTACAGATACACAGTAGGACAGATTCAGATAAGAGACCTCAAAATGGGTCAGTGTTGGATAAATGTACGTAGGCTTGGAAGAGAGAAGAAAAAGAGTATAGAGAGTTGGAAAAGAAGTGAAGTAAATGGTTAAAAAAAAAAAGGTAAAGGCTTTAAAGAGACAGAGTACAGACAGTCATAGATTAAAGGAGTAAAGATAATAAATATTAAAAAGTAATAGAATAAAAACAAGCCTCACGATCTCTGTGAGGTTGAGGCCAGTCTGGTCTACAAAGCAAGTTCCAGGACAGCCAAGGCTACACAAAGAAATACTGTCTTAAAACAAAACAAAACAAAAAACCCAGGTGTAGCAGTATGCACTTGTAATCCCACAGAACTGTGACAGATAACAGAGGCTTGTTGCCCAATTGGTCTAGACAAACTGATATGTCCCAGGTTCATTCAGTAGGAGACCCTTTCTCAAAAAGTAAAGGGCTGATGAGATAGCTTAGAGCCTATTGACAAACACAATGATCCTGGGACCCACATGGTAAAAGGAGAGGACTGATTCACAAATTGTCCTTTGAACTCCACATACTTGAGGAGGAATGTGTGTAGCAACTTCCTCTAATAAATGTACTGATCAAAGTAAAATGAAAAGCAATAGAGAAAAGACACCTGACAGTATCTTTTGGGCCTCTGCATGCATGCTCATGTGTGCACGCACACACACAAACTGTATAAACACAAAAACACTAATAAACTAATTCCCCCCAAAATTTACCCAACAGTTAAAGGAAACTAGAACAGACCCGAGAGTAATACCACAGTGTGGTTGTAGGACTCAACCCACTAGGAAGGCCCAGCATGTAGGGGCATTCTGAATCGCTTTTTTTTCTCTAAGTAGGAATTATTTTACAGTCAGGAGGTTGAATACAGGGAACAAAAGCCAATGAGGGGACTTCTGTTTGAGGATGTAATATGCTCAAGAATCTTCGGCATGCCTATAGCCATGACATGTGTGTCACTACTGGAGAAGTGGGGATTAAACAGGACTCTGGGAGGTTAAGAAAGAACAGCTCAAGTACTATCAGAGGATAATGCCTTCAGGCACTGCTTGATTTGAACAGGGTAGAAGGGCCCAACTGGAGAATGCATTGAGGTTTTTAGTGATTTGCTACCCAACAGCACTGGCTATCCCCAGGAATGGTTTTGGGAAAGAATCCAAAGCATGGTCAGGCTTGATTCTTCTCTTTTCTGCTTTAGCAAAAGGAAAAGACAGAAAGCCCACATCTAAGCCTCAAGACACTCCTAGAAAATCACAGAACCCAATAGCATAATCATAGCCCTTTGGTGGCACGAGCATAGCCACCTCTCAAGGTGGACTTCAATTACAGCAAGCAGCTGTCAGATTCATGCCAGGTGTGAGTGAGTTTTGTTTGTCGTGGAACAACACTGGGGCTCCACAAGGAGCTTTGATATTACAAAGAACCACTAGATATTATGGCATACACAGTGCGCGCGTGCACACACATACACACACACAAACACAGAGTTCTTAAATTAAGGGATGTACTAGCATTGAGAGGGCCAACTAAGCATAGCAGGTGCCCACCCAAATATCCTCCTTATGTTCACCAAGTCTGTGTAAGATAGGTTCTCAGCTAAGAAGCTGATCCAGAATTCCCTTGGAGAGTCCCAGGAGAGGCTGCTTTTCCTTCTCTCTCTCTCTCTTTTTTTTTTTTTTTTTTTTGGTTTTTCGAGACAGGGTTTCTCTGTGGCTTTGGAGCCTGTCCTGGAACTAGCTGGTCTCGAACACACAAAGACCCGCCTGCCTCTGCCTCCCGAGTGCTGGGATTAAAGGCGTGCGCCACCACCGCCCGGCTGCTTTTCTTTCTCTTCTTGGAGGGTTTATGCTGAGATTCAGATGACCGTCTGTCACTGGAAAATGAGAATGGTCCTGTACTGGAATAAGAGATATCATGTCTTGCTGAGTAGTCTTGGTTAACACAGCAACACTATAGCCCTCAACATAGCATGGCCAACAGGGCAGGGAATTTACTGGTTCCTACTTCAGTTTGGATGTTGCAAAGGTGTTGCGTACATTTTCTCCACATGCCAGTTTGTACCAGTAATAGGTGTACAGCAAAATATGTAAGAGAACCACATGCTCTGTCCTTTCACACATACTTCAATTGGCACGATTCATTTGAGAGTAAAAATGAAAAAATAAGTTGCTTTTGACAACATGCAACTGTATCTGAGGAAATGAGTTCATAGGGTAATAGCTGCAGCCACTGCAAGATCCCGTCACCAGCAGGTCCTCCCTCATGATCCCTGAGATCCTACACACTCCCTAAGGAAGAGACTACATCGTGGAATCCTCTTACTAGGTTCCACCCTGAATGATCAGATGAGCTAGGAAAAATCCACTAGTGCTAAGCACTGCCAACAGCATCACACAGCAATTTCACAATTACTATCAATCTCCAGAAAAGATCTGGCCCTCTGCGGTATATTAGAAGTAATAAAATATACAAATTAATAAACAAAACAAAAAAATAAGGCAAGGCTATCTTGTTGGAAAACAAGCAAAAAAAACCCCAAAAAACCAAAGAAACCCTTAAATCCATGAACACTGCCCATAGTCAATACATAATCCAGGTTTTGCAGGCTCAGGACTAACTCAGCACAGCTCAACTTTCCTCAGTTAACAATAACCCAAGCCAACCTGAAACATCCTGGACCTGAAACAACAGGAATTATTTATTATTATAGGGCTGTTAGAGCCTAATTTCTGCAGCTTTAATCGTGGATTGCTGCAGCCTACTACTCTCGCTGGGGCTTGATTAGACCTTCTTACCCGTTCACACCTGCACGTCAGGCCATCACTTCTTCCATGACAACTTCTAAGACCCACAAACTAGAAGAACTAAATATTCTGAGCAGAGCATCTTCATCTTTGTCAGTCTGGCCACTAATAGGTCCAATCTTTATTTTCCCCAATCTACACCTTAAATATACTTGGTGCTGCATGAAACCCAAGCCTAATATTGGTCCTGGTCTCTTACAAACATTTTGGGGGTTCTGTGACTCCTACTTACATCACTTGTGTGGCCATAAGAAGTTTTTGTATGCCGGGCGGTGGTGGCGCACGCCTTTAATCCCAGCACTCGGGAGGCAGAGGCAGGAGGATCTCTGTGAGTTCGAGACCAGCCTGGTATACAAGAGCTAGTTCCAGGACAGGCTCCAAAGCCACAGAGAAACCCTGTCTCAAAAAAAAAAAAAAGAAGTTTTTGTACAAAACAAGGCAGCCAAGCAACAAACAGATCGATCAATCGATTGCTATCTCTCTCTCTCCCTCCCCCTCTCACACACACAAGTTCACTCTCTAGAATTCTTTATCAGAAAAAAGCAGCAGTCAGGCAAGATGCAGGGCATCTAAACTGAAACCTCAAGAGGCAGTGAGGGAAGGGATAGAGACTTGGGATGTAATAGGTTTTGGTAGTTAAGTACAAGGTGCTCCAAACCATCACAGAGTTGAACTGTTAGGTCCCGGAGTCAAGCTAGTTCTGGTTTCCAAGACACCACCAATGAAGTGATGAGGAGGCCAAGGCAGTAACCACATTAAGACAGGAGTATAGCTTGTGTCTGAGTAAGAGATCCCTCCAAGGGGCAAACACAGCCTATGAAAATAGGGAACTGCTCTGATTTGAATGTCCACAGGCTCTGAGATGTATGTGCTGTTTCTGAGGTCAGTTTAGTGAGGAAGCCCTTCACAAAGAAGGCTGAGGGGATAGTGAAACCTTAGCCTTTCCTTTCTCAACAATTCTGATCTTATCGCATGGGAACTTCCATGCATATACCTGAAACCCAGTCTTTGCATCTATTCAGTGTGAAACTTTCCCAAAAGTAGTTTTTGGGAAGATATGCTGCACAAATATTTAATGGTCCCAGAGGCACATCTATCTTTTTTTTTTGGTTTTTCAAGGCCGATATCTTTTATTTCTAAATAGCACCTAAAGACATCCTTGTGTACAAGCCACCTTATGCTCAACCAAAATTGAAAAACCTGAATATCTGGCTCACTAGTTTTTACATGTAGAATACGTGCTAATAGTAACACGGAGAGTACTATCAAGATTGAGAAAGAATCGAACTGGGAGGAGCACTGACAGACTGAAGGCACAGGACCTATTCACAGCCATGGGTTAGGATAGGTATCAAGAGGTTTAGGAGAGGCCGGGCGGTTTTGGCGCACGCCTTTAATTCCAGCACTTGGGAGGCAGAGACAGGCGGATCTTTGTGAGTTTGAGATCAGCCTGGTCTACAAGAGCTAGTTCCAGTGCAGGCTCCAAAGCTACAGAGAAACCCTCGAAAATCAAAAAAAAAAAAAAAAAAAAGAGAGAGAGAGGTTCAGGAGGAGCAACTAGGAACTACATCAAGGTGAATTATGACTAGAAAATCATCTTATAATAACATGACCTGAATTCTGAGGGGGATTCAGGACTTCACCTCACTGGCTAAGAGGTGCTCTTCTACTAGAGAAGAAACTCAGCCCCAGGACAGCTCATACACTGGATAACAGTTATGATATATATATATATCAACTAATCACATAAAATATATATCTACATGGCAATTCTAACTTCTGGTTCATTAAGAAGTCTTCCCTTGATGATATGAAGTATGCATTTCAGAATGTGGTGTCAACAACACAATGATTAAATTACAGCAATTTAGAGTTACAGTCCATTTTTCTATCCTTGGATTTGTTTATTTGAGACAGGGTTTCTCTGTGTAGCCCTAGCTGTTCTAGAACTTTATAGATAGGCTGGCCTTGAACTAAGAGATCTACCTGCCTCTGCCTCCTGAGTGGTAGGATTAAAGGTGTACGCCACAACCACCTGGCTCTATTTTTGTTTTGAAGTGACAAAATTTGAAAACAAATGTCTCAGTATAGTTATATAGCCAGTATAACTAAGACACAGTTAACTGTCTCACTGAAAGCACGACAAGGTATCTTAGGGCTCTGAGGACATAGATGGGTAACTTCTATATTCAAGTCTGCTTAAGCAGGGTCTCTTCAGTGAGTTAATGGCTCCTTACATACCCAGTCATAAGAGAACTGGACACTACTGAAAAGACAAGGCCCCACAAAACAGGCCAAAAATGGGCTGGCCCTGTGGTCTCATGGGTATCAGTGTTGTCTTTAGTCCTTATCGTGAGTCTTAATGATCCAGGAAAGGCAAGGAGAGGGCAAGCTCAAGTTTTACCTTTTTCCCAGTTTGTTTCTCCACCATGTCGTTGCTGAGAGAAAAGTCTTCTTGCTGTGGTGTTTTAGAACACCCACCCTTGGGCATCGTTCTCCTCCCCTTACTTGATCTTCATTTATGCTGCCATTGCTTCGTCATCAACTGTCTGCTTCAAAAGAAAAGAGAGAGCAGGTTTAAAAAGAAAAAAAAATACTGAAACCAAAACATAAAATCTGGCCAATTTCATAGGGTACCAAACAGAGTGTTCAACCAAGATGTGCAGTTACTTTGACCTGAGTAGCTAGGAGCCTTAGCTAGGAGCCTCACTCTGGGTAAGGGAGCTGAGCAAGGAGGGCTATTTAAAGAGGCAGTTCCCCAGATTATCATCAAGAGGAGCACCAGTTATGCTGCATAAGGGAAGGGAAGTAGATAAGGAACTCATGACAGGAGAACAAAATGAACTGTTAAGACCCTGAAAGTTCATTCTGGGGGACAGCCATGAGTACGTAATACCTGAACCCACTTAAAATAGAAAACATCCACAATTGAATGGAGCTTAGCGATCCTAGGGACAATGCCCTTTGTTCTTGCTCTGTATACTGTCTTTTCTGACAAGCAAGGACGGTCAATACCCAGAGCAGAGTGCCATGGCCCTCAATTCCAACAGACCATAATGCCCCAAAGCTCAACTTCCAAAATCTGATCTGATGTGGGAGTGGTCTCCTGTATTTTGTATTACTCTCATTGGTTGAATAAAGACTCTGTCTGGCTTGTAAGATAGGTCAGCCCTTAGGTGGGCGGAGTAGACAGAACGGAAGTTCTGGGAAGAGAGAAGGAAGTGGGCCAGTCACCCTGAGGCTCCCATCGCAGATGGATGCAGGTTAGACNTTTCCTTATAATGGGTTAGTTTATGAGGTGAGGGCTAGCCAAGAAGAGGCTAGAGATAATGGGCCAGGCAGAGTTTGAATGAATGCCGTTCTCATGTGGTTATTCTGGGTGCAGGCGGCCAGCGGCTGGGGAACACAACACACACCTCTCCTCTAATTACAACACTGATCCTCATCAACTTCAGAACTATCTTGTTCTTCACACCACTATGTGGAAGGTAGAAAGAGAAACACTCTACTTTCCATAAGACATCAAAGATACTGGTTAAGTCTATAATTCCCAAATAAAACATGAGTGGCATAAACAAATGACAACTAAGAGGGAGTCCACAGAAGATGTGTGGGCAGCTTCAAGATCCTACTCCATGTCCTGGGAGACAGATCTTTCATCTGGGTTTGAGGTGCTGGTCTCTGCTTTTGAAAATACCTTAAGACACATGCTTTATTTTCTGTAACTTGGCATCCTAAAAAGCTTCTACAAGCCAACTACTCCCTCATTCAACCCTCATGGAAAAGCCAACAGATCCCTGCCTTAACCACTTAGGATAGTTACCAGGCAGTCAGAGACCATCCTCAGAGGATTATCCAAACTAGCTGATCCTGATTGCTCTATCTTGCCTTCCTCCTCTGTTGGCCCTTCTGACTGGCAATGGGTCTGCAGCTGTCTTTAGTGCCTGTGTATGGAATATACTTTTCACCTCAAATCGCATTCTGGTTTTCTCTGTGGAAACACTCTCAGGACATGTTTCCAGACTCCTTACATGTGTTCCATGTTTTCTCCCCACCAGGGGCTTCAGTTATTCTGACAGGAAAACAAGAAAAATAACATTTGCTTTATATTTTTCAGAGTATCCTTGCACTTCATATACAAGGCTATTTGGAGACTGAGGCAGGAGGATCACAAGTTCAAGGCCTACTTGGGCTACAGAATTAGTTCAAGGTCAGTCTGGACAACTTAATGAGACCTTGTGTCAAAATTTAAAAAATATTTATTTTTGTATCAAAAAAAGGCACAATGTTATAAAAGTTTAACTAGCACATGGAAGTCCAAGCATTATAAAAACAGCAGTTGTGAACACAACAAAATAAAAAATTTTTGTCAACCAGCCAAACCACATGCTTTTTTTTTTTGGGGGGGGGGGACTATCTTCCCTTAGTAAGACACTTAGGGCCATGGTCATCTGGGCCTATAGGTAGCAGCCTCACTCTCTAGTTCCTCCTGCCTCTATTAAAGTCATGTTTTTGATCTATTCTTGTAAGAGAGATTGCTTCTAAATCTCAAGACCTTTGGTAAGGGCAGGGGAATGGCTCAATGGGCAAGAACACTTGCTCTGAAAGTAATGAGGGCCTGAGTTAGAATTCTCAGCACCCACATAAAAAGTCAGGCATGCATGGCTGTGCAAGCCTCTAACAGCATTAACGGTAAGAGAGGATGCAGATGTGAGATAGGTAGATCCTGGGAGATCTCTGGCTACAAAGCCTAGCACAAAATGTCAAGCTTTCAGTTCAGTGAGATACCCTTTCTAAAGGTAATAAAATAATGATAGAGGAAGATACTGGATGTGCCATTTGAACTTATACATGGGTGTACATCTGCATACTCATATGGATACAACACACAAACACACATACACCATAATACATACACACAAAGACCCTCTTTTACAATCTCAAGATCTTATCTTACTTTTCTGTGCTAACTAATAAAAACTCTTGAAGTAGTTTCCCAGATGTTTAACTGGCCTAAGAGCATTATCTAAAGTTATTTGGGAGAGTCAGGCAAGCATTATGGTTTATTCCTGGAATAGCAACACGCTGAAGGCTGAGGCAGGAGGAGGATCACTGATCTAAGGCCGGCACTGGCTACATAGCAAGGAGCCTGAGTCGAAGAGACTGTTGTAGTCTGGTTTCTGCTGCTGTGACAAACACTCTAATCAGGAAAGGAGCTTATTTCATCTCATACAAGTCTATCATCAAGGGCTGCTAAGGCAGGAACTGAAGAGTACAAACCATGGAGGAACACTTCTTACTGGTTTCTTCTATGGCTTGCTCAGCTTGCTTTCTATATAACCAAAGACTGCCTATCCAGGGGTGTACTACCTGCCCATAGTGAGTCAAGCCCTTCCAAATTAAGCAATAAGAAAATGCCCCCATAGACACGCCCATAAGGCAATCTGATGGAGGTATTCCTCAATTGAAGGCCCCTCTTCCAAGATTTGTCAAGTTGGTAAAAGCTAACAAGCACAGAAACTCAAATAACAACAACAACAAATCAACATTTTTAAAACTTAAAATTTATAAAAAATATCTTGTGATATTAAAAAATATATATATGATGCCGGGTGGTGGAGGTGCACGCCTTTAATCCCAGCACCCGAGAGGCAGAGACAGGTGAATCTCTGTGAGTTCGAGACCAGTCTGGTCTACAAGAGCTAGTCGAGGACAGGCTCCAAAGCTACAGAGAAACCCTGTCTCGAAAAACAAAAACAAACAAACAAACAAAAAAACACCTATATGAAATCAAGCTTTCAGAGACATCCATTTTTATTGAGTTGCAGCTAACATCACCATCTGTTTTCTTCTTACAGGACCAAACTGAGGGTCTCTTGAATGTACCAAATACTAAGCTACATCCCAGCCTCATGGCCTTCTGTCAGGCTGTCCTAACTGCAACTGCCATGAAGTCTATTGCGTAGCCTCTCTGGCCCTTTATGAGTTTGTTATAACCTCTGCTGGTGCAGTGGTAAAGCTTGACAATAGACTACTTTTCAGGGTGTGTGAGGTTAACATATTTTCAAGATACTGTTAAGATACTATGTGTGCATTCCATGGTACTAACATTGGAAAAGAAGGTGGCACTGAAATGGAGGTAAGGTTTTCAAACTCACTGCTTGACATAGTTTGCTTTTCTGTTGCTGTTAACCAAAATCAACCTATGGGAGAAATAGAAAACCGATCACCAAGAGAAGTCAGGACAAACATTCAGGTAGGAAAGTGAAGCAAACAATAGAGCAGTGGTTCTCAACCTTCCTAATGCTATGACCCTTTAATACAGTTCTTCGGGTTCTGCTGACCCCTAACCATAAAATTATTTTCACTGCTACTTCAAAACTGTAATTGTGCTACTGTTATGATCATATTACAGGGATTGGAGACAACTCAGCAGTTAAGAGCACTAGCTACTCTCCCAGAGGACCCAGATTCAATTCCTAGCACCCACATGGCAGCTCAAGACTATCTGTAACCCCAGTTCTAGGGATTCTAACAGGCTCACACAGACATACATGCCAGTAAAACACCAATAGACACAAAATGAAAATAGATTGCTTAAATTATTTTTAAAAACCTACTATGAATGAAATCTGAAAAATTCTGACTCAAGATTGTTTTTCTATTAAAGAGGTCACTTGCAAAACTGGGAGTATTTCCTATACATGATCTGGCAAAAAAAAGCTTTTACCCAGAATATATAGTTACTACAAATCAATACAATAACAAGACTAAAGTAAGGGAGTAGCTGAAACTTCTCAACTTCACTATCCAGAAAATACAAACAAAACCAAACTAATATACTGTGTATTGGTAAAGACACGGTAAAGAAGTCATCAATTCAGAATTATAATCAACAGAATGAATCAGTCACCAACTACTCCTATTAAATATAGAGTTAGCCTATAATCTACCAATTTAATCTGGAATACATTAAAAGAAAATGCAACAAGCCGGGCGGTGATGGTGCACGCCTTTAATCCCAGCACTCGGGAGGCAGAGGCAGAGGCAGACGGATCTTTGTGAGTTCGAGACCAGCCTGGTCTACAAGAGCTAGTTCCAGCGCAGGCTCCAAAGCTACAGAGAAACCCTGTCTCAAAAAACAAAAACAAACAAACAAAAAACAAAACAAAAAAGAAAATGCAAGTACAAATGCATCAATAGGCAGTACTTGGTGTTCATAAAGGGTCCAAAATGAGCTGGATGTATTGGTCCATGCCTTTAATCCCAGTACACAGGGAGTCAGAGGCAGGCAGGGATCTATGAGTTCAAGGCCATTCTGGTCTGCATAGCATATTTCAGGACAGCAAGAGTTACATAGTGAAACCCTGTCTTGGGGCAGGGGGTCCCCCAAACTGGTAGCATGCTGCCATGAAGTCACAACGTTATCAGAGAGTACTAAACAGCAGAGGAAATAATATGAAATTAATCTCACAATGAAGTTGAGAAAAGGGGGGGACAGGCAGTGGTGGCATATGCCTTTAATCCTGGCACTCAGGAGGCAGAGAAAAGTGAATCTCTGTCAATTTGAGGCCAGTTTGGTCTACAGAGTAAGTTCAAGGACAGCCGGGACTGTTTCACAGAGAAACCCAGTCTTGGAAAAATCATAACCAAAAACAAAAAAAGCTGGATAATCATATTTTACTGTACAAGAGTATGAAAATTTCATTTTCAAAGGTTAAAAACAAAAAAGCTGAATAAGTAATGCTGAAAAGATGGCAGATATTACACCCTGATGGGACTGACTCTATAGACAGTAGAAGGAGCTAATGATAATGACTTACAGTCAGACCCATTTTCCCTCAAGTAGTTGTGGCTGGTTGTGTTCCCTACTTGGAACCACATTCACATGGAAAACAACATGAGCCCAATTCAAGGCTCTATGACATTTACAATGAGTCAAACTTGTACAAGGTATACAACAAGCCACTGTAATTGTAGAAAAAATACCTTTTACCCTTGATGAGAGAAAAGCACAGCTCTAAATAGATGGATATAAAGAGGACTGGGGGTAAAAAGAAGAGCAGAAATAATTCAGAAGTAGACTATATGTGAAAAGACAGAAATATAGGCATGCATATTAAAGGTGTGATGCAATAAGTAAAAAATAGTAATTGCAGGAAAGCATGGAAAACAAATCAAGGGCAATGAATCAACAGATATCTTCCAAAGCTTAGCAGTACATGGAAATGAGCAGGGGAGGAAAAACACAAATCCAGAGGCAGGCTGGAAGACGGCAGAAGGTGGTAAAGCGCTGCTGATGGGAAGGCAAAGGACAGTGATGGAGACATCACTTTACAACTACCCATTCATTCACTGCCTCCAAACACACAAACAAGAAAATCAAAGGTGTAGTATACAAGGGCAACTAAGAACTGAACTGTGGAATTCTGAGGACGGATGGACCACAGAGTGATATTTGTAATATCAAGGGAAGTAGCAGAAAGATGTGTACAGTCCAAAGTCTACTCAGAGATGAGAAGGACTGCTTACAATAAAAGAGCTCTGAGCTGGGAAGTGATGGCCCACACCTTCAATCAAAGCCCTCAAGGAGACAGAGGCAGGCAGGTTTTTGATGCACAATTAATAAAAACACAAAGAGAAATTAGGGTTCAATCGGAAGGCCAGAAAAGTAAAACAGCCAGCCACTGTCTGACATGGAGATCCTGTCTCTAGGAACCTCGGAATGAGACTGTGACTGAGAGCTGTTTCCTCTTGTTTTATAATCCTCTCTAGGGCTGGAATTAAAGTGTGCACTGCCTGGTTCCTTTGGCAACTATTGTGGCTACTGGGATTAAAGTTGTGCATTACCACTGCCTGGTCTGTAAGGCTGACCAGTGGGGCTGTTTTTAATCAGACAAGCTTTATTTATTAAAATACAAATGAAATTCCACTGCAGGTCTTTGTGAGTTCAAGGCCAGCCTGAACTACATAGCAAATTGGGGGGGGGGGGAGCTGTCTCAAAAAAGAAACAGAAAGTAAGTCTGAAGACATGAAAGGGAAGCTCAGCATAGCCAATCTCTGCTGGCCATTTGGCTACAGAATAAAAATCACATAATATTAAAAATCCATACAGAAAAAGCATGTGACAAAATTCAGTATATATGACAAAACCCTCAGCAAAACAGGAAATGAAGAATATCCTAGACACTATGTGGAACCCCTTCAAGGACAACTACACTCTATCTTAATGGTAAGTTTCCTCCTACAGCTGGTGAGGCAGCAAAGTTTCCTGTCATCTCCACCACCGTTAATACTACATTGAAAGTATACATGAAGAACAAGCTTTTTTGAAAAAATATCACTATTTATAAATAAAAATTGCCTATGTAGAAAAATCAGAAGGAATCCATTAAAAACTCCTGGAAATGACAGGGTTCAGAAGGATAGTAGAATATAAAATTCTTTTCTGTTTCTACACATCCATTAGTATGAAGCAAACAGAGAAAAAAAGGCTCCAATCAAAGTGAAAAACATAAGTATATAAAGAATTTCTGTCCGACAGGTTGATTTTTAGGGCAAAGTTTTGCTATGTACCATAGACTAGCCTCAAACTTGCAATCTTTCTGCCTCAGTTTCCCAAGTGTTGGAATTAACTGCAGAATATTGTAAAACAAGAAAATCTTTCTGAATTAGAGGAAGATTTTTAATTAGACACGACACCTAAAGAGCAAAAAATTAATATCCTGAAACAAAACTGTTGCTCTGTAAAATACTCGATGTAAAGGATGAAAAGACAAAGTGTAAAACAAGGGAGACCCATGGACAGCCCACAGTCAGATAGCAGAATTGGACACACAATGAAAAACAAACAGTAAAAAGGAATCCAACTGAAAATAGGAAGAACACAGGTGTTCTGGCTATTTTTATGTCAACTTAAAACACAAGCTAGAGACAACTGAAGTGAGAAAAACTTCAATAAAGAAAAAGCCTCCATAGGATCCAGCTGTAGGGCATTTCTTAATTAGTGACCCAGGCCACCCCTGGGTTAGTGGTTCTGGACTCCATAAGATAACAGAATGAGCAAGCCCTGAAGAGCAAGCCAGTGAGTGGGTAACACTCCTCCATGGTCTCTGTACCAGTTCCTTCCTGCTCTGCTTGAGTTCCTGTCCTGGCTTCCTGTGATGTGGAGGCATAAACTGAATAAACCCTTTCCTCCTCAATTTGCTTTTAGTCGTGGTGTTTTGATGCAATAATAGAAACCCCCAACTAAGACAATATTAAAGAGATGGGGATGAGCACACAGTGACTACTTGGGAAATGAAATTCAAAATCACATCTAGGGCAGAGAAGAAAGCTCAGTTAACAAAGTGCTTGTCTTCTAAGCAAAACAAGACGGGTCTGATCCCCATGGCCCATTCTCTTAAATGAACAAACAAACATGCATTTGTAATCCCAGCACCCAGGGAATAGAGACAGGCAGATTTCTGGGACTTGCTGGCCAGTCGGTCTAGTTTACTCATTCAGTTCCAGGTCAATGAAACTTACCATCAAAATCCAAGAGAAAGAAAAGGGTGAAATGCTTTGGAGTAACAATACCTAATGTTTCCCTCTGGCCTCTAGAGACATTTGAACAAACACTCACACATATATTACACGTAAAAACCATGTGCCTGTGTGATGTGGGATATCCCTCTGTATGTTAAAATGTTTGGCCAACAGCTGGGTAGAATAGACCCAGGCAGGAAATCCAAACAGAGACAGAGGGAGAAAGAAGGCAGAGTTAGAGAGAAGCCAGCAGCTGCTGGAGTAGCAAGTTATGTGGTAACGCCCAATTGGAAGAGCTAGTTAATAAGTCTAAGCTAATAGGCCAAACAGCTAATAATTAAAATCAAGCCTCAGAGCGGTTATTTGAGAGCTGGCAGGTAGGAGAGAAACCTCCACTACACCTGTAAGACTTGGTTAAACAACAATACCATCATCAAATACTACAGAGAAGGCACGGAAATTCATTGGGTGCATGCTCACTGAGAACATGGAAGGGCACTTCCCCTGTGAAAGCAGTGTGGGCACTGCATCACATCTTCAACTGCTTTCATGGGCAGTTAGCCCAAAAACCAGAACTTTTTGTGCATACAAAGACCTATAACACAAATGAAGAGAAATTCCTGCAGTGCTGGTGCACACCACAGGAGTCACGGCCAGGCTGGTCTACAGAGTAACTCCAGGACAGTCAGCACTATACAGAGAAACCCTGTCTCAGAAGAAGAGGAGGGAAAGTAAGGAGGAGTTGTAGCGAAACTCTTCAACAGCTATCCAAACAACATCCTTCAACTCAGTTCACGTCACCATGTCTCTTCATTAATACAAAGGAACAAAAACCCCCACAGGCTATGAGGCAGGTACAATGTGTGAACACAGCATGATATCTGAAGTGGTGTTTGACAGAATCTTCCAGTTGGCTTCAGATAGAAAGCACAGCATAGTAGTTGTCTCTGGGAGATACTGTGAGAGAAACACAGGACAAAAACATTTTCCTAACATCTTAGGTATTTGTTTTAGAATATAAGTTAGGAAGAGAACACAGAAGATGCGGAGATTTCTAGGTGACTGACATTGTATTGTTTTGATTTTGGTGGTATTTTCTCAACTATCAATATTTTCTAAACCTATTTATCTAAGAATTTTAAATGAATACATTTTATTAGTAACTATAATTTAATGGTGCTGTTAAGAACTGACTGAATCTGTGGGCACACTTACCTGCCACTTCAGCTAGCACTTAACTCCATACAGTAGCAACACACAAACACCTAAAGTTCTCTTTTCAGGAATGTTAGTGTTCCTGGTTATATTACAATTATTATTCTGAAACTTCTGTGTCATGTGACATGAACCAAATGAATGCCCTTCAAAACTCTAATATGTTAAATTTAGGACAATGAGAAAGGACAGATGATGATGATGATAAGACAGCAAATAGGAACTGCCATCTGCCTCAGTAGGGATCATCAGTCTTAAAGCCTGATGTAGTCTCTTTAGGAATCCTTAAATCGTGGTATGCTAAGGTAAGGAAACCCCAGGGAAGAACCAGAAGCAGAATCTTTGAAGTCTCTTCTACAAAGTTGCTCGCCATCTTTTCCTTGTTTAACAGAGTATACTTTTTTTTTTAAAGATTTATTTATTTATTATGTATACAACATTCTGCCTCCATATATGCCTGCACACCAGAAGAGGGTGACAGATCTCATTACAGATTGTTGTGAGCCACTATGTGGTTGCTGGGAATTGAACTCAGGTCCTCTGGAAGAGCAACCAGCGCTCTTAACCCCTGAGCCATCTCTCCAGCCCCCCAGAGTGTACTCTTAATACCGCTTGTTAGATTCTTTTTCCTGATTAAATCTGTTTCTAACTTCTCTACTGTGACAATGCCAAGGAAAAAAATGTCAGCAATGTGTTCCTTGACCTATGATACCTAAAGCATTTCCTACAAATCATAGTCTCTCTTGCTCAGACACTGGAATGGCTAGACAATTCTCCAGCGGAGAACCAAATCTCAGAGAATACGACACTACCGTCCACTCTGCTGTGCACATGTGCAGTCAAGGAACAACAGACAACCCGGGGATAGAAATGGCTTGTACACTTCAGGAATGGCCAAACTCACAGGTTCCTGATTCCTAACTTTTATAAAGACAGGGTCATGTCCTCTTGGAGGCAAACAGCATAAAAAGGTACACCATAAACAAAGTAAAATAACTCTTGGGGGCTTGGGTAAGGAAAGAATGACTGACAAAAAAAGAAGAGTCATACAGTTGAGTTGGGTGTGACTGGATTCAGGTCTGAGCATAGTGCTCCTGATCTGGAGGCCATAAGTCACTATTGGTCACAGCACCTGGCTTTGCTCTCATCACCTTACTGGTATGCAACTGAGACTAATAGTGTCTTATAAACAAAAGTAACTCCTGTAGAAACTCCAGGGTTTTTGCCTGGTCTACAAGAGCTAGTTCCAGCGCAGGCTCCAAAGCCACAGAGAAACCCTGTCTCGAAAAACCAAAAAAAAAAAAAAAAAAAAAAAAAAAAAAAAGAAAACTCCAGGGTTTTTTACTCTTTTTTTTTTTTTTTTCGGTTTTTCGAGATAGGGTTTCTCTGTGTAACAATCCTGACTGTCCTGGAACTTGCTTTGTAGACCAAGCTGGCCTCGAAATCAGAGACCAACCTGCCTCTAGCTCCCAAGTGCTGGGATTAAAGAGGTTTATGCCATCACCATTAGGCTCTACTCTAGTAACTGTTTTGTTCTCACCACAACAGGTGCTAAAATTCTGAACATAATGGTGTCCAAATTGCAAGCACTGCAACAGAATCAAAAACAGCCCTGATGTCCCTGGCCCTTTCCCACACACAACATTGCTACCAGTCCTCTGGACTTATCTCACAGAAATGCAGGCTCATGATCTTACTGCACCTAAGATGGGCTTCTTTCACTCTGTAATATGCATGTGTGGTTTCTCCTTGGTTAAAACTGGTTTGTTTTTAGCAATGAATAATATTCTATTTTCTGGCTGTGTTTATCCATTCAACCACTGAACCTTGGCTGCTTCCGATTTTGGCAATTATGAAGAAAAGCCCTTTCTCAAAAGTCAATTATCAGAATAGAAAACACTGGAAGGCATATACCCATCACATGAAGAATGTTATGTTCTGTTAGCGTGTTGCCTGTGTGGACTTATACTTGTGTGTGCTGTACTGCAAACAGAGACAATATTTTTCTCATTATGAGATACAGGTTTTAATTTTTTTTTTGAGATACAGGTTTTCAGAAACAATGGCTGATTTGTAGTCAGAAATGTTTAGGTCTATCTATAAAATACAGAAATAAAGTGGATCAGGGACCATTATCTTCATCTTGTATAGTGCTGATCAATGACCCTTACTTACTTACATCCAGTCTTTCATGCAAGAATTAGGATAGGAGCCGGGCGGTGGTGGCTCACGCCTTTAATCCCAGCACTCCGGAGGCAGAGGCAGGCGGATCTCTGTGAGTTCGAGACCAACCTGGTCTACAAGAGCTAGTTCCAGGACAGGCTCCAAAGCCACAGAGAAACCCTGTCTCGAAAAACAAAAAAAAAAAAAAAGAAGAAGAATTAGGATAGGAATTGACCTCTAGTGTGTAAGTTACTAACTAATGCTGCTGGATTTCTGGCCTCAACTTCACTGAGGCTCCAAGAGAGAATGAAGTTTAAGATGTTTGTCTTGAGAAAACTTTTACTTCCTATTCCAAACAGCAGCCTTTTCTTTACTACTACGCTGACCAAGTCTCTTCATTCACTACTTGTAGCATGCTGAATAATGGATCGACAATGGCAGGGGCTCACTACAACATATCAGATTCCAAAAACAAGATAGTGGGTTCTTTGGGCTGTCATGTATGCCAGAACTCTGTAGTCCAGTCAAAGTCAGGTAGACATGACCAGAGGAGAGCCCTTTATCTACTTTTTTTTTGGTTGTTGTTGTTTTGCAGAGGGGTGTTTCAAAAATAGGGTTCCTCTGTGCTGGCCAGGTGTCAGGATGGCATTGAACTCATAGAGACCAGCCTGCCTCTACCTCCCAAGTACTAGGATTAAAGGCATTGTGCTACTACCACTTGAGGAGGTTTTTTTTTTTTTTTTAAAAAATCTTTAATGATCAATCATACTTCAAAGAGAGTTTGTTGCCCAGTGCCTTTAATCCTAGTTCTTGGAAAGCAGAGGCAGGTGATTTCTGAGTTCTAGTCCAACCTGGTCTACAGAGGGTTCAGAGACAGCCAGGGTTACACAGAGAAATCTTGTCTCGAAAAACCGGGGGTGGGGGTGGGATGAGTTTATCTTTGGGAAGAAGCAATAATATTAAGGTGGGACTGCATACTGACCCAAGAAAGTAACTTTTTAAAAAATCGTGCTTATACTGGGTGGTGGTAGCACATGCCTTTAATCCCAGCACTTAGGAGGCAGCAGGCAGGTGGATTTCTGTGAGTTTGGGGCCAGTCAGGTCTACAAAGCGAGTTCCAGGGTAGCCCTAGGTCTGCTACAGAGAAACCCAGTCTCGAAAAACGAAAAAAAGGAAAAATATGAGAGAGAGAGAGATACTTATTTGCTTTAGTATTTCCACTAAACGTATCATCAATTCATATAATCTGATTTGATCACAGAAAATAAGTACTATACTTTCAAATTAATTAACCATACTTTGCATGCACAAAATTTTGTTTACCAATAATTTTTACTCAGATGATATAGGCAGATACTTCATAGAGAGAAATTAGATTCGCATAGGAAAAGTCATATATTCATTCAACAGCCAGCAAACAGAACCAGTACTGAAGGCCACAATATCTATAAACACTGTTTATTGCTACCTATCTTCTAGAAGGTCTTTCACAATCCACTGCACAGTGCCATTGTAAGAAGCAAAAACAACTTTAAGGCAAACAAACTCCAAAGTTCTAAAATCAAGGCAAACTATTATGCACCAAAACCACATATGAATGTAAGTAAAAATATTGTAAGAAATGTTTCAGTAATTCAAAGGGCACCTGAATGAGTTACATCTTATGATTTTCACAAAAGAACTATGTGATGGATATTCTTGATTGCCAACTTGACTACATCGAGAATTAACTAAATCCCATAGGGTTAGGGACACCTACGAGGGATTATTTCTTAATTAAATCATTTTGAAGTGGGAAGAAACATTTCTAATCCAGACCTCTGGGGTAGGAAGATATATCTTTAATTTGGGCCACACCTTCTGCTGGCAGCCTAAATAAAGAACAAAAAAGCAGGAAGCTCGCTCTCTGTCTGCTTGGTCTGACTCTCACTAGCAGGTCCATTCCTTCACGGGCACTGGAGCCTATTTCCTCAGGATTCTGGCTTATACTGAAGACTAGCTGAGATAGCCAGCCTTGGTGGATTGAACAACTTGGATTTTTGGACCTTCTGTTGATAGACAGCCACTGTTGGACTAGCTGAACCACAGCCTGTAAGTCTTTTTTTTTTTTTTTTTTTTTTTTTTGGTTTTTCGAGACAGAGTTTCTCTGTGGTTTTGGACCCTGTCCTGGAACTAGCTCTTGTAGACCAGACCAGGCTGGTCTCAAACTCACAAAGATCCTCCTGCCTCTGCCTCCCGAGTGCTGGGATTAAAGGCGTGCGCCACCACTGCCCGGCCGCCTGTAAGTCATTTTAACAAATACTCTTGACATGCGTGGGGGAGTAGTGAAAGAGATTACTGGTGAGGGGGGCACATTTTTAGATCAGGTGAAAGCCTGGCACAAGGGAATCTCCCAGGAATGTACAAGGAAGACTCCAGTTTAGAGTTCTAGCAATAGCAGATCAGGCTATCTCTTGTGACCTAGTCCAGTTGTCAAAAAGGTGTCATCCGGCAACTGAGAAACAGATGTAGACCCACAGCCAAACATTAGGAGGAGTTCAGGGAATCCCGCAGAATAGGAAAAGACTACAGAGTGAGAGGGATCAAAGGCACCAAAAGAAAACTCTTTAACCGGGATCATAAGCTCAAAGTAATTGACAACCAGCAAGCCTGCATGGGCCTGACCTAGGGATTCTGCGTATTTTACAGTTGTGTAGCTTGGTCCTCTTGTGGGGCTCCTAACAGTGGGAACAGGGGATGTCTCCAACTCTTTTACAGGCCTTTGAGACCCTATTCCTCATATTGGGTCTCCTTGCCCAGTCTTAATATAAGGGAAGGTGTTTAGTCTTACTGCAACTTGATAGGCCATCTTTTATTGACACTCATAGGAGACCTGCCCTTTCCTAAACACAAAGGGAGGAGTGGACTGGGTGGGGTGGGGTGGTTGGAACAGAGGAGGATTAGGGAGGAGGAAGGTGAAACTGTAGTAGGGATGTAAAAACAAATAAATAAGTAAATAAATATGTTTACTTAAGAAAAGGAATCCTCTTCCATTGTGTGTGCTTGCTCAGCAGGCAACTTCCCCCAGCACATCTATGTACTTCTTTAAATATAAAGTTTAAAATCAAATTTAAATAAACTGTGTATGCTTTCAAAATTTTAATGAAGCTCGTTAGGTGTGTAGCTCATTGGGAGAGGGCTTATGTAGCAATACAAAGCCCTGGATTTGATCCCTAGCACATAAAAACTGAGTATGAGGGCTACAAAATAAGTTCAAGGCTAGTCTGAGCTACATGAGACCATAGCTCAAGAAAACTCTTGTTCCATTCTGTTCCATCATTCATAAACACCTTCTCCACTTCAGATCTTTTGTTATAAAATTATCGAAATAATTGGAAACCTCTAGCTTGTAATCCCAGCACTCAAGATACTGAGATAGGAGCATCATAGCAACACTGACACAGCCTGGGTTACAGAGTGAGTTCTAAGCCAGCCTCAGAAACACCAGTGGAACCTGAGGGCAGATGGTATTAGGCTGAGCAATAGGAAATGGAACTCTATATATAATATGTTCTTCTGTGGAATACGATCAGAGAAATAATAATGAACAATTTTAAATATAATCAAAAATTCAAGTGAAAGCACTAGCTATGGAAAAAATAACAACTATAAAGAGGGATATATAGAGCTCTGAAAACACCCAAATTAAATAGGATACTCCAAGTGGGGTGTAGTGGTGCAGGCTTCCTAGCACTTGAGAAGCAGAGGCAGGTGGATCTCTGTAAGTTCCAGAACAGCCAGCAGTATAGAGAGACTCTGATGACTCCCAACCCCCACCCAAAGATACAAAGCCTTCCATTCAGGATGAACCAATAGCTTTTACCCAATTTTCAGGGAACTTTTTATTAAAGTTTTAAAAGTCATTCTGCCTTTCTTAAATTGTGTAGTCAAGTGGGGGAAATTAGATGATAGCCAAATGAAGAACAATTTACTTTTCAAATCCAATTTCATATTGATTATAATTTTATTAATATACAGATGGAGATAGATATAATATATAAGCAACTACAAACTTCTTCGGAAATTATAACTCATAACCAAGTAACATGAAGAAAATGTTGTTTATATGAAATATTGCTCCCAAAATTTGAGGTTTCCATAGTAAAGGGCTCAAATCCAGTTTTTCACTGATGGCTGGATGAGAAAAACTAAAGAACAACACTAATTCTGCAGTAACTGTGGAAAGTAGATAAGCAAAATCAGCTTCGTGGCTCTGCTTCTCACTGAACTAAATACAAAGCAAGGCATCCTGACTAGGTGAAATAACTAGGAACCAAATCAAAAGAAAGCAAATGCTTTAAGATGAAACACAGTAATTGGCAGATTCTCACAGGTCAGAGGGATGTGTGTCCTCTGTGAACAGATGCCACAAGCAGCACCCAGGCCTTCCAGAAGGGCTGTGTGGGCTGCCAGGCTTGTCGCTATAGCAACAGCTCTAAGCATATGTGCAGTGACACCCAGCTGATTTCTGAAAACTGTAAGTAGAGGATAATGGCATTAAAAAAAAAAAGATTTCCAGAGTAAAGTACAGATCACCACCGACTCCTCCTCTCTCCAGCCTACACTACCTCTAGATATCACTGTGCAGTGGATCAATAGTATGAAGACAAATGCAGTCTCGAGTCCCACATATGTCAGATCATCTGCATAATGACAAACCCACAAAGCTGTAAAACAGGGCCTTTGGATTCATAATCCTGTACTAAAACATTACAGGAAAAAAACAATGGCCAATTTCTGGGCCCACTCTGACTCCAACAGTTTGTTCTACACTGCTCTCCCCACATACAGTCCTTTCTTTCATGGCCTTTCAAGCTTTCAGCAACTGGGTTAAGGCTCAAGGCAGCTGTGAAGAGGCAAGTCTACACACACTAGTCATAACCTGAAAGAAGAGAAGGAATAGCAACCCGCCTCAGCCAAGGCTCCAACTGAAAACCACAGGTTTCTGAAAAGGCAGAGCAACAGTTCAGGGCTTGGAATTCAAAATATGTTTCTACAATCTTAAAAAAATTTTTCATTTCTTCTGATATGTGAGAAGGGAAAAGTAAACATTTGGTGTAGTTTAGAGCATGAGTGGAATATCCCAGCACAAGCAAAGAAACAGGGTAGGAATGCCTGCAGCACAGAGAAACTACTACCAAGTAGCAACTTCCTGCACTACCCTCATAGAAATACTGATCTATCCCACTATCTTTCTCTTCTTTTATCCCACAATGCTAAGAAAAATACGTTTTGATTCTTTAAAATTTCCCTTCTACCACATTTCTGAAGCTTCACCAAAATTAGGCAGATAAATCCTTAAGTACAAACTGACACTTAAGAATTTTTATTCCCAGGCTGCTGAGATGACTCAGTAGTTAAGAGTAGTGGCTGCTCTTCCAGAGGATGTGGGTTCAATTCCCAGCACCCACACGGCAGCTCACAACTGTTTGTAACTCTAGTCCCAGAGGATCTGACACCCTTATACAGACATACATGTAAGCAAATCACCAATACACATGAAATAAGAATAAATATTTTTTAATTAAAAAAAAAGAAAGGAAATGTTTATGCCAAATTGGGTGGTGGTGGAACACACACTTAATAGGCAGAGTTCAAGGCCAGCTTGATGTACAGAGCCAGGACAGCTGGGGATACACAGAGAAATCCTGTGTTGAAAAACAAAATATGTTTATGCCCTTCACACCTTTATTTAGTAGATATGGATGGGTATGCATGTGCTATGGTTCCCATCATGAAGGTCAGAAGACAACCTGAGGAATTAGTTACTGGCTTACACGATGTGGGTTTTAGAGTCAAACTCAAGTTGTGAGGCTTGGCAGAAAGGCCCTTACTTGCTGAGCCATCTCTCTTTTCTGGAACTGACACCCTTAAGACATGACGTGGTGTAACATGAGGGCCTGCTTGTTGGGGTTTCTGTCCTGCTGGGTACTCCACAGCTGGCAAGTCCCAAAGAAAATCACACAGAGGTCTCTGTTATAAACTGATTGGCCCATTAGCTCAGAGTTCTTGTTAACTCGTAGAACTTACATTAGTCCATTATTCTTATCTATGTTAGCCACATGGCTCGGTACATTTTTCAGTGGGGCAGGTCACACCCTGCTTCTTTGGTGTCTGGACAGGACTGGGGAGGAATGGGCCTCCTCCTTCCCAGAATTCTCCTGTTCTCATTGCCCCACCTCTTTTTCCTGTCTAGTTGTCCTGTTTATACTTCCTGCTTGGCTACTGGCCAAACAGCATTTTTAAAAAACATATTTGACAGAAAATAGACAATTCTCCAGCACCAACGTGGCATTTCAAGATCCACATGTATATTTATTGGTTCAAACAGATGCATTCCTTGTTATAATCAAAATAAAATACTATTCCACAGAAAGTAGTCCTTTAACAATTTCATGTTAAAGGACTGAGAAAAGATATAGAATTGTGCTGGCCAGTTTTATCATCTTGACACATGAAGAATCCTCTGAGAAGGTAATGTCAATAACGAATTGTCTAGATAAGTTTGGCCAGTAGGTACACATGTAAGGTATTAAAAACAAAACAAAAACAAAAACCTCTGTCTCTGTGTTTCTCTGTGTATGTGCACATGGGTGGGTAGACAAAAGAGGGTACTGGCAACTATATTCATGTCCTTTGTCAAGACAAGCAGGTTCTTTAACCTGAGTCATGTCTCCATTTTCATGAAGAACTGTATTAAATTGGAGGTAAATGACACATTTCATAAATGAGAGAATAATCTGAGCCAAAAGTAGGTATGCAGCTGATACTCTCATCTTTTGACTGCACATGTATATAATACAGACATTCTCTACCATGATGGACTATAATCTGGAATTGTGTATCAAATAAACCTTTTCTCCATAAAATTCCTTGAGTCAGGGGTACTTTACCACAGTAACAGAAGCAAAACTAAGACAATCAAAATTTAGTTTACTCATAATGTCTTTCTGCAGTGATTCACCCCCAAATAGGAAGCGAGAGAAGAAGAAAAACAAATTGGACTCCTATCAAATGCCACAAAGAATTGGGGAATATTACTTTAAGGTGTTTTGTTTTCTTTTGCTTTTCATTTGTTTAATTCTGTGAGGCTGTGACTCTTTGCCTGTCTAAAACACCTGATGGTTGACTAAAGAGCTGAACAGCCAATAGCAAGGTAGAAGCAAGGAAGCAAGGATAGGCAGGGCTGGCAGGAGGAGAAAGGAGACGAAGCAGAGCAACAGAACAAGGAGAGGAGGCTGTCAGGGTCCAGCCACCCGGTTATACAGCAAGGCGTGGAGAAAGGAGTAAAGAAAGGTATACAGAAATAGAGAAAGATAAAAGCTCAGAGGCAATAATACTCAAAGGTATTCGGGATAATTTAAGTTAAGAAAAGCTGGCAAGAAACAAGCTAAGCTAAGGCTGGGCACTCATAACTAAGAATAAGCCTCTGTGTGTGATTCATTTGGGAGCTGAGTAGATGGCCCCTCAAAAAGCCAAAAGAGTAAAAGGTCACAAGACAAAGGATTATTATTTATGTACATATGGTATCTATGATCCCTTAAAAATTAGAAAAATCAATTTTTTGCTGTAAGCTTCAACACTGTCTCAAAGAGCCAGCTATTTTCATTGAACTTCTGGCAAATTCTTTCAGAGGGAGGAAAAAACAAGTCTCGGATTCCTTTTTCCTGTTTCTGGAGCAGAATGTTCATTTGTCATCAGCAGCAATCATACATTCTACCATCAGTCAGGAGATAAAAGATGGAAGATGGCTACTGCCACACAGAGAAATCACAGTACCTTTAAACTGTAACTATGTGATGTTGATCTCAGGTTGGGAGCACATGAAAAATCTTTTGACATGAATAGAAATGAACTCAATGAATTCTGACTAATGCAAAACAGTTATAACCTGTGATCAGATTAAGGGGGTGCTTTCTGTCTTTCCTCTAATTCATTTTTCTATTCATATATTATATTCCGATGACATTTCCCCTCCCTCCTCTCCTTCTAGTCCCTCCCCTGTACCTCCCTCCCCTCTTCCCCAGATCCACTTCTCCTCTATTTCCCTTCAGAAAAGGGCAGGACTCCCAGAGACATCAACTAAGCATCGTATATCATGTTGCAATAAGACTAGGTACATCCTCTTGTATGATAGCTGGACAAGGCAACCCAGTAGGAGGAAAGGGGAAGGGGTCCCAAAGAGCAGGCAAAGAGTCAGAGGCAGTCTCCACCCACACACTGTAAGGTGTTCCCTAAGAACACCAAGCTGTACAATCAAAACATATACACAGAACACCTATATAGGTTCAATGATTGTTGGTTCAGTCTCTGAGTGCCCCTAAGAGCCCCAGGTAGTTGATTATGTGGGCAATTTTCTTGCGGTATCCTTGGCCCCTCTGGCTCCTCCCTCCCCCCTCTTCCAAAGGATTTCCTGAGCTCCGCCTAATGTTAGGCTGTGAATCTCTGCATTTGCTCAGTTGCTGCATCCTCTCTGATGATGACTATGCTAGGCTATGATCTACAAGCACAGTAGAATATCTTAAGAATAATTTCATTGACTCCCCCTACCCCAGCATTTGGTTCTACCCAAGGATGGGCTATTCATCCTTTGGTTCCTGGCCCTCCAGACGAATTAGGCATGGGCTCCCTGTTTTTGCATGGGTCTCCTGTTAGACCAGTCATTGGTTGGCCACTCCTTACCCCAGCACATCTTACAGCAGGACAAAATACAAGTTGAAGGCTTTGTGGCTGCACTGATGTCCCAATCCCTCCACTGGAAGCCTTGCTTAGTTACAGAAGATGGCCAGTTCAGGCTCCATACCCCCACTACTAGGAGATTAATGTGTTTTTTTTTGTTTGTTTGTTTTGTTTTGAGACAGGGTTTCTTTGTAGCTTTGGAGCCTGTCCTGGAACTAGCTCTTGTAGACCAGGCTGGCCTCAAACTCACAAGGATCCGCCTGCCTCTGCCTCCTGGGATTAAAGGCATGCACCACCACCACCGCCTGGCGATTAATGTTTTTGTTTTGTTTTGTTTTTTGATTTTCGAGACAGGGTTTCTCTATGGCTTTGGAGCATGCGCTGGAACTAGCTCTTGTAGACCAGATTGGTCTCAAACTCACAAAGATCCGCCTGCCTCTGCCTCCTGAGTGCTGGGATTAAAGGCGTGCACCACCACCGCCCGGCCCAATTAATGTTTTAATGAGCAATATATTCCAAATATATATAATGTTTTAAATGAGCAATATATTCCAAATATATACACACATGTGTATGTGTCCATATACATGCATAAATGTACAAGAGAATGAAACAGAGATTAATGATTAGTTGAAGACTAAAAATGTATTTATACTTGGGCTGATAATTTGTCAGGTTCAAAATGTTGCCCTTAGTCACAAAACACAGAGCAGCAGAGCATCTGAAATTTCTCATCAGCCAATGCCAGAGAACCATTCCTAACCAAGAGCTTCCATCACAGAAAAAGATCAAAGTGCATTCTGAAGGATCCATAGTTTCTAATTTTTTTAAGGTGTACCTAAAAAACCTGCAGTAAAATTCCTCCACTGGGTTCTCTGCATTTGGTCTGGCGTGGCCTATGCTTCAGAAGAAATAAATAAAGATGTCCTATCTCTTCAACCAGATAAGGTAAGCTAATGAAAACGAAGGAAGGCATCTCTAAGTCTGCAACATACGGAGCCCATGAACATAGATTTAAGCTCCAATAGCTCTTCACGGATTGGCACAAACACTCCACCATTTGATGGCTAAAATGGTGAGCAAGAAAGATTAATGTGTCTGTCTTTTCATCTACAAATCTGGGGTGGGAGGAAAGACACATGATCACTGTGTTCCAAACCTTTAGGAGACTTACGGGGACTGTGCTTTATGGAAAGCAAGCAGCACATGCCAAGTGCACAGCACACACTGGCAAGTATAATTAATGACAGCTTCCCAAACCCTTTAGGTCAATGACTGAGGTTTAACGATCCATTTCAAATTACATTTACATGGTGCTTTTATTTTGTATGTTATTTTATTCAGAGCATCTAACTAGCCTCAGCTGAACAGATGGCATTATTTCCTCATTACAAATCAAAGACCTGGAGCTGAGATAATCCACATAATCCTTTCACCTCCAGGCAATAGTACCCACTGAAGGCCACGGCTGTGAACATTTATCTTGATGATGGCCCGTCTGACGGGTTTGATCTCCTAGAGGTTGAAAACATTTCATCTGCTAAGGACTCCTGTTCTCTTTTCCAAAGGTTGCCAGAGTATCTTGAGGAATAGCTCCTAGAGGTCAGTCCCCATTACAACATGCCTGGAGCTATCTATGCCCTAAAGATCGAATTACATAGCATTCATAACAGGACAAGAGAAGTGTCATGATGAGTAAACTACCTCAGAAAAAGGAGCTCCAAACATTCTTGGATTTCATGAGAAATCTCAGTGAAAGTGAAAGTGAAAAAACAACTGCTAGCAGAACTGGACACTACAGAAGAGGGGATGAGCAGTGTTCAGTTAAGTCTGAGGGGGTTACATTGCATGTAAAATATGCTTCAGTGGTTTAACATCACTGAACGGCAAAGTCTAGCTAAATCCAAAGAAAACCACGATAATATACAACTTTCAAATTTATAGACAAAAAAAGAAAGATCTAAAAAAGAGAAGAAAAAACTTCAATGAATTCCAGCTGAACCTAGGCTACATAACAAGAATGAAATGAACATATGAACAAACGAAGAAACACACACACAAAGATAGCCTTGTCTGTGTCTTGTAAAATTCCTGTTAGACACCTGGTCCTTGTCCCTAATCCAGATGCCAGGAAAAGCAGCCTTCAGATCAAAAAGTTAGAAGACTCACGGAGACTGGTGCCAGTGACCCTTTTTCCCTCCACCCTGAACAGAATGGGCTCTGCCGGCAAAGTCACTGACTTGGACTTTCTAATTTCCAAAAACCTAAGAAATAAATTTCTTTCTAAATTGTCCAGCTCCTGGAAGCTTGTTACCACAAAAAGACCAAGATAAGAGTAAGGTGACGTACAGAATGGGAAAAGATCTTCACTAACCCCACCTCAGACAGAGGGCTGATCTCCAAAATATACAAAGAACTCAAGGAATTGGACACCAAAAGATCACATAATCCAATAAAAAAAAAAA
>JAQHUG010000241.1:2531892-2606739 GCA_028555095.1 Dicrostonyx torquatus
GAGTGAGGTAACCCAGACACAGAAAGACAGTTGTCACATGTACTCACTCATAGGTGGCTTTTAAACATAAAACAAAGAAAGCCAGCCTACAAACCATTAATCATAGAAAACTTAGACAACAATGAGGACACTAAGATAGACTTACATAGACCTAATATACATGGGAAAGTATAAAAAGACAAGATCTCCTGAGTAAATTGGGAGCATAGGGACATTGGGGAGGGTTGATGGGGGGAGGAGAGAAGCAGGGAGGGGAGCCGAAAAAATATAGAGCTCAATAAATATCAATAAAGAAAAAAGAGTAAGCTAAGAAATCAAACTTAAGTACTAAAAATGAAAAAGGCTGCTAGATTGGAGTGAGTGAATGTAAAACATTATCTAGAGGTAGATAAAGGCAGAAAAAGATAATTTGTAAGCAATGGGCTGGGAGCTAGGGAAGAAGGGAGGAGGCTGTAACTGATGCCGAATATGTTTTAAGACCAAAATATCTCAAAGGATAAAAGGAACCCCTACAATGTCACATAAGATTCCTTTCATGGGATATAAGCTTTTAAAATTTATGCACATAATGAGAACCCAAGAGCCTCAGCAGAGAAAACAGAGTTACAGCCGGGGGAACAGGTTTAGAGTCTTTTCAGAGAGGATGGAATGAGACAATCTCTACCAGAACTGTAGGATAGGAAACAGGGCATTTAAATAACTTAGGGTTCTGCTGATGTGAGTGAGGAGCGATTTGCTCCTGACAACACCGATCTATTCCCAAGAGAAGTTGACCATCAAAGACACTCAACTTGGAGTTTGTGTGTAAGACAACTTTGAAATTTTTTCCTGCCTCCGAAAATGGTCTGTCAGTTACACTAGGCCAAAGTTGGTTGCTTCAACACTGCAAATGAGATTTGTGGGTGACTGTCCAGGTAGCCAGTTGTCTCTGTCTTCTACTGCCCATTTTGGAATCTGCTTGATTGCATTTCCTACCTACTCAAGTAATATTATCTCCCTTCTCAGGCCTTCAATGGGTTGAAGATTAGATAGTCGTAGTTGCCTTACTCTTAGAATCTAGCCAATCTCTGAGCTTGGAGTTTGCCAATTTCAGTAGCTACCAAGCCTGGCATGGGGAACCCCTATGATAGACTTATACAGAGGGCACTAAAATACAAGTGGGCCATTAAGTCCATCCAGCTTATACAGACAGGTACTGGTGATCCAAACTCTGATACTCATACTTGTCCAGTGAGCACTTTATCACTGAAACCTGATACATAGTTTCTTACAATAGGCAAAATGCCTCACTATAGAAGATACATAGTTGAGCCTGCACTCTTCTAGAGAGATTTATGAAAGATCATCAGCACCATCTGCTAACTGGAAAATGAAAATTATTATTGCTGTTATTACTATAAAGTCTAAGTTTATCTCATACTAATAGCAATCCTCTTGTCTCCATCTCCTAAATACCAACATGCCAAATGAAAATTATAACAATCATAGTCAGGCTCATGTCTGTAATCCCTGCAATGAGAAGGCTAAAGCAGAAAGAACAAGGTTAGAATTCAGCCTGTGTTACAGGTGAATTCAAATCACAACAGGATGCTTTAAATATCCAACAGAATGAATAAAAGTCAGGAAGTAAGTAAACACAGAATGGCATGCAAGATGCTGAATGTCACCTGAACCTAAACCCCTAAAAGCAAATTTGAAAGAGGGAACAGAACTTTTAGAGGAATGTTGTCCAAACCTGGTGGGAGACAAGCCAAACTTCACAAACTATGTTGTCCCGGGTGCTGAGCAACCCTACTGCACATTTCTCAGAATCACAAGGCACTCTCTGTATTTATTAGATAAGCTGCTTTCTGTAAAGAGAATGAAGTAAGCTTCCATAGGAGTGATATAATGGTTTATAGGAATGACAGGACTGATTTATGGAGACATGTTTTTAAGGATCTTCCATACTAGGATAAGGTAAGTATACCCACTTGAACTGCCTAACAGAACAGGAAAAGGGAAGGCCAAGCTGAGCACCAGCACCATCCTCCACCCCCCACTTCCTAAGTGTGGGTACAATGGACAGTCACTTCACACTTCTGAAGGTACTACTGGACTGTGAGTCAAAACAAACCCTTCCTGAAGATGCTTTAATCAATTTTTTGTCTCCCCGAAATATATAAAGTAACTGATATAGGCATGACATGCTAGACAGATGATAGAATGTGTCAAGACACTGGGCCACACACAGGACAGCTCAACACATCCATTGCCTTCAATGCCCGAAACTTACAGGAATCAGGGAAGCCAAGTATCCAGACCAAATACCTTCCCATGACCCAATGGCAGAAAATATTTGAGTGAAACTCCTAGAAGTGCCAGCCGATGACCATGGTAAGCACTTCTTTTCTGCAACCATCAAGGTTTTTGAGTTTGTTTTGTTTTTAAATATTTGAGACAAACAGGCTTCTTTTAAAAAAAATAGTAAAAATAAAAATAAAAGGATCCTGAAATACTCAAAACTGCTAGGATTGCTATCAGAGTTGCTCAAGAAACATAAGGGTAACAAAGTTCTTATTCTTCTAGCTTCTTTCACACACACACTGCTCTCTCTTCCTCAACCTCTCAAGACCCACCCACAGACACTTGCATGCTTTCTATTTTTAGCAAGCCCATTGTGACTGATACAATGAAAATAATGTCTTAGTTACTCCATTTTTCAGTAGCAAAGCTTTCCCCACTTGGTACTAACTTAATATTAACCAGCTGGGTTATTAACAGGCTGCCCCTAGGTGTGTGCTGACAGTCTTCAGTTCAGCACTTTCCTGAGCACGCCTTCTGCACACTGTTACATGTCACCATGGTACTGTACAAACAAGGCAGAGGCATCCTTCTGAGCTTCTTCAGAGTAATAGGAGTGGTGGAACTGGGGCTACAATGTTCTTGTTTAATGTCTTCCTTTCCTCCTCCTATTAAATTTCAAACAAAGAAGAGCCCCCCCACCCCGAAAAAAAAAAACTGTCTCAGTGAATAGCATTATCTTGATCAAACTTACTTCTGTACCACTGGGAATGGGAAAGAAAAGAGAATACCTGTAGCACACAAACACCTGTGATCCCTGCAGTCGCATAGGGGCGGTGGGAAAACACATGGAGTTTTGGAGAATGGCAAACCCTCAGAGCATGGGGGTGAAGAAAAAGTGCTTTTCCTCTGTCCCTCCCCCCTCCCCGTGTCTCCCCTCCCTCAGGGTGTTCTCAGAAAGACCTGATGAGGATACAGATCATTAAGAAGGGATATTGGAGTGGTATTATCACAAAACATCAAAACACAAGCAACAACAACAACAAAAAACCCATCCCTTCACAAACAGATGGAGGTGACATGCACAGAACTGCCATATGGCTGTGTACTCAAAGGGTATGATCCAATGAAGTTTCCGTTTACTTGCACACTTGTGGCTCAAGTTAAAACTGACCTATGCTGTGAATAGATTTAAGAATAGGTTGAAGGTAATGAAATGGGAGGGCCAACACTTCCACAGCTAGCACGCATTTTTCACAAGATGAACTGTTCATACATGAATGACAATCTAGGCAGGTAAAGACTCAGTAGAAAACTTCCATGTAAGGTGTCCTTCTGACTGACTGCCTAAGTGTTATCTCACCAGTATGGACTACCATCAACAGGCACTGAAATCAACCCAGAACATGATTCCCAAAATCACAGCAGCAGCATTGTGAAAACAAACGTTTTATGATAAAGTTTAAAAGCTGGGTATAGTGGTTCACACCTGTAATTCCAGTAATTAGGAGGTTAAGGCAGAGGGAGTGTCACAAGGTAAAGGCCAGCCTAGGTCATACGATATGGGTTACAAGCCAGCCTGCATAACAACTGGGGTGTGGGGTGACAGCAGCAGCAATGGACGGACCAACGTGAGGAGGGGGTATACGCTGCTGAGAAACAGAATATAAAACTTTGACCAAAAATGCCTCACCATTTAATAAACACATCTGAGTAAATTGTGAATGGGTGGGCGTGGCTATGGTGGTAGCTACCTATCAGCAGAATCTACTCACTGGGTATTTGTGGTGGTTGTTTAAACTGACTTAAGTGTTTGAATTTTTGACCCATAGGGATTGACACTATTAGGAGGTGTGGCCTTGTTGGAGTGGGTGTGGCTTTGTTGGAGGAAGCTTGTCACTAGGGGATGGGCTTTGAGGTCTGAGAGGCTCAAGTCACTTCACTTCCTGCCACTTGTCCATCTGATACAGACAGAATTCTCAGCTCCTTCTCCAGCAACATGCCTGCCCGCACGTTGCCAATGCTTTATGCCATGTCGATAATGGACTATAAAACCTCTGAACCTGTAAGCCAGCCCCAATTAAATAGTTCCTTTGTAAGAGTTGTTTTTGTCATGGTGTCTCCTCACAGCAATAAAACCCAAACAAAGCAGTATTGAAGAAAGAAAAACACAAGAAATAAGCGAAACTAAACCAGGGTTCAGAAATGTTAACTGACTTGCCCAAGATCACAAAAACTACAAAAAACTCAAAGTTCTCGGCCTTTAATTGTGGCCACATTCTCTGTACCCAAATGAGCACTGTTGGCAAGTATATGGCTAGAAAGAGAAAAGTGATCAGAGAAACATCAACAGGTACAAGTGGCCCCAGACAAGAACCTGGTAAATGTAGGTACTTGTAAAGAGTCTGCCTAAGTGACTGCTGAACAGGATAGAGACTACAAGAGTCTAACAGCACACACAAGCATGCTTTTTATTCTCAAATTTCTGGTCCTTTGCTTTGTTTAAATACAGCACTTATACATTTATAGATTGCAAATAATAAACAGCCTATGGTGAAAGGATTTTATTATTATTACTGAGGGGCCTAGGGAGATAATTCAGTGGTTAAAAACAACTGTTGCTCTTCTAGATGTGGTGGCTCAAAAATCATCTATAACTCAAGTTCCAAGTGATAAAACATACTTTTTTATTTTTGCCTCCATTGGCACCAGACACACATATGGTGCACAGACCTATATGCAGAGTAAATACCATACACATAAAATTAAACTAAAAATATTATTGAATCCTAGCACATACAAAGGATATATCTTGCGCAAGAAAGTAAATGTGGCCGGGCGGTGGTGGCGCACGCCTTTAATCTGAGCACTCGGGAGGCAGAGGCAGGCGGATCTTTGTGAGTTCGAGACCAGCCTGGTCTACAAGAGCTAGTTCCAGCGCAGGCTCCAAAGCCACAGAGNAGAAAGAAAGAAAGAAAGAAAGAAAGAAAGAAAGAAAGAAAGAAAGAAAGAAAGAAAGAAAGAAAGAAAAGAAAGAAAGAAAATGTGACGTCTCATGTGTAGGCACAGTTCTTTGGTACAGGCTTCTTTAAGCCCAGTTATTCACTGGAATGTTGGAAAACAGGACAAGGGGCTGAAGAAGTATGGTACTAAGAAAAATATAAATAGAGATTGCTCATAGTTTAGCAGTTCACCTTTGTAGCATTATAACTGTTATTCTAATGGAGAAGCACCTCCAAGATCAAACTTCTGGTACTTGTGAGGGCATATCCAGAGATAGTTACTATGGAAAGAATACCTGCCAAGAATAAGGGCAACACCATTCCATAGACTGAAGGTTTGGATGAAATGAGATGGGGTGGGGGAGTAGATGGGTAAGAGCACTTGCTGCTCTTCCAGAGGACTCAAGTCCATATTCTAGCATCCACGTTACATGGCTCAAAACCACTTGTAATGCCAGCTCCAGGGGATCTCATGGCCTCTTCTGACCATGCTGGACAACTAACTACAATTGTGGGGCATATATTCAACATAAGCACATACACAAATATAAAAATAAAAAATACAAGGAAAGATAAAGGGCCTTCTACTTCCTACCATGCCATGGACTTTGTAGTGGTGGGGTGTGGGCAAGGAGAGATTACGCTCTGAAACCGTAAATCAAAAATAAGTTTTCCCAAGAATTTCGGTGAGATAGTTGTCATACCAATGAAAATCTAACAGAGGTGTATACTCAAAAGAACTGAAAGGAGGGTCTCCAAGATATTTGTAATCCACATTCCCAGTTCACAAATAACTTACAACCTCACAGACAGATGAACAAACTGTGTGTGGTATATCCAACAATGGACTAATACTCATCCCTAAAAATGAAAAGAGCAGGACATGGTGATGCAGCATTATGTATATTAATAATATTCAGACTGAGATAATCTAGGTACAGAAGGTAAGCACTATGACCTACTTTTACAAGGTTCCTAGGCCAGCCCAACAGTAAGCATAAGAAGGAACCCTGCCTCTCTGTGAGGTGTTCTTCAAACTATGTTGTCCTTGTTTGAATAGTCCAAAGCCCAAAGAAGTGATTATTTGTGGGGGCACCTTTTATTACTTTGGGGAGGGGGTTCATTGTTGATGTTTACTGAGACAAGGTCGCATTATAGAACACAGACTGGCCTGAAAGTCATGATCCTCCTGTCTTCTTGGCCTCATAAATGTGAGGATTTCCAGTGTATATTACCACATCTGCATGTCTGGCGTTTTTTTTTCTTTTTGTCTTATATGTATCTTTTATCCACCCCAACCCCTTATGTTTTTCTTCCTTTCTTTTTTTTTTTAAAAAAAAATAGTAGAGCTAAAAAAAATGAAAACTAGTAAATACTTCTATATACAAACCAAAGATTATTATACTCTGTTTCTTTAAAGTGATCCTGGGAGATAATTTCTATTACATTTAATTCCATGAAATGTAATGAAATATTACATTTAATAATTAAATAATGAAATATTACATTTAATAATTAAATTATTAAATGTAATAATTTCTATTACATTTAATTCCATTCCCTTTGCTGCTTTCAACAATGGAGAAACTGAGAAGCCAAATTAACTATGTACCCAAGGTTATAATAAAAATCTACTAATGTTGATAGATGCAGATGGCATAGTCTTATGGGAAACTCAGCATCAGTAATTTATTACCTCCTGCCAGCTGTCATACTGGACACACTGAACAACACTCCTACATCACTCACAGAAAGAATGTCCACAACTGTGGGTATGTGTATACTACAGTAACATTTACACATAACCTTGCTGCTGGTCAAATTTTGCTGAACTACTACCATCTAGATTTAGTAGCCAGTTACCCTGTATGCCTAACTAAAAAGAGGTATTCAGAAAAGGAAAACTACTAAATCAAAGATAGTTTTCTATTTTACCACCAAGAAATCCTATACAAGTATTCCCTAAACTTCATTCTCCGGAAGAAAGAGCTGTCTGCTCCAGATTTCGCTGGTGGAAGGCCCATAGCGGAAGATCAACCTTGTGAAGACAAAGCTATACAGCAGAAGTTATGCTCTGAAGCCAAACAAGGCTTTAGCAGAATTACACACTGACACAAAATGCTTTCCTTCCATGCTCAGTCAGATTTCAATGACAGTGAGCCAATTTACTGCATGTAATGATCTTTCCTGTCCCTTTAAGAGACAAGCCATACCCACTCCCTCCCCTGTCCAGGCAAGCCTGATCTTCAACTTGCAGCCTGAACCTGTTCTTTTCAAGCTCTCTCCCAAAGAGGTAGCTGCTGCTGTAGTTCCCCCACCCCCGCCACTGCTTTTCTCTGCCTCTCTTCCTTCCCCTTTTTCCCTTTCCCCTCCATAACCCACTAAATAAATATCTAACCTCACTCTGCATGGCATGCCTGTCCATGTAGGTTGTGGTTCCCTGCCTAGGACCCACTGGCCCCTCGGGGGCCCCCTTCCTGGGACTGGCTGCTGCTCCTGGCCTGCCATGGTCTCGGGACCCACTGCTTGCCGCCACTCGGGACCTGCAGCATTTTACTTAAACAATTACACTACACACATTAAACAAACTGTAACAAGAACTTGGAGGTTGCCAGCCATGTCCCTGCACATATGCAGACATGGTGCTGTGCTCAGGATTAAATACACTAAACACTTCCTTTATGTTACTTAGCTCCACGCATGATTATGTTAAGTTAACCTCTCTTTTTTTCCTTCTTGAAAGCTTAAGATCCTGAAACACCGTGCTTTTTAACTTAGAAGAAAGGAGAGACAACCTAATCCAATGAAAATATACAAACAGTAAGCCATGTTTAGTGGCACATGCCTGTAGTTCTGGCTCCATGGGAGATTGGGGCAGGAGATCACTAGTGACCAGGAAAAAAAGGATAGCCTAGAGAACCTTGCAAGACCACTGTCTCATAAAAGAAAATCAAATAATACAGATTATATCACGCATGCTTTGATGTTTTCGGAAACTGCTTTACTGAGTACTACAGAGCATCAAATACAACATTCCAGTTAATACTGTTCACAGTAGTACATCTTCAGAAGCAAAGGAGACACCTCTCTAATGTAAAAAAGCATTTCCATCTAAGCCTGCCAATTTCACAGGCAACACCAACCATCACTCCTCATTTATTTGGTAGGTGGTGTTTCATTGATTAGCAATGAGATCAATATAAAGAAAGAACTGGTCATCAATAATCCAAAGCCTTTATTCAATGCAAATTCCTCACGCATCTATACCAACGTTGTAATACTGCATGTGTAAACAAAACTTTTCTGCTCCAATTTTTACATTCACAAGTGATTGCATGCCACTGATAATGTACTACTTCTGGGTATAGGCTCCGTGTCAGGATCAGAGGATGCCATCTGCGTTCCACACCCTATCTTGATCATGAATACTATACATGTCAGATGCATACTGCCTAAGTAGCCTATTTCAACTACAGTGAAGACCAGAAAATTCTGATAATCAGCATTTTCCATATAATCCAATCACAAACACAAGGGCTAAAAGCAAGAGATTCCCAATGAAATGAGGGCCTGCTTCCAGGGACCCAGACTACACAACAGGAAGGTATATGTTTCTTAGGCTGCAGAATGATGGTGGCCATGCTGTAACCTTAGTCCCTTCATTCTCATTCTGTTGCTCAAATCTGAGACTCAAAACAAGCAGTAAGAAATATGTAAACTTTAGTCTAAATGATACAAAAAGATAGCATTTGCTTTACCTTTGTGTGAAGAACAAAACACTAAAAAGTATCAGATAACAAATCAGCACCACTTATTTAAACCAGCTGATAGACATTAAGTAAGCATGATGTAATTCTGAAGAACTACACACCATTAAATCTCAAAATATTTGAAAAGTTAAGGAATCAAAGATCCATTTTTGTTACATACATTAAGCTAACGTTAAGTGTTTTCAAGAAAGTGTCCTCCTACCACAAGTACCATTGCTCTAAGGTAAGGGGTGACAAACTCTAAGAACACCCCAGGATAAGCTACAAGGTATGGAGACTAGAATATGTGATCAACACTATGTTGTTGCTTGTGTGCATGCCCATGTGTAATGGGGCTACAGGTCTTTACTGATGTCCCAGAAGGATCAGAATATTTCTGGTCTGCCACAGCACTCGGGCTTTACACATAAAGGTGCTCAGTTCTACAGTTAATATTTGCAAACAGCAAAATAAAAGACTCTGCCCTTGGGCCGAACCTGTATCTAACATGGGAATGAAGCTCTGAGACTCACAGGTTCTTTGTATCTACTCCAAAAAGAACTGAATTCCTACCTCAGAACTGACTCACTTTCAGTTTTGTGAAAGCCAGCAGAAAGGATGAGTCGGAATAATCCTAGGACTCTCATTAACTTGTCTCATTAAGTGTACCAAAAGTTTTTTTAAAAATGTAAATTTGAAGCCGGGCGGTGGTGGCACATGCCTTTAATCCCATGACTCGGGAGGCAGAAGCAGGTGGATCTCTGTGAGTTCGAGGCCAGCCTGGTCTACAAGAGTTAGTTCCAGGACAGGCTCCAAAAACTACAGGGAAACCCGGTCTCAAAAAAAAAAAAAAAAAGAAAAAGAAAAAGAAAAAAGTAAATTTGAAGCTGGGCATAGAGGCACACCTTTAATCCCAGCACTCTGGAAGCAGAAACAGGTGGATCTCTGAGTTTGAGACCAGCCTGGTCTACAAAGTTAAGTTCCAGGACATCCAGAGCTACACAGAAAACTTTCTCAGAGCACCTAAACAAATAAGCTTCGACAAAATCTAATTCTTCACCAAAATTAACATGTAAATTAACAAATGAGAGCTGAGAAATTTCTCCTGTAACATTGTAAAATGCCCAATCCCTTGATCATCCCTTACTGTAATAACCACAAGTAAGAGAAATGCATACCTGTTTTTCTACTTGGCTTGCCTGTGTGAACCTGGATGTCCTTCTACATGGCCAGTCTAGCCTGGCTGCCTAGAAACAAACCAAAAGGCTGAGCTAGGGAAAATACACTAAATTCCTTTTGGAATGGGGCCTAAAATATACAGTTGCACAATGAAGTAAACAGGTTGAAGCATGAATGAAACATAATAAATACTTGATGAATGCAGCCCAAATCCAGTGAGAAATATGACTGAAAGTTTTTCTTTAAAATCTTACAACAACTTAAGGCGTGGCTCAGTGACACAGATAATTTGCTTAGTATGGTAAAGAACTGAGTTCAGTGGTTCAGCATTGTAAAACAAAATGAATAGTATCTTTCAAATGCTCGTGAATGTTTTTTTCTTATATGGCCTAAAGAATTCTCTACAATAGAGTAGCAGAGTGGCTCAGCAGGGAAGAGCACTTGCTGCCCCTGCAGAGGGCCTGGATTCCAGCACTCACAACCACCTCTAACTCCACAGGATATATAAAATCCTCTTCTGACCTCTGAGGGCTCCTGCATGCATTAAGGTGCACACAAATACACTCAAATACACACATATAAAAAAACCACATTTTTTAAATGTATGAATTCATCCTGAACCTTAATAAAGTACATAAATTTGCTGCTTGTGCTTAAATGCCAGGCAAAGATTAAGCTGTATTGTTGCAAAGTTTGGAATACCAATAGGAAACAGCTTACCAGCTAACAAATCTGTCCAGAATTTAGAGAAAGCAGCCCACATTTTCGTGGCAGTCATTAAATGGAGGTGAAATTTCTATGCAAAGTCTAAATCACTAATACTTATACACACCAACCATGCTTATACATATACCTCTTGTTAGTGTATGTTGCACAATTGCACCTTTAAACACCACCCATATCTTAGCAACTTGACCAAAATGGCTCTTTTTAAAGACCTGAAGTCTTTACAGATCTCCATTGTGCCCCATAAACACTTACTGTCCAATTGGCTAATTTACTATGATCTGATAAAATGACTTGGGTATATCAGCAGAACACCTCTGCCCAGATAAACTAAGCTTATGAGAAACATGTCTGTTATCTTGAAACATTAAGCTCCGGTGCAATTTTGTTACTGATATACATGTCACCCAGTATAGGAACTCCCATGGCTAAGGAGATGATTTACTGTATAAAATACCTGCTCTGAACCTTTGTACAGATCCCTAGCACCCATATAAAAGTTAGCACAGGGCATGTTCCTATAATCCCAGCACAGGGAAGACAGTGTTTTCTAGAACCCCAGGGCTTTCTAGACAGCTAGTCTGGCTACATGGACCAGCTCCAAATTCAGTGAATGATCTTGTCTGAAAAAAATAAGGTATGGGGGGCTGGAGTTATGACTTTGTGGCTAAGAACAATTGCTGTGCAATTACGAGGAATCCAATTCAGAGTCCTCATTTGAGAGACAGAGAAGAGGTAGAGTAGAGTCTGGAGACATGGCTCAGTGGTTAAGACTGAGATTTGTCCCCAACATCATCTATCCAGTAACTCACAACTAACTTTAACCCCAGTTCCAGAAGATCTAAGAGCCTCTTCTATCCTACATAGGCACCTAAATTCACATGACTATATTAGCTCTCATTTGCGCCAATCCCCCACCTCCTCCCTCCACCCCCCCACACAGCAGAAGACAACTGAGAAAGGTAACTGATGTTGACCTTTGACTTCTACCCTCTACGTGTGCATGTGTGGCCACACACACAACTATGGACATGTAGGCACATGTGTGCATACATATAAAATAAAATAAAACTTCCTGAAGCATAGATAGATATATTCTATCTAAGATGCTACTTAAACACTTATTTAGCACAGAACATCAAATAGACTAGGGAAGGGGAGCTACCTTTTTAAAGTAATCTGTGTTCCCTATAGGACCATCAACTAACCAGGCGGTGGCATAAGCCTTTAATCCCAATACTCAAGGGAGAGGCAAGTAGATCTCTTAAGTTTAAGGCCAGCCTGATCTATAGAGCCAGTTCCAAGACAGCCAGGATACATAGAAACACTGACCTGGAGAGATGATTAATGGTTCAATGGTTGAGGGTGCTGTACTGTCGCCCAGAACCCAGGTCACCACCTAACAACTACCTGTAACTCTAGCTCCAGCCTCTGTGGCCTCTCCAGGTGCCTGCACTCATGTGCACATGGTCATACACTCACACTATCTTTTTTATTTTTTTAATTAAAAAGCAGATAATATCCTTATCTTGGCTATACTGACTATAGGACATAACAGGTGTAATTAAAAAAGAAAAAGGGGAGGGAGGGAAAGATCAAAACTGTTGTGGCACATACATATTTTCATAAGCAGAAGTGAAACTAGGTTATCTAATTATGACTAGAGGATTTTAATCAATTCTAGTGTAAAATCATTAACTTTGCAAAGTATTAGCACTAAGGAAACTAGGAGAAAATGAGGGTTGACTTATAATTACCCCAAGAAAACAAATTAGGCTGAGCTGAGGTTGTTCTGGCATAGTTTTGGGAGAGTCAAGTCTTTCACATCATGTTCCCGATACTGTATTCTTTCTCTCCTGTGTTATGAGGTAAATTCTGTTGTGTGTCTACTCTTCATGTGCCCAGAGTCCTGTCCTACCTGGGCTCACTATGTCAGTGGGATTTGAACTGGCTCTGCCAGTTAGAAGGTCTGTTATTGGGTTAGTGTACACTTTCTGTTCAGTCTGTTCCTCCACCACAGAGAAACTGCTGTTTGTCTATGGTTCCTTTCAGGGATAGCATCAATGAGAGTCTTCCTATGCATGCAGGGGGCTTGGCCTTGATTGAAACCAAGCAAAACCACACAAAATGGCAAAATTTGCTCTGGCAATGTTAGTCCAACCCCACCCTCTGATTTTGTAAAGATTTAAATAACTACATTCCTTTGTTTGCATATCATATTTTACTACTATTACTCAAGATGTTACAGAGAATGTATGTCTTGTTAATAAAACTGGACTCTGTCCAACTGAATACCTGACACTCAAACTAGACACAAAACTAGAGGAAACTCAAAATATCAGTTCATACTGTAATGATGTCTTATCCCTTTAAAAGACAAGCCATATTCACTCACTCCCACATCTGCTGAGGCAGGAAGATCTTCCTTTCTGCTTGCAGCCTGAGTTTCTTCTTTCCCTGTCTCTGTCTCCCTCCCCCGCCTTCTCTCTGCCTCTCAGCTCTTCTCTCCTCTCCCCTTTCCCTTCCATAACCTACTAAATAAATATCCAACCTCACTGTGCATGGCATGCCCATCTGCCTCTTTGCACTTCGGGAACCTGAAGCATGGTCTCATGGCCTGCTGCAGGCGTTGAGGATCCTGCAGCATTTTTAATTAGTCCATTACATTGGTGCAGTCCATCACACACACAACTCTGGATCTATCTAATCCCTGTTCAGGAGCTACACTAGAGGTGATTAGAGTCTGGATGGATATTGAAAATGCAATCCATATGGATGGCAGAGGAAAATGCAGGCTGCATTTTTAATGTTCTATTTTTTTTACAAGAGTCACAAGAAATTTCACAAGAAATATGGTTAATATATAAAAAATTTAAATAATGAACTCTTAGGAACAACATTCTATAGAAATTAACCATTTCTATATCTCTATTTTCTGGATCTCCAAGCTACTAAGGTTTCTATTCAAACCCAAATGAGTATATATAGAGCCCCTGCCTCACTGTGGAAAGCTATTGTTTCTTACACATACTCCCTTGCAAAACAATGATGCCATTTTTAACTCCTTTGAACCTTAGTACTCACAAAGCTTCAGCTGTTCTGGAAACAAGCTTTCTAGAATATGACTCCAAGAAGCACATCTACAACAGTAACAGTATGACAACATGTCCCCACGAGGAGCTGTGGGTATCACACAGCACAACAAAGGGAGGTGCCTGGCCTGTGAAGAGTCTACATCTTAGCAATAAAGGTCAAACAAACCTTTGATGAAAGACAAAAACCAAAGGGAGTTATGCAGTTTGCAGAACTTCTAGGATTGTGGAGCCTGGCAAGTGCTTGCTTTCCCAAAAGGAAAAAGCAACATAAGGAGAACAAGTTTCAATAAGCTGGCATAGGCTACATGACTATTGTTAGGGCTAGGGTTCACATGAGACCTACACGCCTAACAATGCATGCCTGAGGCTGAAAACAGGGACAACTGAAGGCACAGAACAGAACAAGCACATCTGCTTCACAGGATATTTTTAAGAGGTCCTAATGCTCAAGACTTAAAGATAATAAACAACCCCCAAAAGGGGGTGTGGCAGCTGGGAGATGGCTCAGTGATAAGAGTACTTGCCTAGCCTGGCTTCATATCTAGCACTGGGAAAAGATAAGGCGATGGGGGAGGATTGGGGGGGGGGAGAAACAACCCTGAGAAACTCTGATGGCAGTACTCAGCCACTTAGGGCTACTGTGTAAAGTGCAAAAGAGCTTCAGTATGACAAGTCCAACCTAACTCAACAATAAAAAAGTCAATGCCAGGCACAGCAGAACAAATGTTTATCCCAGCACTTGGGAGACAGGGAAGCAGGCATCTCTGAGTCTGAGGCCAATTATTTCTGCCTACTGGCAGAGGGAACACATGGAGAAATGACTTGCACAGCTCTCACAAACTCTGGTTAGAAAATGAATCCTACTATCACATGGTAACCACCACTCACAGAGGCTAGCTCTAAGTGTTACCATCTGTGCAAAATGTATCTGCAGAGAAAGAAGGTGAACTCAGCAGGTCAGAAAGAGCAAGGAAGGTCAGGGAGGCCTGAGACTACAGGAAACAATCCAGGCACAGAAGGTAGGAAGCACCAGGTACAAAGCCAAAAATTAATAGAAAAATTCTAATACTACCATGTGGACAACAGGTATGGGTCCCAAAGAACAGCCTCCATGGTCACTTCCTCAAGCAAGCTCTATTGAGAGAGGTCAAAAGAGACCATCTGTCTCCGCAACCCATTTCACAACAGTACTCAGAGATTCTTCTTATTTTTCTACTCAGCACCCACTGAAGTCAAACTCACAACAGAATAAATAGCAAGATACAGAAATCTAAAATATTCTTTTTCCAAGACCACCTCCATTGCCACCCTCAATTCCCCTCAGAAAAGAGAATACTTTCTAAGGCTTGCCCTAGACTTCAAGCTCCTATCCTAAGAAAAAGCGCACATTGGAAAGACAACCATTCCAGCAGGTGTTCCCACAAAATTCATTCTGCACTGAACAAAACCCAGATTGTCTGTGAGGCCCAAGGTGTCATCCACAACAGAACTACAGAGCTCAAGGCTGTTTCTGTTTATGGGGAACACAGGTCCAAACATTGCTTGAAAAGAAGCTAGACTTGTCAGGGAACATATTTTTCTCTTCTATTCAAGCAGCCACTTGCCATGCAGTTATTCTAAGTCAATAAGACCAAGATATGAGTCAAGTAGTCACCTAGGTATCAAAATAGAACTGAAATCAGAACAATACACTCACCTCCACACCCTACAAAAACTACAAAAACTAAACCTTAGACATTGCTCCAGTCCACGGTAAGAAGCGAAGGAGGGACATTGCAGAGGAAGAAATAAATGTGATAAGGTACACCAAATGTGGTCCTACGGCAGAAAGAACACATCAGGAAAAGCCTGAGATATTCTAAGAAGTTAGAGTTAACACTAATGTCTCAATGCTGGCTTCTTAGCTCAGACCAAGGCAGCATGTAGGGTGGCACCAATTACAGAAAAATAGGTGAGAATTATGTAAGAATTCTATTTGTACAATTTTTCTCTAGATTTCTGTTTTTTGGAAATAAAGTATTTTTTTAAACAAATTACCAGGCATGTTAAAAAAAAAAACTGAGGGGAGGAGGGAGAGGAGACCAAGTGAAAACAGTCCAGAGCTGAAACAAATGTCAACATTACTAGACGTGATCTTGAACAATATAAACACACTCCCATATTCAAAACATAAATAACTAGAGACAAAGGATAGAAAGAAAAGTAGACTGAAATGAATCTCTGAGAGGAAAATGACCCTGTGAAATGAACATTCAGGAAGGATCATTGGGCTTAAAGTCACAGCACATCACCCCTCTAACATGAACACTGAGGAGACAGATGCCACAGCAAAGAGACACTAAAGAGGGGGACAACTCCAGCATTGCAACATACATGGAGACTGAAGGCCGGAAAAAGAAAATAGTGCAAATAAAAACAGGAAGTTTTCCTATTTTTATGAAAACTACGAACTGAGTATCTCAAGGGCACAGAATATAAAAAAGCACATTGCTTGGCAGCGGCGGGGGGTGGGGTATGGCACTTATTAAGAGAAGCTAGAGGATGAAGCCAAGCAGAGAGGAAAGAAACAGCTGAAGGCAGGTCCCCTTAATCTCCTGCAATTGCTGGTGGGAGTGCAAGCTGGCACAGTCCCTTTGGATGTCAGTATAGTGATTTCTCAGAAAATTAGGAAGCAACCTTCCTCAAGACCCAGCAATACCTCTTTTGGGCATATACCCAAAAGATACTCACTCATACCACAATGACATATGCTCAACTATGTATGTTCATAGTAGCATTGTTTCTCATAGCCAGAATCTGGAAACAACCTAGATAGCCCTTGACCGAAGAATGGATAAGGAAAATGTGGTACATTTACACAATTACTACACAGCAGAAAAAATTGATGACATCTTGGAATTTGCAGGCAAATGGATGGATCTAGAAAACATCATATTGAATGAGGTAACCCAGACCCAGAAAGACAAATATCATATCTACACACTCAAAGTGGGTTTTGGACAAAAAGCAAAGAAAACCAGCCTACAAATTACAATCACATAGAACATAGACAACAATGAGGACCCTAAGAGAGATGTACATAGACCTAATCTACATGGGAAGTAGTAAAAGACAAGATCTCCTGAGTAAATTGGGGACCATGGGAGAGGGTTTGAGGGGAGACGAAGAGAGGGGAGCAGAGAAAAATGTATAACTCAATAAAATCAATTAAGAAACGAAAAAGGGGCCAGGTGGTGGTGGCGCACACCTTTAATCCCAGCACTTGGGAGGCAGAGGCAGGCGGATCTTTGTGAGTTCAAGACCAGCCTGATTTACAAGAGCTAGTTCCAGAGCAGGCTCCAAAGCCACAGAGAAACCCTGTCTCAAAAAAGAAAAAAGGAAAAAAAAATAAAAAAGAAACGAAAAAGGGGCTGGAGAGACGGCTCAGAGGTTAACTGACTGCTCAATTCCCAGCAACCGCATGGTGGCTCACAACCATCTGTAATGAGATCTGGTGCTCAAGCATACGAACAGACAGAACACTGTATACATAATAAATAAATAAATCTAAAAAAAAGAAAGAAACGAAAGAAAGGTCCCCTTGAGAAATAGTGTAAGCACAAAGCTTGAGGAACAGAATGTGTGAGGTCCTGAGAAGAAATATTCACAGAACATCTTCCAAACGCAAAAGCAATGGGAAGCTTGCAAAACACTGTGACTACAACCAAAACCACTGTGTTTACTTTAAAGAGAAACCATGGACACATCAATTATCTCAATAAAAGACACACACACACACGTGCAAGTACATAAAGACATGCCCATTCAAAGGAGTAGAATGTCAGAGAAGAGCTTTTTAAAATTTATTTATTTATTGTACATTGTTGTTTTGCCTATGTAAGAGTGTCCAGTCCTCTGGAACTATAGTTACAGACAATTGTGAGCTGCCATGTGGGTGCTGGGAATTGAACCTGGGTCCAGAGGGGAGTTCTTAAGCCATCACAGTTAGAAAAAGAAAAGGAAAGAAAATCAGTAAGACAGAAATTGCCAGTATATGAAGAATAATAAGCTGAGGTGCACTACTTGAACAATAGAATTTTTAAGTGGATTTCTGTCTGTTTTCGTGTATTTTCTATACTCAGTAGAAAGTGGAAGTATGATTGTCATCATCCTCTATGAAGTTCATAAGCACTTAAATGGGCAGGAGCAGGCCAGACCCAAACCTGCCCTACCTGAAGCTGGAGGGCTTAGCTGCTAATACAGAAACTCTAATAGAGCTGGTCTAGCAGAGAGCAAGCTCATAGGTGCCCTCCCATAGGTCATCCACAATCCTATCAACTGTACCTCCTATTCACAAAGAAAACCCCACTGCGGGGAAGGGAAGAACAAAGATTTTAATCTATTCCATAATGTAGGCAAGAAAATGCTGTGTGACTGCCATCCTTGTGACCTAATCTGCATCTAAGGCAATCCACTCAACTATCTTCAGCCAGTTTTCTACCTGTTCACTAAACCTGAAATTTTTTACTCTACATCTATTTCTTCAAACTTTACCTATAATAAACACACAAACAAAAAAAATCTACTAAAGTGCTGCTACTCATTGATGAAGTATGCTACTCATTCCATAAGTCTAGATCTATTCGCTCCTCATCCCACATTTCCTCCTAAGAGATCTTGACTAACTTGGTGAGGTTGATACATTCTTGCTACATCTACACATCTGGAGGGCAGAGTGTGTATCTTCTGAACTATGAGAAGTTTCCTACCACACTTGCCGTTTTCTTTTCCTTATGTAGCATGGTGATGCCTACCTTAGAGGACCTCTAAGGATTACAAGAGAGGCAACACCCCATGATACCAAGTAGGAGGCATTCTAAATGCAGCTCTTTGTACATACTAGATAATAAATGCTTACAAACGTGAGGAAATAGATAAAAAGATGAGAGTAACCATTTTTACTTCTTTTGTTGTACTGAGACAGGGTCTAATGTAGTCCTGGTGGGAATCAAATTGAATGAGGCAAAGGATTAAAACTGAAGTTCTGATACTCCATTTCCACCTCTAGAGTGCCTGAGATCATATTACGAGTTCATATGCCTCCATCACCCCCATTTCAGGCAGTGCTATATATCAAATAAAACCAGGGCCTCTGGCATGCCAGACTGGTGGTCTTCCTGCTAAGCTACATCCATAGAAAGAAACACCAGCATTTGCCTTTATCCCACCGTGTGTGTGTGTGTGTGTGTGTGTGTGTGTGCGTGTGTGTGTAAACCTCTGAGTTCCAGGATTTGCCTTTATCCCACCATGGATGGATGGGTGTGTGGGTGTGTGGCTGTAGGTAAACCTCTGAGTTCCAGGCCAGCCTGGGCTACACAGAGAGACCCTGTCTCAAATACAAAAAGACTACAAACCACACTCAGTTCTTACTAAAAAATAAATCTCTGATATCTCCCAAGTCTGTTACCACTCTCAGAAATCTGAGCACATCTCTTAATATACTAAAAGCCAACTCTTCCACAGGAGTGAAATGTTCTCTCCTTCGTCACATTAAGCCTGAAAATACCAAGTTCATGCCAGTCATACTTGACAATAAAACGCTTATATATGATAATCTTAAATAACATTCCATATTATTTTTACACAATACATGACCAAAAGAGTTAAACAGTTAACTGGACTATTTTTTCAAGATTCATTTATTTTACTTTATATCATGAACATTTTGCCTGCATGCATGTATCAGCACCACACATGTACCTGGTGCCAAGGCGATCAGTAGAGAGTGTTGGATCCTCTGGAACTGGCGTTAAAGACAGTTCTGACCAACCATGTAGGTGCTGGAAATCCAAACTGGCTCCTCTGCAAAAGCAGCAAGAACTTGAAACTGCTGAGCCACTTCTTAAATCTCGGCTAAATTTTAAATCCCATGGTTCTTTTGAGTTGGTATCAACAGGTTCCAGAAACGCTGGAAAGCCTCAAGGTCCCCAAATAGGTCAGATACCTTGGTATTACACATAGGAAAAGGGGGAGGGGAGGTCCTTATGCAGGGCCTCTTTTTCCTTGGGAAATACCCTCCTTCCATCAAAGAGTGACTGGGTACAAATTTTATTTGTTAGAGTACAGAAGCTGACAGAGGCTTTCTGGAAAACAAACAGGCAATGACTATTTCCAGAAACACCCAGTCAGTCTAATGTACTTAAATGAAAAGTTTCAAGAAAAACTGAGTTTAGTAAACCATCCACAATGGGCAGACATCATTTGGCACTTTTCTGGAATAGCCACCATCCACTCACCAAAAAAATACAGCAATATCTGGAGATATGATTGACTCGGCTAACCTCATTCGATAAGACCACTGCATTGCATGGATCAAAGACCCATATTCACTGGTCTTGTAGGTACCGCCATTAGTGAGGCAGAGGCATACATACGGACCTCTGTGAGTTCAATCGAGTTTCAGGACAGCTAGAGCTATCCTGAGAAACCTTATCTTGAAAAATCAAAACAAAAACAGAACAAAAATAAAACCACAAACAAAAAAGATCCGTACTCATCATGTAAGGCCCAGATAAAAAAATCCTGAAATGCAAGCAGGGCACCAACATTTCTTAGAAAACTTTCAAAAATTATGCTCAAAATATCTTTCATTGTGTGTGTGGTTTTTGGTATAACAAAACTGAACACAGAAGCTGATATGACAATACAGCAGTCTTCTAATAATCCCCAAATCCAAACATTATGGGATTTTTAAAATTTTAAAACAATAGATCTATGCACTGGCTTTTTGTTTGGGAAATTAGGTACTTTAAATATGAATGCTCAGCCGGGTGGTGGCGGCGCACGCCTTTAATCCCAGCACTCGGGAGGCAGAGGCAGGCGGATCTTTGTGAGTTCAAGACCAGCCTGGTCTACAAGAGCTAGTTCCAGGACAGGCTCCAAAAGCTACAGAGAAACCCTGTCTCGAAAAACCAAAAAAGAATGCTCTACTTACAACAGGCAATGCATGGGTTTACTGTAGCTGTTTTTAAATGGAATTTGTATAGAACTTTTTCTTATACCTGCACAATCAAAAGTTCTGTGGGTTGCCTCCACATAAAGGCTTATGGTGTGGGAACAGGGGCATTATAAGGAGATGCCCACTTTTGAAAAGACCGCTTCCGTATTCAACTCCTTGGATTTAGAGTAAATGCTGTCAACTGGAGGAGAGAAAGTATGTTCATACAAAATCTGAGCATTTCTCTGGAAATAAGCTACAGTTTTCCAGCTGCCAGGATGTTCTTCCAAGTAAATGAGACCACTGAAAGGTTCCAGCAACGGACCTTATGCTGTGTGAGGCAGCACCTCTTACTAAGAGGTGTGTGAGATCAGAGGGTACTGCACTGGCTTCAACATGAGCAAGGATGGCAGAAACCTGTCTCACACCCTGCAAAGCAACTGGCCATAAAACAGCAAAGACGCACTATTTCCTATCTTCTCGTGTCCTTCTACGGGACCTTGACAAGAAACTGGAGGTCTTAAGTTAATACTGGTCAGGGGGAATAACTTGCTTTAAGTCTCTGCCAAGTGGTCAAAGACACAAGAATTTATCCAAACGCTGGACTCTATATGGGATTAAAGTAGTAACATCAAATTACAAGATAAATTTGTGCACATCAATTACCTGCGGTTATATATATATATATATATATATATCTGTGTATAGTATCTGTCCATCACAAATGACCAGAAAGAAGCCAGGTATGATAGCATATGCTTGTAATACCAGTACTCAGAAGACTAAGACAGAAAGTCATGAGTTCATGTTCACACACACACCATAAAAAAAAAAAATCAAACATTTTTGGGCAAATTTAGTGATGATACCAATGTATTGCTGATGAAATAGACTCAATGTTGTACAGCGCACACACAAATATATATCATTCAGCTGTGTGTCTAGACTCAGGACCGCAGCTCCAAAATCCCAGAGAAACCATCTCTACCTTAGTCTCTTTCATAACAAATATACAATGTTTAAAAAGGGTCAAGAAGTCAAATGTTCTGTGAACAAAGTGACCTCTAGTAGGTTGGCAGTATATCTACATAATGGAAGATCAATGTTAAAGGAAAATGAGTTCTGAGGCCACATAAAGATATGGGCAATTCTTAAATGCCTATTAGCCTATCAGAAAAAATCAACAAGCAAGTCAGGCATGGTGGTACACACCTTTAATCCCAGGATTCTGGAGGCAGAGGCAAGCGAGGTCCCTAAAAAAGTTCTAGGTCAACCTGGTCTACATAGTGAGTTTCAGGTCAGGCTATGTAAGATACCCTGTCTCAGAAAAGGAAAGAAGAAGAGAGTAAAGAAAAGGAGAGGAAAGGGGGTTTGGTAACGTGCTGCAAAACATAATGCAAGGTAAAACTGATTCATAACTGTCTAGGGGTCAGAGAGAGGGGGTCAAACAGTCAAAACACAGGAGGTACTTGCAGCATTAAAATTGGTCCATAAGATATTATACAGCAGTGACTCTCAATCTTTTTAATGATACAACCTTTTAATATAGTACCTCTTAAGTTGTGGTGACCACAACCATAAAATTATTTTTGTTACTACTTTAACTTTTGTCAAAACTGTAATTTTCCTGTTATGAAGAATAATGTAAATTCCAACAGTCTTAGGTAACCCCTAAGAAAGGTTCTTTAGACAACCCTAGAAGGGTTTCAACCCACAAGTTGAGGACCACTGCTGTAACGGCAGATATGTCATTATATTTTGTTCAATTCATAGAAAACACAGAGACCAGAGTGAGTTCCTATGTAAAGTAAAGCCTGAATTCTGTTTCAATCATGTGTCAGTGAGCAGACGAACTACTCTAGTGCAGAACATTGATATATGGAGGTGTGTGTGTAACTCTGTCCTTTATGCTCACTTCTCCTGGTAACCTGAGGTCATTTTTTTAAAAGATTTATTTATTATGTATACAGTATTCTGTATGTCTGCAGGCCAGTAGAGGGCACCAGATCTCATTACAGATGGTTGTGAGCCACCATGTGGCTGCTGGGAATTGAACTCAGGACCTCTCGAAGAGTCAATGCTCTTAACCTCTGAGCCATCTCTCCAGTCCCCTGAGGTCATTTTATTTTTAAATAATTTTTTAAGTGACAGGGTTAAAACCCAGGGCCTAATACATATTGACAATTGCTATAACAGGGCACATCTCCAGGCACTGTATACGTTTAAAAAAATGATTGTCGGTGGTGGTGTGTGCCTTTAATCCCAGCACTCAAGAGGCAGAGTCAGGCAGATCTCTGTAAGTTCAAGGCCAGCAGGGTCTTCAAGAGCTAGTTCTAGGACAGGCTCTAATGCTACAGAGAAACCCTGTAGGGTAGGTGGGGATGTGGGAAGGTAGGGTGGTAGGGAGGGAGGGAGGGAGGGAAGGAAATTTAAAAAAGAAAAAAAAAAAAAGATTGTCCTGGGAGCTACAGAAATGGTTCAGCAGTTAAAAGCACTTGTTCTTACAGAGTGCCCAGGTTTGGTCCCCAGAACTAACATGGTGGAATTCACAGGCATCTGTAATTCCAATACTCCCAATTTCAACACTCTCTTCTGAAGTCTACAGGAACCTGGCATACACAGGGTGCCCATACATACATGCAGGCAAAACATTCATACACCTAAAATAAAAGCAATATTTTTTAAAATTTAAGTGGTTATCTGCCACAATACAAAGTGTATTCTAGGGACCAGTTTGAATCCACAAGAATTAAAACATTGAATCAACATCTGGAAGCAATGAAAAACAATTCATTTTGTCCTGAGGCCCTGTTTACATAACAAAACAGCATCTGGTAATCTAAAGTACAAATTCCTTAAGACTTGGTATCATTATCACCTTGTATCCAATTTCAACATATCACCCATATTCCCATCTTGGATACCCCTGCAATCTCACTATACCGGTATTTATGATTAGAACCCTAACCCCTAAGGTTCACAAATAAACCTACTCAACCCCAGCACTGACTTCAACAGCCCAATAGTGAACATGTTTTCTTCTCTAGAAAATGCTATAAACAAAAAAAAAAATGTGTTAGTTATTTTATAACCCTCCATAGACAATGATCTCCATATTTGAGGAACTGAGCACTGCAGCACATACCTGCAATTCCAGCACTCAAGAGGCTAAAGCAAAACCTCAAAGTTAGCATGAGCTACCTGGTGAGACATACTGCCCTATCAAAAAAGTCCACATTAGTAACATGTGTGCCTGGGGTGTATGTAGCTAGGCAATGGAACATTTGCCTAGTATGCCCAAGTTACTGTGTTCTATCTCTGGCACTGCAAAACACAGATACAGTGTTATATGCCAATAGTCCCAGGTAAATGCAAAATAAAGCTTTATATACAGTGTAATGCTTGTCTTATAAAAAGTAAATAACATATTCCAAATGTCTTATTTAAATATTTTACTTATTTTAGGGAGTGATATATATGATTTTTTCCCCCTCTTCCTTGTGTGTGTGTGTATAAGAAGGAATCAGTTTTTTCTTCCTTCCACCTTATGGTCCTGGGGAAATAACAATATTGTCAGGCTTGACAGTAGGCACCTTTACCTATTTTATTTGAGACACGGTCTTATGTAAGTCAAATCAGTTCATGAATTCATGGCATAAAACAAAGATGATGATCTGTAAACTCATCTTCTTGTTACCTTCTTTGGAGGGGGAGGGAGAAGCAAAAAAACTTCAGGGCTGTGTGCATACCAAGCAAACTCTCCATAAATTGAGCCACATATGCAACCCAACTGAACGGCTCCCAGTGGCACATATATTTGAATGCTTGATACCAGCTGGAACTATCTGGGAGGAATTAGGATGTGTGGCCTTGTTGGAGGAGGTGAGGTGTGTCACTAAGGGTAATCAAGGTTTCAAATGCCCAAGCCCCTCCCAGATAGAGTATGCTCCCTTCCCTCTCCTCTCTCATAAACACTCAGCTACTGCTCTAATACCTATGCTCCCCGACATGAGCGAACCCACTGGAATTGTGAGCCCCAAATTACAAAATGCTTACTTTTATAAGATGCATTTTGCCAAAGTTAAAGTAGAAAAGTAAGACAGCTTTTCTTTTTATACTGAACTGTATTTGCTGTGTGACAAGTCAAACTATGTAACCAAATGAAAAACAGCATGTGACTAATTGGAAATAGATCTTTGAAGGTAAATTCAAGAGGAGTTAAGATCATGAAGGTGAATTCTAAACCCAATATGGCTGGGTTTTTTTTTTAAAAAAAAAAACAGAAATTTTGTGTACAGACTGGAAAAAGCCAAATATAAACATATGCAGAGACTAGAAGGGGATACAGGAAGTTGAAAATAAATCAAGGAACACCAAAGGCTGCTACCCACCTTTGAGTCAGATCTAGAACCTAGAGCATACTACCCTAGAAGTCCAAGTCCCACACGTCGCTTTTGGGCCATTGGCCCAAAAGGGGGGTTATATACTTAAGCCTCTAGACTGTAAAGTTGTGATATGACAACTGATATAAGATTATGATGACAGTTTTGTTCAAGGCCTATGAACAATTTTACTAATAAAGCATCAATTTTTCTAAGGCAGTGAATGAGGATAATACAGTTTTAAGAAAAGAGATCTGGTCCAGTGGTGGTGGCACACGTGTTTAATCCCAGCACTCAGGAGGCGAAGGCAGATGAATCTCTGTGAGTTTGAGGTCAGTTAGTCTACAGAGCGAGTTCCAGGACAGGCTCCAAAGCTGCACAGAGAAACTCCGTCTAGCAAAACAAAAAAACAAACAAACAAACAAACAAAAAAGAGCTCTTCCGTTCATTGCACCAACAATCTGCCCTTTCCAAAAAAACAAAGGAATGCCTGAATGCCTATATTTTACTTTAACAAGCTCTTTGTAGAAAGACCGAGGTTATATTGGAGGCATTAATTTAACTATAAACTCTTTTGTTTTGGGTGTTTTTGTCTTTGTTGGGCAGGGGGTGGAGTTGGTTCTCTAACCTTGAACTCCTGACCCTCATTCCTCTGCTTCTTAAGTGCTGGAATTAAAGGCATGGAGCATAATATGGCTAGCTATAAACATTAACTCTTAACCCAAGCAAGACACAGTAAGATATTTGAGAACGGACAAATGTTTTAGCTGATTCTGACAGGGTGAAAAGATAGAATTCATTACTCATTCTTAGTTTAATACCAGTTCTAGATGACCACAAGTATTTTTTGCCACAGACCACCCCCATAAACCTGTTTCATACATAAGAAAACATATAAAGTAACATGCAAACTCAAACAAAATCAGCAGTAACAGCAGGTTAAAAAGATAAATATTCTCCCAAACTGGAAAGGTCTCAAAACCACCTTTAAGAACACTACAGCTTCCCCAAGAAAGGGTTTCAGAATGTTCCTCACATCACATGCCACAGAGTGCAACAAGACCACATAGCCAAAGTGCATCAAATACAAAGCACAGAAAACTTGTGACTGAAATTCCAAACTAGGAAACACTCTCAGACCATCACTGAACAGGTCAGGCAATCCTCAGCCATCATGCTGCCATTATGAATCCAACATTTTTTTTTAAAAAAAGGGAATTTCTCTTGGACATTAACACCCAGCCCTAGTTAGGGAGCACACACAACAGTTCTAACACGGCAATGTTGATTGGGAGTGCAACTGGAGAGCTGGTTCAAAAATTAAAAAAAAATCTAGGTCCCCAGTGCCTATAAATCTAGGTCCCCAGTGCCTATAAAGTAGCTCACAGCTGTCAATACCTCCAGTTCCAGATGATCAAATGTCCTCTTCTGACCTTATCAGACACCAGGTATGCACATGATGAAAACACATACAGTGGGGTAAATATTCACACGCATAAAAATGAATGAATGAATGTATTTCTGCATGTGTGGGGCTGGGGAAGGGGACTGAAGTGAAGACATACATACATTTTTATAGTTATACAATCTTCATATAACAAATATATCAATTCATTAATTATTAATTCATCCTCTAAGTTTTCTTACTCTTGACAACCCTGGTACCAGTAAGCAGTTCTAGAGCAACAGAAGTGGGAGGATGAATTTTTCAAATATCTGGAAAAGGCTTTCTAATCTGCCAACACCTATAGTTATGAAGCCTCTCCTGGAAACTCAGAGAGTACTGAAAGGCAACAAAATGGAACTATTTTATAAACTTAAGGAGACAAATGCATCTGATTATCCTGATTCACAAATTGTGAGATAAAATGCATTTGGTGACTCGGTATATAAAACTTTTGATAATTTGTGGAAAAATAAGAGAAATGATGGTGCTGGTTGGTCATTTCTAGCATCTCTGGATAAACTGACAAAGGAAAAGAATGTGTTCCATGATAAAATTAACTAACTTCTAGGATCTCAGAATATGGTGAAAGACAACAATGAAATCAGCATGAAACTGACTGCCTTCTGGTGCACATAAATAGCTGAAACTTTAGACTCTATAAAGGTTTCTATCTGTGCCCTGGAAGAGAAGCTTCTCTCCAGCAGCCACAGAGCTTAAGTTGTGGAAAATCAAATAGAAGCCCTCATTATATGTCAGCTGAATTGCAGAGAAAATTCAGACTGGCCTCAAAGGGTGTTGGCAGTTAAAGGGCATTAATTGGCAAAGAATATGATTCTCTAACATGAAATGGAGATGTGTGGGAGGACCCTAAAGATTCTAAAGGGCCCACCCTCAGCAAAAGATGTTCTCTCACTCCCAACCCCTTAAGTATTATTGCCTTTTCCTCCTTTGACTGGGAAAATTAATCCATCATTCTCTGCTAAACCAGCAGTAACTGTCTCTGAAGGAAACAGAGTAACAGGTAAGACAATCTGATCTCCCTCAGGACCCACCAATAGTTGCCTCTAGATTCATAGCCAGACTTACAGCTAAGCAGGTTCCTAGGGGGGGAGGTAGAAAGTGCAGTCCCTGAAGAGTGTGCTACACTATTAATGAGTTTAATGAGTTTGCTAATTCATTCAAGCAGAAGTCTGGGGAATATGTGTGGGAATGTATTTTAAGGGTGTGGGATCAGGGAAGGAACATAAAATTAGATCAGGTTGAGTTTACTGATATGGGCTCACTAACTGAAGATTCTATGTTTAATATGGAAGCTTGTACAGTTAAAAAGGTGTCAAAAGTTTGTTTGAATGGTTGGCTAAAGCATTTGTCAAAAGATGACCTACTGCAAAGAAGATGGAGATGCTTGATATCCCTTGATTTAGTGTTGATGAAGGGATTTTAAGGCTCAAAAAATTACAATGTTAGAATAGGTATGCTGTGTAGGACCTAATCCTCCACAATAGGGAAGTCCAAAAGACATGTCCTTCACTAATCCAGTAAGATGTAAAATGGTGAGAAGGGCACTGTTTGTTGTTCCCCTTTCTCTTGTGCCAGAACTTAGGGATGGAGCTGCTGATGCTCAAGTGGATGAATTAAATGCACCAGGATAATTAAACTGGGCCCTGAAGTAGCAGGAGCCAGGTGGCAGCACTTAAATAACCAAAGGCAAGGTGATCATAGTTATTGTAATGGGCAACATAGACGAAGCAATGTCCATAACGGCCTAAGCCATAATGGGCAGCACAGGAAATGTGAGTTTTGTGGTGATGTGACTCGTACGAACCTTTGGTACAAGCTAATCGATCACAATGTTTCCAGGCATGAAGCAGATAAGAAGCCTATTGCATTTTTTGTTTGATTTGTATAGACAGGAAAAAATTCTCAAACAAATAAAAAAGGGCTATATATTGGATCATGGCAAAGAGAATCAAAGCCTGTGAACAAACTTACAGACCTGAGTCAGTTTTCGGACCCAGAACACATTCTATACAACGACAGCCAGGTTCCGTTGAGGAAGAACCTTGATAAAACTTCCTAGGAATTTTACTGTTAACCTTTTTCCAGTACTTTCACAGAAAGAATGTGGTGGTTTGAATAGGAATGACCCCACCCTTAGAACATGAGTTTCAACACTTACCCTATACGGCTATATAGGCACTATTAGGAAGTGTGGCCTTATTGGAGGAAGAGTGTCACTGTAGGGGTGGGTTCTGAGGTCTCATATATGCTCAAGTCTAGTGTGAGACAGTTCACTTCCTGTTGCCTGTGAATCAAGATGTAGACCTCTCAGCTTCTTCTAAAACCGTGTATGTTTGCATGCTGCCATGCTTCTTGCTATGAATATAATGGACTAAACCTGTGAAACTGCAAGCCACACCCAATTAAATGTTTTTCCTTATAAGGCGTCTCTTCACAACAACAGAAACCCTAACTAAACAGGGACCTACAGCCTTTCACAAAGTTAACTGTTCACTGAGGGGGGTATAATCAAACTTTTAGGGGTCTACAGGAAACAGGTTCTGAATTGATGCTGATTCTGAGAAAACCTAAAAACATTATGGCCCTCCAGTTAAATAAAACGGGGGTTTATGGAGGTCAGGTGATTAGGAGTTTTGGCTGAAATCTGACTCATAAATAGACCCAGTGGGTCCCAGAATTCATCCTGTGGCTATTTCCCCAGCCATAGAATGTATGATTGGAATAAATATACTTAGACGTTGGTAGAATTCTCACATTGGTTTCCTGACCCGTGAAATGAGGCCTCTGCCGGGAGAAAATAGTGAATCAAGAACCATAGTAACATATCCCTGGAGGGACTACACCATCAAGGGCTTGAAAGATGTAGTGGGTGATGATTTCCACCCCATCTCTCTCGAACTCTCTTACCTGGCCAGTGCAGACGACAGACTGATTGTGGAGAATAACAATAAACTATCAAAAACTCAAGTAAGAACTCCAGTTGCAGCTGTTGTACCAGATAAGGTATGGTGTCTTGAGCAGGTTAACATATCTCCTGGCACATGATACGCAGATGTCCATAAAGACCATCAGAAGCAATTTGTTTCCAGTTGGCAAGTGCAGCAGTATACTTTTACAGCTTTACCTCAAAGAAAATATCAACTCTACAACCCTGTGTCACAACTTAGTTCGAAGGGACATTGATCATCTACCTCTTCAAAAATATCCATTGGTCTACTAGTAACTAATGGCATTATTCTGACTGGACCAAATGAACAAAAGGTAAAAATCACTTCAGATTTATTGGTTACACATATGTACATAAAGGGTGAAAATTAAACCCAACCGTAGTTCAAGAGCTTTCAACCTCAGGGAACTCTTAGGTGTCCAGTGGTGAGGGACATGCAGAGTTATTTCTTTTAAGGTGAAGGATAAGTTGTTGCACCTGGCCCCTTCTACCCCCAAGAAAGAAGGCTAATGTTTAGTGAGCATATCTGGATTCTGGAGACAAGACATTCCTCATTTGGGCATGTTGTTTTGGCCCATATACCAAGTGACTCAGGAAATTGTCAAATTTCTATGGGGCCTGGAATAGAAGAAGACTCTTCAACAGGTTTAGACTGCTGTCCAAGCTTGTCTACCACTTGGACCATATGATCCAGCAGATCTGATGACACTGGAGGTATTAGTGGCAGGTAGGAATGATGTTTGGAGCCTTCGGCGGGCATATAGGAGAATCAAAGAAGAAAGGATGCTGCAGCAAGACTCTACCATCATCTGCAGACAACTATTCTTCCTTTGCGAGGCAGCACCTGGGCTGCTATTGGGCCATAGTACAAACTGAATGTTTGACAATGGACCACCAAATTACCATGCAACATAATCTGGTCAGGATCTTGCCCAAACAGGACCTATAGGCACAAGCAAGTTACATGAAGAAGTTGCCAAAAACCTACTGTTTTTACTCCTGTTACAATGTTGTCTGCTCCCAAGCATGCACCTATAGCTTCCTGGGATGTGTCCTAATGATTGGTTGACCCAAGAAATAAGACTAAAGTCTGAATTACTATTGTTTTTGCATGTTATTCAGGCACCATCAAGAAATGGACAGGTGCTGCATTATAATCCCTTTCTATGACAACCGTGAAAGGCACAACATCAAAGGGAAACCTTCACAGTGGGGCGTCAGGCAGTACGCAGTCATACATTTTATTTGGAAGAGAAAATGGTCAGATGTGCGACTATTCATGGGCTATTGCCGATAAATTGGCTAAAAGTTCAAGTTCAGGGACTTGGAAAGAGCATAATTAGAAAATTGGTTGAGAAAGACATCTGAGGAAGAAGTATGTGGATAGAGCTCTCCAAATGGGCAAAGGATGTGAAGATACTTGTGTCCCATGAAAATCTTCATCAAAAGGTGACTTCAATGAAGACTATTTCAATAACCAAGTAGATGGGATGACACATTCTGTAGACTGTCAGCCTTTTTACCCAACCATCCCTGTCACTGCCCCCATGGGTCTGTGAACAAAGTGGTCATAATGGCAGAGATGCAGGATGCATGGAGTCAATAACATGGACTTCTACTCACCTAGTGTGGCCTGCCTGCATCTGTTGCTGAGTACCAGATCGGACAACAGCAGAGACCAACACTAAGACCCAGATAGGGCATCATTCCCCAGGGGAAGCAGTTGACTACACTGGACCATTTCTTCCATGAAAAGGACAACACTTTGTCCTAACTACAGTAGGTACTTTTCTGGTTATGAATTTGCCTTTCCTGCTCATAATGCTTATGCCAAAACTACCATCCGTGTATTTGTACAATGCCTTATCGACCACTATAGTATTTCACACAGTATCGTTTTTGGTCAAGAATCTCACTTCACAAAAAGAGGTGTAAAAATGGGTCCACAATCATGGAATCCACTATTTTTGCCATATTCCCCTCAATCCTGAAGCAGCTGGCCTGATAAAAAGATAGAATGGCATTTTGAGGGCACAGTTAAAGTGCCAGTAAGTGGCAGTAGCATAAAAGGCTGGCACAGGGTTTTCCAGAAGTATATGAGTTGAATCAACATCCAATAAATGCTACAGTTTCTCCCAAAGCCAGGATTCACGGATCTAAGAATCAAAAGGTAGCAGAAGAAATACTTCTACTTACTATATCACCCCTAGTGAGTCACTAGGTAATTTTTTTGCTCATGTTCGGCTGACCTAGAAGTTTTGGCTCCAGAAGAGGGAGAACAACTGCCAGAAGATACAGCAAACATTCCACTGAACTGGAAGCTCAGGCTTCCCCCTGACTGCTTTGGGTTTCTGATGCTCTTAAGCCGATAGGCTAAGAAAGGAATAATATTGTTAGGAGGAGTGACTGATCCAAATTGCCAAAGAGAAATTGGATTGCTTCCCCACAACGAAAATAAGACAAATTATGTCTGGAGTTCAGGAGATCCTATGGGGCATCTCTTAGTGCTACCATGTACTGTAAGTAAAGTCAATGGGATACTACAACAACCTAATCCAGGCACAGATTCTTTAGTAATGAAGGTATGGGTCACTCCTCCAAGAAACAGTCACTCCTTCTAATCCAACAGTCTCTCAAGGCAGGCTGCAGCAAACAGAAAGGGTTCCTAGCAGTTGCCTGCAGGCTTGAATCAGCCAGCACCATGTGCGGAGCTGCACAGCGGATTTAAGGAATGGCTCACGAGGTAAGAGAAAGTTGTAGTAACATAGTAAAGCAGTCCAGATCGAGAAAACCTTTAAACAGATACAGTAAAAACATTATAGACAGTCATAGAAAAAATTAAAGCTTAAAAATAGCCTTTAAAGAAAGAATAAAGTAATCATTTTTAAAAGGCACGTAAAAATGGGAAATACACAGGGCATCTGGATCCTTATGATGCTTTGCTACTTTGAATTTTTTGAATGCTGATGAGCAAACAACAGCTGCTGAGAAATACTGGATCATGAAAGGACCTGCTGAATTAAATCAGCCTATATACTTTAGCGATATCTTGGCTTCAAAATGGAAGTCAGGAAATGTGTTGCATTGGGAGAGATATTATGCTTTGTTTCCATAGGAAACAAAAGCTTATGATTCTCTTCAAAATTAATCAAGATAAAATTTGATTGGGAGAGACTTCCTGAAAATGTTGGCTACAGACATGAAGGAAAAAGTGTTGTAAGAGGCTGCTTGTTTGGGTCCTGGCCAGCCAGACACCCAAAATAATCACGCAGAAACCATATTATTTGCAATACTGTTTGGCCAATAACTGAAGCGTATTTCTGCCTAACACATATCCTAAACTAACCCATCGCTATTAATCTGTGTACTGCCACATGGCTGTGGCTTACCGGTTAAAGTTCTGTCCGGCTTCTATTTTCAGCTGGGGCTACATGGCTTCTCTCTGACTCCGCCCATCTTTCTCCCCAAATTCAGTTTAGTGCCCCCAACAGCTCTGTTCTACCCTATAATGCCAAGCCAGTTTCTTTATTAATAAATAGTATTCACAGCATACAGAGGGGAATCCCACATCACCTCCCCTTTTCTGTTTAAATAAAAAGGAAGGTTTGACTTTAACATGCTAAAATTGAATATAACAAAGCAGGTATCAAGTAAGAATTCTAGTTACAATATTTATATCTACTTTATCTTGTATCATAGCTAAGGAAAACTATAACTATATATTCTTCAACACCATCAAAGACTCCAGAAGGATATAATATTACCTAAGAAAAAGGGAAGTACATTGTAAGCAACTTCCAAAACTCTAGAATTCACAGAGACCTCTTGCTGCCTGGACAGTCACCCAAAGTTCTTCTGTACTGTTGGGGCATCCAACAATACAGCCCACAGGCCCAAAGCATAGAGCAGACTTCTCCATGAAGCAGGAAATTTCAAAGACAGTTCCATCTATATTGCCAGTTTTCAGTCACTTTCTTCTATATCCTGCAGAATATCTGGCAGACTCTTTCAAGAAACACGAACCTCAAAAGATCATCTCACCTTTAGGTAAATTTAGCAGTCATTTCTCTGTGGGTCCTGCATGTCCAGTTCATACAGCATAGCATCAAGCACTACAGGCAAGAGCAATTTCTTACCCAATAACAACATCATAAGGAACCTCTTCGGTGCCCATCATCCTGTTAAAGTAACTTGGTGCTGCCAGGAAGAGATGTGTCTCACTGTCATGGAAAGTCTAAGTTCTTAAAACATTTTAAATGCCATATTCTGTAGTCTTTGAAAGGTTTGAAGAATACCTATCCATCTAGAAAATCTAACTAACATGGCTACAAGCATGACTATTATGATTATCTATTAGATTATATTTCTTAATTATATATTACATTTTTAAATGAGCTACAAAACACAATACCTCAATCAAGAACAGAAATATGTATGTGTATACACATACACACTAACAAAAATGACCTTAAATAAACCAAGATCAATACCAATGCGAAGTATCCATCTCTATAGCATACCCCTCTTTAAATGTAAACAAATATTTATAAACAATATTTGGGAATTTGGGCATAGTTCTCTCCAAACTGGAGTGAAGTAATTTTTTGAGGAGTGTTCAAGGAAACCTTTCAGGGAGTTGTGGTACATCAAAGCACATTAGTCTGGAAGGATTCCACAGCTTATCATCCTCCACCTCTTTTCCAAAGCAACATATCCTTAGACCCAAATTTGAAAGACAAGATACCTTTAAAGTTTATTTGTTGGTTACTTAGCTTCTTCACAGTCAAAAAATTGAAAGAAAATATACTAATATACATAATCCAGACTCTCTGTGTATTTTCCATCTTCATGTGGCTTATTTGTTTTTACTGTTACTTTTTAATATTTATTATCTTTACTCCTTTAATCTGTACTCTGTCTCTTTAAAGACTGTTTTTTTAAACAACCATTTACTTCTTTTTATAATTCTCTATACTCTTTCTTTTTCTCCCAAGCCTACACACATTTTTAAAAACACATTGTGTCTCCTTTAGAGGTCTTTTATGTCTGAATCTGTCCTATTGTGCATCTGAAATCCTTTCTGTCCATAAGCACTTTTTAAAATTCTAAGCAGCTTGATCTCAGCAGCCCTGGGTGCTGACTCCACCTCTCTCAGTCTTTATTAAATATAGTGGAGTTAGTTTACCTCAGGTTCTAGGACTGCTGAGTGGGAGCCATCCTCACTACCTAAACTCTGCAAAGCACTGGGCAGCATATAACCCCCCTTGTTTGTTTTGTTTTGTTTTTCCTGAGTAAAAGCTAAATCCACCATGCTCTCCTGCTTGTGCAGGCCTAATAGACCTGATTCCACTGCCTGCCCAAGTGGAGAGTGCTGAGCTGTGGGCATGGTATTAGCTACTTTCCTCCTGACCCGGAGTGGGCACACAAGCGACATACAAATGTTCCTTAGCTGGAGTTCGCTGCTGGCAGCAATTTTTTTTTTCCTACCACTGAATCAGGAAAACCTCTCTTAAAGGAGCTGCAGTCTGCCACCAGCAAGCAGAGTCCATCAGAAAGAAAAAATAATGTGGCTAAACTTTGTTTTTTAGTGTCTAGAATTCCTTTCCAAATGTTCTCAGGTTTTAAGTAGATTTAGTCAACCACACTGGCATGCCAATTTGTAAGACTACAAGACAGGTGATGTAAATGCTGACTCTTCTACTATGGGAACAGCTCTGAGATTGGATGAGGTATTTCTTCTTTGTTGTTTTTTTTTTTTTTTTTTTTTTAAACAGGGTTTCTCTGTGGCTTGGATGAGATGTTTTTAAGAAAAAGAAAAAAAATTGCTGATTACAAAGTCATCATGAATTATTATTACATGCCATTGCTGAAGGATAATCCTTCTGTATGGTGTGAATATGTATTGCTCTCATTGGTTAGTAAAGAAACTGCTTTGGCCTAGGCAGAATAAATGAAAGGAAAATGAAGAAGGAAGAAAGAAGGGTGGAGTCAAGAGGAATGTGAGCCAGCTGCCAGAGGAGCATGATGTGTTAGAGAACATGTAAAACCACCTAAATGTATTTTAATAGAAATGAATTAAATTGTAAGAGCTAATTAGTAATACTCCTGAACTATAGGCAAAACAATCCATAATTACTATGAGCTTTTATATGTTTGAACCAGGCAGTCAGGAAAAAAGTTCTACCTCCATTCACATGTCATCCTTTCATATCACATGGATAGAGGTGTGGTTATACAGTCCAAACAAACTTATGAAGTTAGCAGATGCTTTTTACCTGCTTGAACAAAAAACTGAAAATCATCTTTAACTGACTTGTGCACACTGTACATTCCATACTTATGTTAATACAGATGTGTGTGTGTGTCAGCTTTAAAAGATTGTTTTCAGAAGAAAAAAAAGGGGCATACATGAATAAAGGTAAGCAGCCAAAGTGATTCAGGCTCTCAAAATGCCTTTTGCAGATCTCTCAAAATTCTGCATTTAGAATAACTGGAAAGCTGCTAGATGAAATGGGCCAGTTTCACAGACGATCCAGCCAGAACTTCAGATAAACCCTGCACTTTCCCATCACACTAAGACTGGAAAACACCTAGTTCTCCCAGGACTTGACCACTATCTCAATTTTCTCAGGGTTCCATAAAGATGCCATCGCCCCGAGACAACAGGAAATAATTTTAAGAACATGATGCCTGCATTCCCAAGAGGTGAGGTGGTTGGTTTTTGGTCATTCGGTAAGTTATGGGTGTTTGTCATCATTTAGGGAGGTTAGTTGCAAATTGTTCCTGGTTATGATAAGGAAACAAACAGAGCAAGGGAGGTTATTTTCAAGGATCTCTTTCTGAAAAGAAAAAGGGAAGGATATAGAAATGATAGGATTAAAAGGTAGATTACTGAATCTACTTTCAAACTAAAAAAGCAACTAAGTCTCAAATATATTGGTATATAGTTTTGTATACAGATATAAATTTAAGTTTATTTTTGCTATATTGAATCTAAGTTTCTACTAATGCTTAAGGTATTATACCTATGGAGTTCATTTAAAAATTTAAAGTTTTAGTCCTTGAAAGATATTTAGGATAATAATGACAGGTTAACAGTTGTCTATAATAATAAGTTATAGTTACATTAGGTATGTTTTCAAAGTCAAACAGATATATATTGAACTACAGAACATAGCATTTAAAATGTTTTAATAACATAAGGTTTTTCATGATAATGAGACATATCTGCTCCTGGAAGCACCAATTTACTTCATATGGAGTTTACTTTTTTTTTTTTTTTTTTGGTTTTTCGGGACAGGGTTTCTCTGTAGCTTTGGAGCCTGTCCTGGAACTAGCTCTTATAGACCAGACTGGTCTCAAACTCACAGAGATCCGCCTGCCTCTGCCTCCCGAGTGCTGGGATTAAAGGCGTGTGCCATCACCGCCCGGCTGGAGTTTACTTTCCATGTGCTAAAGTTAACTATTTGGGCAAGAAACTGCCCTTGTGCTGACTACTGATAGTATGCTGTCCAAACTGGATAAGCAAGATACAAAAGAAAGTGACTGCCAAAGTTTCCCAAGACAAAATAGGACAGTCCTTCAAAATTCCTGCTGAACAGAAAAGTTTGTCAGATAGTCTAGGCCTGTAGGCTGAAGATAGATGCCACAACATTACAAAGAAACCTTGGGTGACTATTCAGGCAGCCGGAAGTTTCTGTCATTTCTATAATTTTTGGAAGTTGTTTGCTCTATGCTTCCGATTTTTTTGGGGGGGGGCGGTTTCAAGACAGGGTTTCTCTGTAGCTTTGGAGCCTGTCCTGGAACTAGCTCTTGTAGACCAGGCTGGCCTTGAACTCACAGAGATCCACCTGCCTCTGCCTCCCGAGAGCTGGGATTAAAGGCGTGCACCACCACCGCCCGGCTCGCTTCCTGTTTCTTTATTAAATCCTTATTGGGGTTAAAGACTACACAGCTATACTGTTTTCTTTGTTACCAAATTTTTTTTAAAAAAAATCTTACACAAGAGATGTAAAGTCTGTAAGATTGTGAGACATAAAAGCTTAAGCTGTTTAAGTAAGAAAATGTTTTAGGTCTACAAGGATTTTTGGGGCCTGGTAACACAAGTTTTTATAGAAAGTAGTTTAGATATAAATGCCTGGACTCACTAAGATAGATAAAATATGTTTTCCTAATACGACAAATAAAAATGAACTGGACAGTATAGGTATAATCTTTACTTGATAATTGTTCTTATTGTATATAGTTTTACAAAGTTAAAGTTAAAACCTTCCCTTTTTATTTAGACAAAAGGGGGAAATGTTACAAGATATTTGTACACTTTGTGAAGGTGTGCTGCTATGAATGGTACAATAAAAAGCTAAAATCCAGTAGGTAGGCAAAAGAGGAAGGTGGGGCTTCTAGGCAGAGAGAAGAGGAGGGATAATCAAAATGCACAGGAGATACATTGGAGATGTGGAATGTACTGGAGAGCGGTAAAGTCAGGAGGTAGAATGCAGATTAATAAAAATACAGGTTAATTTAAGTAATAATAGCTAGTGGGACAAACTTTCATAATTAGTAAGTTTCTGAGTCATTATTTGTGAGCTGGCAGTCCAAAGAAAAGTCCAATTACACATCAGCTTACCTGTATGACCTTCTGAAGATTAAATATCACAAAACCAAGTTTCTCTTAGGTTTTCAAAGCACTGCAAATATGAAATTATTACAATTACACTGCTAACATCTAGAATGAGAAATATGAGAGAACTCATCGTTAACAGTAAAACCACAAACCATCTTAAACTATGTTTTTATTTAAAACTCAAGAGGGTAGGGGTATGTAACTTATTGATAGAGTGCTTAGCTAACATTAGTGAAACTCTTAGGTTCAAACTCTATACATTCACATTCTGAAAGCAAGTGCTCAATAGGTTCTCCTTTCTGTACCTTGCCCTAGCAATAATGGAAAACACGTGGCCTAGAATCATAGTTTTGAGTTCAGATGCATCTAACATCACATGATAAGCAAGAGGATGGAGCACAAACACTTTATCGTTTACTGGTTACTTCTGAATGAGCTTGATTGAGTTCTTCCTCCAGAAGCTGTGCTCCCAAGGGATTTTCATTGGCTTACAAAAGATGTCCTCTTTAGCAACAAAAAGAAAGCAAAATAAGCACCATATACTTGCTAAACAGTGCTATGCAGGTTAAGCATCTCATCTTGCCCAGACTTAGCTACAATTACTTATCAAAATACATGCTACTGGGATGTAAGGTCCTGAAGAACCATCCAGGGAGATTCTCCTTGCACCTAACCCTACAATAGGGTTTCTTCTAAGAGTTCCTTAATATGAAAGATTCATTATAGAGAATCCCACCTGACTTCTAGCAATATTCCAGCCAGAACACATCACAGTCCTAAGTCTGGGTGTACCCTGTCTTGTTTCTTAATTGTAAAAACAGAGCAGTAGATATACTTTACTGGTAAAAATCCTTCATGATCTTTAATTCTGAGTTATACACATGTGTAACCATTCCTAGAACAGACAAACCTTGTGCGAGCAGCTCGTCACAGCACAGACATTTTCCCCAGGCATAGTTGCAGAAAGGGCACAGGCTTGACAACTACTTGCTCCTTTGAAAAACCTGCTGCAAAATCAGATGTACTAAAACCCTCCATACATGCTCTGGATCCTATATCCAAGAGGCTGAAGAAGTCACTGACCTCATAAAAGGTGAAAAGGTACCACCATTGCTGTGGGACAATGATCTTGTACCCTGTAAAGATTTATCAGTTTTATCACTTTATTAAAATGCTGATTGGTCAGCAGCCAGGCAGGGAGCAGAGGCGGGGGGTGGGATGGAGAGGAGGACAAGAACAGGAGAATTCTAGGAAGAGGAAAGGCTGAGTCAGCAGTCATCACTGAGAAAGCCAGACAGAGGAAGCAAGATGAGAATGCCTCACTGATAAAAGGTACCAAGTCATGTGGCTAACACAGACAAGAATTATGGATTATTAAGATGTAAGAATTAGTTAATAAGAAGCTTGAGCTAATAAGCCAATCAGTTTATAAGTAATGTAGGCCTCTGTGTATTTCTTTAAGACTGTGGGACTGAGCGGGACAGAAACCTTTGTCAACACACCATGAACTGTGAGAAGGCAACATTCTTGTCTGCTTACAAACGGCCTTCATTTAGTACAAGCAGACAAGAGGACAGAATCGGGCTTATGATTTAAGGGACAGGATGCAGACTGCAGAAAGGAAAGCACAAGTGGCCACAGTACACTAGAACTCAGAGACTAACATCTGGCTGGAAAAGGGTAAAACAACACTCCTTTAGAAAAAAGAAACCCAGGTGACCTTTGAGCAAAGCACAGGACACGTATAGTGTCCAGGCACAGGTTTTAATCTAAAAATGTGGTGTCTGTCACCTTGGCCAAAGAAGAGCACAGCAGAGGAAAGGTAAGGTACTTAAAAGGATGCAGACTAGGAGAAGCTCTAACAGTTGGAATGAAAACTGTCCCTGAAAAAGCTCAAGTCTTTGAATACTTGATCCTCAATCAGTAATGGTATTTGGAGGAACTGTGTCACTGAGGACAAGTTCAAGGGTTCACAGTTTCATTCTACTTCTAGTTCCATGGCAGGTTAAGATGTAATCTCTCAGCTTCCTCCTTTGGCACCATGTCTGCCATGACTCCCCACAACAGTGATAGATTCTTATTCCTCTGAAAATGAAAGTCAAAATAAATTCTCTCTTCCATAAACTGCTTTTGATTATGGTGTTTAAACACAGCAACAGAAAAGTAGCTAATACAGAGAAGCTAAGAAGAAATCATTAGAAATTCCAACATTTAAGAAAAAGGTTAAGAGATGACAGGAATGCCAGGCAGGGATAACACACACCTATAATCCCAGCACTTGGGAAGCAGTAGATGGATCTCTGAGTTCAAGGCCAGCCTGGTTTGTAGAGAGTTTCAAGCAACACAGAAACTGAGAAAAAGATGCCAGCAAAATGCAAAGAGTTAACACCATCAGATCAGGATTCTATAGATAGTGAACAAGAATGACATTCAGGAAGCTCAAGAACACTGAACAGCCTTTCCCAGTTACTTCCTGCAGTCCCTAATCCTATCCTCATGGTAAGATGGTAGACACAAAACAGTTAGAAAACTAACTCCTTTATTTAGCAAGCAGTCAAATTGATAAATTACTAGGTGAAGAAGCCAGGCATGGTAACAGCAAGCCTGTAATTCTAGCACTAAAGAGGCTGAGACAGATGACTGACATAAAGTTCTAGGCCAGGATAGGCTACAGAAAGAAACACTATGAGAAAATAAATAAACCTCAGTAAATACGAGTATGCCTGTTCTTAATATTTATTTTATGTGCATAAAGTTTTGGCTGCATGACTGTCTATGTACCACTTTTGTGTGGTGTACTTTGTAGGAGGCCAGAAGGGGTATCAGATACCCTGAAACGGGAATTACAAATAATTGAGATGTCGTGTGTGTGTGTGTGTGTGTGTGTGTGTGTGTGTGTGTGTGTGTGTGTGCGCGCGCGCTGGGAATTGGACTCAGGACCTCTAAAATAGTAGCCAATGTTCTTAATTGCTGGGTGATGTTTACAGTGTGCTTTGCTACCTTTAATGGAGCAGATGTCCTGCTACACTAACATTCCTAGTCATCCTAGCTAAGTTCTCTGGGACGGTGCTCCTGGTTCCCTAACTCCAGCCATGCTGATCTAGCAGGTACCTCCAGTGTACCTAGAACATTTTGCCAGGCAAAATCTTTGTTGTTATTGAGAATGGAGGACTGCTGTGCATTTGCAAGTACATGTGACTTGCTCATTGACTGTACTTTCGAGGATACTAAGAAAGAATGCCACACTCTTTCACAAAACTTGTAATATCAACACTATAGTAAACGAAACAATGACGAATTTTGCTCAGTAAAATCTTATTTATCTGTGATCCTAGCACCAGAAGTCTAAAGTGGGAGGATCTCTTGAGTCTAGAAGTTCAGAGATAGCCTGGGCTGGTATAGGAGGGTTCTTCTGTACTTCTGTGCTTTCATTGGTTGAATAAAGGACTGTCTGGCCTGTAAGATAGGACATAGCTCTTAGGTGGGCGGAGTAGACAGAACGGAAGGCAGTGAGAGAGAAGGAAGTGAGAGAGATGCCATGATTCTCTAGCCCGAGATGGATGTAGGTTAGACTCATGCAGGTAAGCCACAACACGTGGTGATACACCGATTACTAAATATGGGTTAAACTGATATGTCTAAGAGGTTAAAACTAATGGGCCAGGCAGTATTTAAATGAATACAGTTTGTGTGTAATCATTTCGGGTATAAGCTAGCCTTGCGGCCACGGCCAGGAACCAGACACTGGGAACAAACGGCCATGCTCCTCTCAGGCAGCGGGAACACAGCCCGCACCCTTATTAGAACACTGAGCAACATAAGATACAAGCCTGCAGGTTGGAAGTGGTTAACTAAAGGCATGACATATGTGGAGCAATAATTGGACTATGTTTGTGGCCTCATATTTGTTTATTTTTATTTAAATCTTGTTTATTTAGACAGAGCCCAACTATGTTGCCTAGACTGTCCTCCAATTTCTGATCCTGTTTCTACTTTTCTATTTTAAATATACATGTTAAATTAAAAATATAAAACCTGAGGCTGGAGAGATTGCTAACCAATTAAGGGCACTGGCTGCTCTTCCAAAGGACCTAAAGGTTACATTCCTAGCATCCATATGGCAGCTGATAACTCTGTGTGACTCCAGTTCCAGGGGATCCACCACCCTCTTCTAGTCTCTGCAGGCAACAGACACACGCATGATGCACAGACATACACGCAAGTCAACCACCCATACACAAAGAAAAATAATAAATGATGTGTACACACACAAATACAAATGAAACTTAAAGTTTCTTTCATATAAATAACACTGCCTTTATTATCGTGCCATACCACATTCAGAAACCAAAATATTGCTGGGTGTGACTCATGCTATAATCACAGAAAAGGAGCTTCTACAGAAGGAAAATTATAAACTAGAAGTCAATCTCGGCTACATTATCAAGACTCTTTAAAAACAAAAGCAGCAGACATGCAGCAGCTGCTCAAGCCTTTAATCCCAGCACTCAGGAGGCGAAGGCAGGTGAACCTCGAGTTCCAGGCCAGCCTCGTCTACAAAGTGAGTTCCAAGATAGCTAGGGCTTCTCTACAGCTCGAAAACAAACACAACAGCTGATATGCTGTAAAATTTCTTAAGAACTGGAGAAATGACTCAGCAGTTAAGAGCACTTTTTCTTGCTGAAAACCTGGGTTAATTCCTAGCACCTACTGTGTGTGACTCTAGTTCCAGGGATCTAATATCCACCTGTGATCTCCTTGAGAGCCGAGATGCAAGTGATGCAGAACATTGCAAGCAACACATTCATACACATTAAATATTTTTTTAATTCCTTTCTTCAAACTACCTATCAGACACCAGACCAAGTAAGCCAAGTCTACATTCTGTTGGCTTGAAGGGGATAGTCCTAGCCTATCAGGCTAAGAGCCACACCCCGCCATTAGCTAATTATTCCGCCCCTAATTAGCTGTTAATTAATTACTCGGGGCTGGATCACCAGGTCCCAAGAGGTATAAAAAGATAGACCCACGTGGGAAGCGCCCTCTCTGCAGATCGCGTCTTTGGAGGAGCACTGTCTGGTACTGTAAATCTGTGTGCATTCTCCCCTATTAAACTGTATGTATTAAATATAGCTAGTTCGGGTTATACTTGGTTGAAACACCCACATTGGCTAACCATCCTAATATGATTCAAGTTAAGAGAAATACATCACCAGATTCATGAAATATTAACAATCAATTTTCATTAAAAAAAAAAAGCAGCATTTGGTTTTTCCCTTTTACTCATTAACATCCACGAATATAGCTCCAAATCCAGGTATGTGTGGCTGGCTTCCCTGTTACTACTGTATTTTTCATTTTTGAACAGTTGCCCACTGCAGTTGAGAAGCTGAATGCACCTTAAAACCTAGAAAATTTCTTCGGCGGGGGAGAGAAGGGAGAGGAGAAGGAGATACTCCCAGGCTAGCTTCTACCTATTGCTAACACTCTGTAACAGCTGAAGACGTGCAGCAAGTTTCCTTTCTTTTTAATCTATCGCCCCCACCTGTTTTTTTTCAACACATGGTCTCACTCTGGCTGTCATGAAACTCACTAAGTAAATTAGGCTAACCTTGAACTTAGAGATCTGCCCTCTCATGATTAGACCCAGATCTCTCTCTTTTTAAATGTGTGTGTACAGCCTACACAAGGGCACTGCACATGTACATGGTATTCACAGAGGCGAAAAGAAGAACCTGAGTCCCCTGGCGCTAGAGTTACAGATGGCTGTATGTCAACATGCAGGTTCTGAAAACTAAACCCAGGTCCTCTAGAAGAGAGGCAAATGCTTTTAACCATGAGCCATCTCTCCAGCTTCCACAGTTTCCTTTCCTTCAAGAAATTCAAGAGAAAGAAGGAACAGTCAGATCCATTTCAAAAAGGGGGCCAAACTCAATGGTGACCAAGATTTTTTAAAAAAAGGAAATTCACTAAAGAGGTATCAGGGAGGTCTGTTAAAATAACATAAAAAGATAATATTTTGGGTGTGCCTATTTGAAAACATTAATAGCTGGGCAAGCTATGAAACCCTGAAATATGCCAAGAAATTTTCTTGCCAATTATCAATTCTTCCATTAGAGAAGAGAAACAATATGCCAGTCAAAGTAAGTCTCTTCAGGAAAAACTTATCCCATGGTGAGACCCAAGGTAAAATGGGCTGCTAGTCACTCTCAAGAGGTTTGGGGCATATCAACCAAAGATCACATTCCTTCCAATTGACCACACAATCCTGACCTCAAGACAGGAAAACCATGAAAGTTACAGTTCTCCCCCTACAACAGCTCCCAAACCACCAGCACAGGATGCCAGGTCACAAGCCCCAGATCTGTCCTGATCATTTCCAAAGCTATCCTTCATGATAACAATTGATATAACATGCTCATAGTACTAAACAAACACAGCAACTGCTGGGGTCTGCAAACTATTTAGAGGTGGTATGGAAGAAGCAAGTTATTTTGCAAATAAGACCATCAACCCAATATTTTTTCAACAAAATCACTCTCATAAGACACAAACTCTATCAGACCCAAAAGCATATGCAAGAAACAATACTCACAGATTCCATGGCAAAAAATCAGTGTTGCTCAGGACTAGGTATGAACTCCAGCAGGGCAGTATGTTCTGAAAGGAGACAGGAAGAGCAAATTAAATCTAGTAAAGTTCTAGGGTCTCTCTACCTGGACCAACTATAATATAACAAATAAGATGTTACTAAGGTACAGCTTTAGCTGGTCTGGGGTTGTAAAGGGCTCGCACCTGATAGTCTGCTTTATAGCAAGTGTTACTCTCAACACTAAAAAGCAAGATCCAGCCGGGAGATGGTGGCGTAGGCCTTTAATCCCAGCACTCAGGAAGTTAGAGGCAGGTGGATCTCTGTGAGTTTGAGGACAGCCTGGTCTAAAACAGCTAGTTCCAGGACATGCTCCAAAAACTACAGAGAAGCCCTTTCTTGAAAATAGGGGGGGGGGAGAGAGAGGTGGGGCGCTGGCGCTTCGTAGTAAGGTTCAACAGGAAAAGGTGAGGAAAAGACCGCTATGATTATCTGATAGCCTGGATTGGTTTGTTATCCTTCCCTCCCCGAAACAAGGACTCAGAACTGAGCCTGCTTCATCTTAAGACAAAGGTTATCACATGCTTCAATCAATAAGCTAAGATGGAGTTTAACAGAAATAGAAATAACATGATCACCAAACCTTTTTTTGTGTCCTCTATGAATTCTTATTAAAACCTCTCTCTACAGTACATCATACCCCTACCTCCTTCCTTGAGGATTCCCTCTCCCTCCACTGCCCCTTGTCATTGTCCCCCTCAATCCCACCTCTCTCTCAGACTTAAGGTCCAGTACAGAATATTCCTGGTCATTCACTGATTAATTATCACGCAGCATAGGAAACCCATTGCCTTCACTCATGCTTCACATCCATCTATTTTCATACTCATTATCTAGAGAGGGATCCATCACAAAGACATAGAATGTAATTCAAAAGTCAGGTACTTCGGAGAGGGAGCCAAGAATCAAGAGTTCAAGGTCATCTTTGGCTACATTAGGCAAGCTCAAGATTCACGTGGACACGAGGCCCTTCCTTGAAAATAACTCAGAAATGGTGACTCCAGGAATTGGGATAATGGTTTAGGTGTTAAGAGCACTGGTTAGTCTTCCAGGAGCTGAGATTGATCCTTAGCACCCACATGATAGTTTGCTGTCTAGTTCCATGGAATCTGACACCTTCTTCTGACCTATGTAGACATCAGGCATGCACATGGTGCATAGACATACATGTAGGCAAAATATACATATAGAAAGAGGATGGGAAGGGGGACAAGTCCAGCAACCTACTGAAGTTAGTGTTCTTCCCAACACAACTTGGGGGTAAAGGGACCTTGAATGCCTAAATATCTTATGTGGGATCAAAATTGTGGCTGGGGTGTTTTAGGATGTAGATATGTTATCTATAAGATAAACTTAAGGTGGTATGCCAAGTGGCTCAGCAAAGCTGCTCACAGGGCAAATTCTTCTGGAAGAAGTTACAGTGAAGCCCATACCCGTCAGCCAGTGCCTAGCTCATTCCATGCAGAAGAGACATTCCCTCTACTTTTTAAAAAAATTATTAATATTTGGTGTACATGAATGACTTTCTTTCATTATATGTGTGTGCACCGTGTATATGCTTGGTGCTTCTGAAGACCAGGAGTATCCAATTCCTTGGAACTGGAGGTCCAAATGGTTGTGATCCAATCATTATGTGGGTGCAAAGAACTACACTTGGGTCTTCTGCAAGAACAGCACACATTCTTTACTGAGTCATTTATTAGCCCCGATTAAAATAAAAACATATGTATCAACATTACTGAATTTCAAAAATCTTAACAATGAGCAAAAGAACAGGTCCAAAAGGAATGTACTGAATACAACCATCCTTAGAAATCTGTAGGAGATTGATTCGAGGATCCCACAGTTGAGACGCCCTTATGTAAAATAAGCTAGGAGCAGCCTTCTTCCAACATTTAAAACATTTCTCTGACTATCACATAAACAACTGTTTTACGATATTGTTTAGGCTACCATAACAAGAAAAGGGTTGTATGTGTGTATTTTCTTCTGAGTATTTTCAATCCGGCGGGTTAATTACAAAGACTATAAATTCCAGGCTCATCTCCTTGCTCTTGGATTTTTCTACTTTCCAGGTTTTGAGAATTTCTGCTTTTTATTAGTTAAAAACATAAGTAAATCTGTGGAAGTAGTGGGCTACCTATAGCTCTATCTTTCAAATATACATGAAACTTATTATGTTGAACTTACTTTGTGTATAAGTTCAAAAAGAAGCAAAATATTTTAAGATTCAAAACAAGGGTTCCTGCAGTATGTGGAAATAAAGCCCAGAACTCTCACAGCACTGAGAAAGCAAAGAGTTGGTGGGCCTAAATATGCAGACACCCATCACAGTAGTCTCAGCAGCTGAGTGAATAACACCTGGTGCCTTTTTCTCCCACCTGATAACCAAAGAAAGGGAGGGAAAGGGGACAACCTAAATCAACAATCTATTGATCCTTCCACACCTAATTCCATTTTGTGATCAAACTAAAATAGTTTATTATTATAATTTACAACAAGGACTAATTAAAGGTACAAAGAATTTTTCATTCAGCAAACACTTTTATGTCAAAATGTATTAAGATAAATTCAAAGGCTAATATCAAAGACAGTGAATAATAATATTGTATCCAACCTTGCAAATTCACTTTAAAAAACAGATGACATCCTTCTCTGAGAAGTGGGTGAGGGAGTGGGAGGGGAAAGGGAGACAGAACTGTGGTTGGTATGTAAAAATGAACAAAAAATAAAGACAATTTCTTAACATACACACACAAAAGATAACATAGAGCTTAAGGCTTTCTGTATATAAGAAACCAAGTAAAGTAGGTAAGCACTGTAGCAATGTGCTGTGAGGAGAATGAGACTATCATTACAATTATTTCTAAATGTAATTTCAAATTTAAGAAACATTACACATCATAGGAAAATGGTGAGGTAATTTTCATTTCCACTTAGTGTTTTTAAAAAGTAAAGATTATACTAAAGCATGAAAAATAATGTACCAAAAAAGAAAAAATAATCACATAATCTCCTTGGAAAACCTTGAGATCTTGGGGGAGAGGGCACACACACAAGAAAAGCACATACAAAACTCATCTACCCATAAACCCATTCAACTCGAAACACATCAGAAATGCTGAATCAGTACAACATCAAAGTCCGAAGGCAGGAGAAGCTCTGAAAACAAGCATCGAGTCCTCAAGCAGAATCCCCAACTCGTACTCCCTGACATAAAGTCCCAGCACGGTTTCCCTACATGAAGATGCTCTCTGTGCATGTGGTAAAAATAACATGAGCTTTCTTAGTCTGTCCTTAAATCTCTTTATAGGGCTTTACAACGCTACTGAATAAAACATCAAGGCTATCAAAAAAGGGGGGGCACATGAATAGGCTGGAAGAGTATCTGCTGCTCTTAAAGAAGATGCAGGTTCAATCCCTACCACCACATGTGTGGGCTCTGATACCTGCTAGACTAAGGACGCCGTGCAGGTTCGCGGCTGAAGGCAACTATTTAGAAAGACAATAGCCGAGGTTTTTGCTCCAGCTTCTCTGAGTCATTTGCAGATTGCCCCAGGAAAGGTGGCGATTTCCGAGCTGATGTGTGAATGGCAATGAGTGTGGATGAAAGAGTTGCGCCGGGAGACAGGAGGGTTAGAAAAACCCCCAAGAGGGGAAGGAAGACAGACAGAGCGAGAAATAGGAACAAGAAGGCACATAGGAGAGTTTTAGAGAGCAGAGCAAAGAGAGAAGAAATGGTTTTAAGAGAGCCTAGAGAACAGAAGCAATTGTAGACAAATAGAATAAATACAGGCCCTCGCTGAAAAATAAGAGAAGCCTTTTAAACTGTGATGGTGTGAAAGCTTGTTTCTTTCCGTGCGTCTCCGAGCACACATTTGGAGAAGAACAGCAGTTTCTATGTCGGGGCAACGGTCCCCGACATACATGATGGCTCACAAACTATCTTAATGCCAGTTCCAGAAGAGGATGACCCTCCCTTCTAGAGACTGAAGGCACGGGGCATGTGGTACAATACATAAATGGAGGTACAATACACAAATGGAGGTAAAATACCTATACACATTAAAAAGCTTTTGAAGATTAATTTTTTAAAAAAAGATACTCATGTGAGTAAAGGAGTGTCCAGTCAGCACATGCCCTGTTTTAATGAAAAGTATCAAGTTTACCATATAATTTTTCAATTGTCCAAAAAAAGCAATGATACAGCAATACAGATTATAAGTTAAATGTGTATACCAGGAACTCAGTAAACAAATTCATCTACTGCTAGAATTCTGAAATAAACTCGGGGTGTCATGTTTATTCAACTTGGGACCACTGACATTTGGAACAGAGTGTCCACACTAAACCATTTTGAGACACTTGTCTGGCCTCACCTCTAGAAGCCCTATCGCATTCTCACCCCCAAAGCTGTGACTAGCCAATGGCACTATCTGTCATCTGAGGAAAGCAGGCCCAAACTGGGCACAAGGGTAAGGGTTTGGTCTTAATCAGGGAGCAGATGAAGGCAATTTTTGTTTTGTTTTGAGACAGAATTTCTCCATGTATCTTAGGAGCCTGTCTTGAAAGTGGTTCTGTAAACCAGACTGGCCTCAAACTCAGAGATCCACCTGCCTCTGCCATCCGAGTGCTGGGATTAAAGGTGTGCGCCACCACTGCCTGTCCCTTCACAGGGCAGTTCCAGACAGGACAGGCTCCAAAGCCACAGAGAAACCCTGTGGGGGGGGGTATTTTTCTTCTATCTTAAACAGATCCTGCGTGCCAGGCTTTGTTGACATTTGGGGTTTTATCTTGTACACGTTATCAGACTCATGGGCAGACCTACCTTTCTGGTACTCTAATAGGATCTTGGTGAGGTTGGCTACAGAAGGAGGACAAAGTGTCCCTACGTGCCCAGGCATGGACAGGCAGTCTCCCTGTCACTAATTATCAAGCATCACACGTTAAACTTTTATAGCCCCCTGGTTTTCTTGGTTTCTGCTGTTTTCTAAAGATCTATGGATTTCTGAGATGAAATCCATAACTAGTATAAGCAGATAGTAAAAAGGTAATTAATAGGAAAAAATGTAGTTGCTACATTGGGGGGGGCGTAGACTGGATAGTTGTGGGTGCCCTATCATTGCCCCTACCTCCAGTTTTTCTTGCAGGGTCAGTCTGGCTTCAAACTTTCTTCTACTCTCCCTTCGTTCATTTTTTTTTTTTTTTTTTTGGGAGACAGGGTTTCTCTGTGTAACAGCTTTGGCTGTCCCAGAACTCTCTTTGTAGACTTGACTGGATTTAAACTCACAGAGATTCCACCAGCCTCTGCCTCCTAAATGCTGTGGTTAAAGGCGTGCGCCATCGTGCCTCACCATGTTTCTGAGGTTCTCCTTGACTTCCTAATCTTCCTGCCTCTACTCCTTACTGTTTAGCTTTTCCCTACCTTAGAATATTTCATCAGTGTTTACTTCAGAGTTAACGTGTTTTGTAGAAATAATGGAACCTGCTAAAGATATCCCTTCATAGCCAGGCAGTGGTGGCACACACCTTTAATCCCAGCAGAGGCAGGTGGATCTCTGTGAGTTCGAGACCAGCCTGGTCTACAAGAGCTAGTTCCAGGACAGGCTCCAAAGCCACAGAGAAACCCTCTCTCGAGGGGAGGGGGGGGGAGAGAAGATAAAAGAAAAATAACTAAGTATGAGGTTGCATACCTATAAAATCACAAGGCTGGTGCAGTAGTATGGCAAGCTCCAGGTTATCCTGATTACATAAAGAGACTCTGATAAGAAATTGAGGGGGGTCGCCCCGTGATTATTGCTCAGTTGGTAGAGTGTCTGTATAGCATGTGCCAACAACTCAAGAGAAAGAGGTGGATGAAACGGAAGGTAAGAAAGAGTCCATTGCACCAGAAGTCTAGATGTCTTACTATAAGTAAAAGGTTAATTCAACTGGTGACCTAGCACCATGGAATCCTAATTAGCAATAAGGACAGAACTACTGACACAGGCAACAACTGGAGCAGCTAAGGCAGCTGTTTTTCAACATGTGTGTTGCAATCCCTTTCAGAGTCAAATATCAAATATTCTAATTACATTATGATTTATAACAACAGCAAAATTAAAGTTATGAAGTAGCAACAAATATAATTTTACGGTTGAGGTCACTACAACACGAGAAAGTGTACTAAAGGGTTGAACACTAAGAGAAGTAATCGAAACATGAATACATACACACACAGGGAGTGAGAGCAATCTCAAGGGTAATATGGTTATCCTATCCCATTTTATCAAGTGGAATACATCTCTCTGTGTCTGGCGCTGAAAATGAGTCTCAAACTGGCCTTAAACTCCCAATTCTTCTACCTCAGCTTCCTGAATGATGAAATTACAGACTTTCAACAAGTAAATATGGGATCAAATGCAGGTATAAAGGGCAATAGGACATATATTTATAGAGATACCAAATTGTAACAAATTGAATAAACAAGATAAATCTCTTCCTTACACAGGAAAATAGGCAAGCTGAACAACGCTAGTAAGTTCTATCAATATTATAATCCTTGCTGTGCTATATTAGTTTTACAAAACCATTGGAAAAGCTGAATGAAGAATGCGAGAGTGCTGAATCATTATCCTAAATGCAAGCTCAAAGTTAAAATGTATCTGTATATGAATATACATGACTTTATCTACTGCTGATTCATTTAAACTCAATAACCATAGAAAGTATGCTATCATGATTATCCTTTTCAGATGAAAAAATAAACCATGGATTTATGAAAAACACACACAGTGTCACACACTCAATGGTAAAGAGGCTAGGACTCAAATCCAGCTAGATTCAGAGAATCACTTTTTTCAGGAAACTAAAAATTTGCACATGCATGTTGCTCTTGTGACTTTAAATATTTGCTGAAATGAATCCTTGAGAATGCAGAGAGCCCCTGTATTGCCAGAAGTTCTTGGACATAAGACCACAGGCAAATGAATTTCCTTCCCTTCCAGACAACAGTAGGGCCACAACACTGTATGACTGCCAACTTGCACTGTGTCGTGTCTAGGCCTAACACTGGCCTCCTTCCAGAGAAGCAAGACAGTTTTCAGTCTAGTCTCTCCCCTTCCCTACCCTGCTGGAAAAGAATGCATAGTTATTTGCTGTTGGTTTTAGTATGGGGTATTATGTTACTATTTTATTATTCTTATGATTTAAAATTAAAGAAAGCAGAAAAGAAGTAAAAGAAGGAAACTCCTTGCCTACCTTTCAATCACTGAAAGAAAAAAAAAAAAGAAAGAAGAAGCAAAACTACTGCTTTGACACAATTCTTTGTACCTCTAAGCAGGAGAAAAATACAAACTCAAAAGACCACAGGGTGGGACCTAACCCAGCTGCCCACCCCTCGTGCCCTAAGGAGCACATAAACTCTGCTCCTCCCACTACTACCTTCCCATTCTTGCTAAACCACAGTTGTGAAAGTGAAATCCAGAAAGGGAAACTGCAGGTTAGAGACCGGGAAATACCTGAAAACAAACTCAAGCTTAAGAAAGTGACTCAACACAGGCTATGTGAACACCCCAAAAACCACACAGGGAAGAGCCTTAGCAAGGCAAAGCTACGGGACAATCTAGACCCCACAAGGTCGGTCAGAAGCCGCACTATTTCAGTGAGGAAACTGACAGCAACAAACTCCTTCCCTAGTGACTCTTCAGGCTCAAAGAAGGAACAATAGGAAATTTCACCATCTTTCAGACATTTCATCCACCTTCCTGAAATTTCGACAATAGACACATAAAACCAACTTTTAGAGACCTAGATGGGGAAAAGACTACCAATATCAAGAACTCTTACCAAATCCACAGAATTCCACAGCAACATCCTTAACAGAGCTTAACCTTAGTTCTTTCCCACCAAACCTCAAGCTGAAACCTAGTTTATTCATGTGGCAATGCTGGCAAAGGAGCCTGGCAAGAAGTGTGTCAGTCACGAAAGTGGAACCCACAGAAAGTGGAGCTAACATATCCATCTTTCTTCAGAGCTGGGTCCCCTTTTACACTGTTATCTCCCTTCCACATGAACCTATGCATTTCCTTTCTGACATGTTTCAGCAGTGTCTGCCCTTCAAAAGTCTTAGACTTCCAGAACAGTAAGGAAAATACAGATATCCTTTACACATCATCCATGCACATGGTGTCTTTGGAGTTCACTACTAACCTCACGTTTTATGAGTAGTGACATGGAAATAATAAGATAGCAAAGGTCCATGCTGGGGTTCTTTTACTACATTATTATGAAGCTCTGATGGAACAATTGCTTATTTATCCTCAACTTTGCACAATTCATTTCCACAACATTTATATAAAATCCAGGTGAAATAAGCAGCAGATACTAGACACCAGCCTCTTGTTAAATAAGAAACAGAATCATACAGAGAGCCATGAAAAAACTTTCTTATTATACAAACCTCATTCACAAGATTCCTTGCAAATTTCTTACATCCCCTCTCTTGGGTGCTCCAGAAAGATGATTAAGATGTACAGTGACAGCCCCCCCCCAACAGAAGCAATATACTAACTTACATCAGGGAGCACCCACAGAAAAACAAACCCGACTATTAAACGAGGCGCCATTAAAACTTGAACCATAGGACTTGAACAAATGGCTCAGTGGTGAAGAGCACATACTGACTGTTCTTGCAGAGGACTCAAGTTTAATTCTTGATACCTATATAAGGTGACTTACAACCATCTGTAACTCCAGTTCTGAGGGAATCCAATTCTTTCTTAGACACCCATATCTGCCTCACAAAGACACACAGGCATACACATTAAGTTTAAAATATTAAAAGTGATTTGAATAAATAAAATGAGTAGCCAAACAAAAGCTTGAACCTAAGTGGGTTGTCTGACTAGAAACCCATTTTGGACAAAGAAATGCAAAACCTAAAAACTGAAAGAGGATGGCACACACCAGAGACAGCACAAAACCTAGATACAACTAACAAAAGTTACAAAATGACTCCAGTCAGGTTGTAAGACACACAGTCAATATTTAAAAATCCATGTTCATTGACTGCCATATGCCACCAACTCAAAAAGAAATTAAGAAAACAATTCCATTATTATAGTCATAAATAATAAAACATTAAAATGGATAAAAAGTTAAGGGTAAGACACTGTTAAAAGAAATTATAATCTAAACAAATTATAAAAGAAAGAAGTGTATTAAGAACAATACCACACACACAATCCTCATACCCATGGTTTAAAGATGTGTGTAGCCCTTACTGTCCTGGAACTAGTTCTGTAAACCAGACTGCCCTCAAACTCAAAGAGATCCACCTGCATCTGCCTCATGGCTGCTGGAGTGAAAGTTATGAGCCACCAGCACCTAGCTTTCTTCTTTACTCAAGTTTTCTTCTTTACTAAAGATAATATTTAACAAATGCCTGTGGGTGAATGACTTATGAACAGGTGTTCCACCATGCAGGCTTTCTGCCAGTCGACTGCATCTACCCACTTCCTTAGAATACAACTGCAATTTGAACAGTATGTTCTGATGCCCAGGCACTGCAACCAAAGAACGCCACCCAACAGAAGCAACTTATTGCCTTAAATCAAAAGAAGATTTCAGCCAGGCAGTGATGGTGTACACCTTTAATTCCAGCACTTGGGAGGCAGAGGCAGGTGGATCTCTGTGAGTTCGAGGTCAGCCTGGTCTACAAGAGCTAGTTCGAGGACAGGCTTCATAGCTACACAGAAAAACCCTATCTTGAAAAACCAAACAGAAAAATGAAAAAAGATATGCAATCTTCCCCAATTCCAATAGAAAATCATTGTTACCTCGATTTGAAATCTTCCCACACAACAAATGTAATCACGAATACAGACCCCTCCCCCAATTCATGTGCATGGAAACACAGGCTAAGAAACAACTTTCACCAGGAGAGCCACTTAACAAACTTTACACCCGTCAAAAAAGTTTCATTTAAAATGAGTACTAGTTCCAAAGTGGGCGTCACAAACCCAGTATTTGTTTACAAATTGTTTACAGCTGGGGCTGGAGACATACACGGCTCATTAGTTAAGAACACTAGCTGTGGGCTGAAGAGATAGCTCAGCAGTTAAGAGTATTGCCTGCTCTTCTAAAGGTCCTATGTTCAATTCCCAGCAACCACATTGTGGCTCATAACCATCTATAATGAGATCTGGTGCCCTCTTCTGGCCTGCAGACATACATTCAGACAGAATACTGAGAATACTGTATAAATAATAAGTAAAAAAATCTTAAAGAAACACTAGCTGTTCTTCCAGAAGACCCTGGTTCAATTCCCAGCACTCACATGGCAGCTCACAACTGTCTGTAACTCCAGTTCCAGGATACCTGACACCCTCATACAGACATACATGCAGGCAAAATACCAACGCACATAAATAAAATTTTAATTAAATTTTAAGGATTATTTATACGGGCTAGAAAGATGGCACAGTAGTTAAAAAGATATGCTACTCTTCCAGAGGACTCGAGTTCAAGAGACAGAACATAACCGTAACTTTAACTACAGCTCCAGGAGAATCAATGCTCTCTTCTGGATTCTATAGGCACCCCCACACATTGACAGGCAAGCAGGCAGAGAAGCAGGCTCTCTCTCTCTCTCTGTCTGTCTCTATCTGTCTCTCTCTCTCACACACACACACAAATAAATAAATAAATAAATAAATAAATGGATGAATGGATGAATGAATGAATGAATGAATAGACTAGTTTATAGTAGCAAAGGTTAAATAGGCAAGACGGTCCCAATGCAAAACTATGCATACTACACGTCTATGTTTGTTATGTTTGTTTCAAATGGGTTTACTCAATGACCCACCCATAGTATGGAGCACTCTGGTACCAGAAAGACTCAAGGAAGAAATGGTGAGTGGTGGATCTTCATAAAACTGGTACCATAAGTCTACCACAAAGGTCACTATAACCAACCAGGACCCTTTAGAGTAACAGTATCATCTTCCTTTTTCTTGTGAGAAATCAAGTTCTAAGTGGGTGAGTAATAGTCCTAAAAACCCAAATCAAGCTGTTTTGGGACATGTATCTACACACTGATCATGCACACCTCCTCCAGTCCATACATAGTCATTTTGGAGAGCATTTAGGGTTACAACTGACAAAACCTTCAACTAATCCAAAATAAAAACACAATTCTGTGAGCTAAAGAGAGCTAGAATTCATACTTCAAAAAAACCCAGGGCAGTCTTAATTCACCACCCCCACCCCTTAAACCAGAAGCAAAACAGATACGCAAATGACCTGAACCCAGAAAACAAGTACTCTATAATCATTCCCTCCTACAGCAGGCTCTTCTTAAAGCTAACCCGGCTTCCTCTGGTATTTCTGAATGTTTCCCACCACCACCATTCTGCATAGCGATCTTATCAACCTAATGTGGTTTTAACCAACCTAGTTAATTCTAAGTCTGCAACTCTGAACTCCCTCCTGAACTAACTACAAAGTCCAACTAGAGACACTGTCAAACATTTTCACTCAATTCACCCTCCTCATGTATACAATACACATAGAGGGCATATTAGTCTATCCAAACTTCCTACCCTCCCTGCATTAGAAGCACCTGTCCTTGCAATCCTACAAACCAGAAACGAGCTGTTGTTTCTTACTATCAAAAGTGAACTTGTAAATCCTGCCAACTTCAATTCCAATAAGGGGAGAAAACCTTCCTACTTCTGCTGCCACTATCCTATTTTGTAACCCACAGTATTTATCAATATTTATTAATCTACATTATCGTAACTTAATTATTCCCACTTATTCCCCACACTGATAACAACGAAATCTACCATACTGATGTACCTCTCACAACTACACATTAGTCTTGCCTACAAATAAGTCACTAGACTAACAAGGAATATATTTTGTTCTACAAATTTCAAGCCCAAAACAAAAAGAGTACATTACATTATGATGGAATATGTACATACTTGAAAAAACAATGTCATGATGGCACTCCCTATAAATCCCATCAGTATTTATCAACCAGAGGAAGGGTCAAAGAGAAGAGACAAGAGGGTGGAAGAAGAAAGTGAAGAAGATCTAAGTACATCTGCTACACTGTGGAAATGTCAATGAAATGGGTTTTGTAAAAGTTATTTTCTAAAAATAACATACACTAATAATATTTTTTTAAAATATCACAACAAGGCTGGTCATAGCGGGTGAATGTCTTTTATCACAGCACTCAGGAAGCAGAAGTCATGGATCTCTGACAGCCTGGCCTGCACATCCAGCTCCAGAGCAGACAGAACTACATTTTTAAAAAGACCTTATCTAAAAACAAAACAAACACAAAGGGCTATTTTCTACTCTGCTCACCCTTCAAAATCAAATCTAAGTCTTCACTTAACTTAAAAATATCTTTCGTATTTTTAGCCGGGCGGTGGTGGCGCACGCCTTTAATCCCAGCACTCAGGAGGCAGAGGCAGGTGGATCTCTGGGAGTTTGAGGCCAGCCTGGTCTACAAGAGCTAGTTCCAGGACAGGCTCCAAAGCTACAGAGAAACCCTGTCTCAAAAAAAAAAAAACTTTCGTATTTTTTAAATTCTCTAAATGGATATGTATAGCATATTTTCACCTTATATCACCCAGTCAGGAGCACTGCTCAGCAGTCAACACACTCATATTATGTAACCACCTCCAACACTCCAGCTGCTAAAGATCACCATAACTAACCTCAGAGCTGGGACATTATAACTTCTCCAGGTGACACACACATCAGAACAAGGAAATACAAGTGTCAAAGGACTGCAAAGAATATGGTCAGCTGACATTAACAAGTAAACATATAAAACCAATTATGTAAACATTACCATGGAAATTACAATCCCTAACCTTAGTGCCTCAGCACTTCGTCGTTTTGATCCATTCAATTTATATGCTTTGAGGTATAAAAGTTCAACTGAGATGAAGATAACTTACTCACAGAATTAAGAAAAGAAGAAGCCCTCCAAACCATATCTTAGTAGCCTCTAAAGAAAGGCTCTGATGCCTGAGCACTGGTTCTGGGAGGGCTGCAACCTGCCTTCCTCTTATATGCATGACCTAGCATACGATGTACACTTCCCAACAGCACAGCAACCTCTCTAACCATGATAGGTTTAAAAATGCTTCCCTACTCCATGCTACTACTCTCAAAACATTCAAAATACATTACTTCAAATTAGAAATACATATTGATCACTAGTCCAACTCAAGCAAAACCAAACTCGAGTTAAAAGCCTTTCCACCAGGTGTGGTGGTACATGTCTTTAATGCCAGCACTTGAGAAGCACAGAGGAAGGTGAATCTCTGAGTTTGAAATCATACCAACCTATACAGTGAGTTCTAGACCAGCTAGGACTACAAAGTTAGACCTTATCTCAATAATTTAAAAATAAAAATAAAGAGACTTCCTAAGGGAACAATGTGAAAATGAGAACAGAACCACTACCTCCACCCCACAACTTGTCATTTGCTTTGACAAAAGCCTTAGTTTAGCCAGGTGGTGGTGGCAGCAGCACAAGCTTTTTAATCCCAGCTCTAGGCAGAGACAGGTGAATCTCTATGAATTCGAGACCAGCCCGGTTTATAAGAGTTAGTTCCAGGACAGACTGGGCTGTTACAAAGAGAAGCCCTGTCTTCCCATCTATGCTAGACTAGTAACATTTGGTTTTTTTCCTTTGAACAGACACACAGTGAGAGAATGAACTTGGTGCATCATTTAGATATAATTCAGGATCCACTCACTAGAAATAGGAAGAGACAAGGAGCTCCACAGAATATGCACTTACCTACTTCCAGAGTCTCTTCACCGTAACTTCCCTCAGCATGACTCCTAGCAACTTCACCTCCTGAACACACTGCTTTTTTTCTATCTATGGGACTGGTGACTGTAAAGTTAGTTCTCACCTCCCCTGGCCCCACTCTTCACAAATAAATCTAATAAATAAATACTAATTTAGCTCTTCTTTCACCCTCTTCCAATATATACTTGTGTAATAATCACCTAGGAGAAATTTTCTCTGAATTGAGAAATCTCCCCACTTCTTGCCATAGGTGTTGGAGAGGACTAGTTTGAAAAACAGCTTTTAAAATGCAAAGATCCACTAGTAAGTCATTTCAGTCAAGAGTAAGCATTGCAGTGAGTCTCCTGCTAAACTCCTATGACAGATTCCCAAAGATGTGGTAAATATGGTATTGTTTCTCATCAAAGTGACCAACAATACTTTCATACATATTTCAAAATAGATGTCTCCTCCAATCCAAACTTGCTCTGTGGAATAAAATTAAGATGACCTGTGGCAACACCAGTCTCATACAGGCATACTCAGATTTCAAACTTGCATCAAAACCTTTTAATCAGGAGTAGTGGCTCTGGTCTATAATCCCTGTACTCAGAAAGCTAGGGGAGAATGACCTAAAGGTCTAGGCAAGACTGGGCTACAAAGTGAGATCTTTTCTCAAACAAACAAAACCTTTCGACAGTAGACTAACAGTTCATGAGCATCAGATGACAACAGCAGTAAAGTACAAGGTGGAGATCCTGGGAGTTGAGTAGACTTGAATAAAGAATGTATGCTACCTTGTAAGATTGAATAATTGAGTAAAACCAACATTGCCCTAAAATGTTAGGTAAGACAAGGTGAAACAAAGATCCATGCAAGTGTGGTTACCCAGCAGATGTGGTAATGAATCTTCATGACATGCAGCCTTAAATATACCAATCAACACATACCCACTTTCTCTTTACTCACAAACTTGATTTTAATTGGCCAAATCAAGGAATAAACTGTGTGTATATATGCCACATGTGTGTGCAGATGCCCAAAGAGGCCAGAAGGGTGTCAGATCCCTTGAAGCTGAAGTTATAGGCAGTTATGGGCTATCCAATGTGGGTAGCTAGAACAGCAAGCAATGTGGGTGGCTAGAATGGCAAGCGCTAAGTGATAAGCTTATCTCTGTGGACACAATTGTCTTTTAAAACTTCAATTTCTTTGATTCAATATGCTGGCAATGCTCTTCATCTTTAAAATGCCACAAATTTCCAGAAGGACAGTTAGTATTGGTATAGCAACTAGGCTAAACCATCCATTAGCCTTGGAAGATGACACCATCCATGAGCAGAAGGTTTTGTGCCCATTCACACATATCCTCGCAGCCATTGTGGCATCCCCAGCAAAGACAGGATCTTCATCCTGAATATGAATCAAAAACTTCTTGCTGCAGCATGATAAGACAAGGTTCTCTTTAGTAGACAAAACTCAAAGAAATGAAAACAAAAATGGCACCAACTTCCTAACAAGTACCACATAAGAGATTACAAGAGCTAATACAGTATGAAGACAGAGTAAAATGCAGTTAGTCTACAAAGCTCAAGAGAAAGGATTCAAATTCAAAATATGTATGTATGCACTAAGAGTTTAACCTTTCTTTCTAGACAGCCTCTGTTTCAGCTGTTTATTCATATATAAAGTAAGACTTAACTTTCTGGGCCTAGGAAAATAGTTAAGTAGGTAAAGCTCTTATTGTGCAAGCAAAAGGACCTATGTTCTAATCTTGGGAGCTCATTGGCCAGTTAGTCTAGCCTACTGGTAAGGTCCAGTTTCGGTGAAGGACCCTTGTCTCAATACATAAACAAGAGAGCAATAAATGAAAATTCCCAACACTGACCTCTTACCTACAAATGCGCTCTCTCTCTCTCTCTCTCTCTCTCACACACACACACACACACACACACACACACACACACACACACAGGGGGGTGGCAAAGAAAGAAAGAACACAATTCCAATACCACAACACCAACTAAGCAGGTATTGGATACCGCAACCTAAAACTATCACTACATGTTATATCTTAATAAAGTTGTAATAACTAACGGTGAATGAGAATTAATAAACAGGTAATTGTCAGTTGAAAAACCTGTAAAGAAATTTAAACAATGGTACTCTTTTTAAACAAAATCATGTTGACCTACTAAATAGGCCCATCTCATCTCTTAAAGTTACTGAAAATGCTGAATCTAATATACATTTATAAATCATGGGGGGGCTGGCAGGTACAGGTAGAGAGAGGGTATTTTACATTTAAACCTAAAGTGGCCACAATTCATGAATATAAAACAACTTGCCAGGAGTGGAGGTACACGCCTTTAATCCTGGCACTTGATAGTCAGAGGCAGGAGTATCTCTGTGAGTTAGAGGCCAGTGAGTTCCTGGACAGAACTGTTACACAGAGAAACTCTGTCTTGAAAAACCAAATACATATATATCCAAACAACTTATCCCATTTACTGAAGATTGATATCAAGAAGGAAGGCATTAGGCCACGGCTCAGTCATTAAAGTATTTATTTTGCAAGCATGAGGACCTGAGTTTGATCCCCAGGCTGAAGAGATGGCTCAGCGCATAAGAGCACTAGCTGCTATTCCAGGGTTCCCAGGTCCTATTCCCAGCACCCACCTGGCAGCTCACAACTGTCTGTAATTCTAGTTCTGGGGTAACTGATGCTCTCTTCTGGCCTCCTTGGGCACAAAACATGCAAGGAGCACATAGACATACAAGCAGGCAAAACATCATACTCATAAAATAAGTGCAAAAAACAATAGTGTTTTGTTATATCATGCTGAGGAGGTAGAAGCAAATTCTTCGGGATAATTGTTCATCCAGTCTAACCAGCAAGATTGTGGTCTGAGAGACCTTGTCTTGGAGAAGGGGAGTGTTCAGCACCTTAAGGAAAATACCTGAGATTATTCTCTGGCCTCTGCAAACATGAACAGATGCTAAAATGTGGATGGAAGAAGAGAGGACTAAGGGAGAAAGAGAGAGCAATCAAACCAGACGTTTCACAACTACAGACCAAACACTCAAGAGGTTGAGGCAGGAAGACTGCCACAAATTCAAGGCCGATCTGGGCTACACCTTAAATTCCCAGCCTGGCTAGAGTTGGACCCTGTTTCAAAAACATCAAATAAAATGAATAATATTCTCACATTCTCTCTCTCTCTCTCTCTCTCTCTCTCTCTCTCTCTCTCTCTCTCTCACACACACACACACACACACACACACACATTAATTTGTATGTTATAATTTGCAAAAGTAAAATCTAAGACTTTTTTCAGAATATTCGGAATATTCCCAAAACTTAAGACAGCAGCAAGCATAGTATAATACTATGGTCTCAGCACTCTGAACCTTGAAATAGCAACATAATAACAAAATCCAATGAAGGAAAGGGGAAGAGAAAGAAAAAAAAGGATGTCTTTAAATCATTGAACTGAAGTGAAAAATCAAGCCCATCTAGCAATGGCAGACAGTATCTCTCCTTGCAAGAAACAAAGATGATAAAAATTCTAGATAGAAAAAGCCCACTCCCCGCCCAAAACTGTTTGCACATGTCAATCAATACAAGAGAAGAACTATTTCATGCTCATCTTCTTCACTCTCATGTTCCTAAGCAGTAGGACAAGCTGCCAACTCCCTCCTCTCACTTTACTTTGAGTATTTTCTCTCCCCATACCTCCTCCTCCTCCCCTGCCTGGTAGACAAGTCACCCTCAAATCTTGCACCTCAAATCTAACTTCTTTCCTAAGATTCCCACTGGTGATGCCTTGACTAACTTTTGTCCAAAACAGCAGTCAAGCAAGATTACTCATTGCTCTCTAAGAAGTCTCTCCTCTAATAACATTCCTAGCAATGAGGATGACGTATGGTGCTCCTCTGGCATCTCATCTTTACACCTTCAGTTTTTTGTTGTTATTGTTTTTGTTTCTGTTGTTGTTTGGTTTTCGAGACAGGATTTCTCTGTGTAACAACCCTAGCGTCCTGGAACTAGGCCTTCTACACCAAGCTTGGTCTCTAACTCAGAGATCCACCTGCCTCTGTCCCCCGAGTACTGGAATTAAAGGTGTGCGCCACCACCGCCCAGATGCACCTTCAGTTTTATGTGACTCAAATGTGATCATGAATCCCAGCTTCTAGTTACTACACAATCAGTACACTTCACATTGTGATGTATCTAATTTCCATACAGATCAATGCTGGGTCTGTGGAACCTCTAGCACTCCTAGTATTCTTGTAATTAGACAAGAATAGTCTCATAGGTAGACAGAAAAGTTCCCAAGATACAAACATAAATACATATTAAGTCCATTGTATTTCTATATACCAGTGACAATCAACACATCTACTAAATTCAGGCAAATGACAACAGTGTCCAAGGACAGACAGGCTAACCAACTTACTAGGACATAGAATAATCTTATACACAGATCTGAAGGGACTTGAAGTACACAACACCCTACTGAATAGATAAGGTTAGGATAAATGGTGCCTACCTAGACAAGCAATGAGCAATTACACACAAAAAAATTTTTTTAATCTCGTTATTTGTTTTTTAATTAAGAAAAGGTTTGTTCTCTTCAAACATGCCTTGCCTGTGCATGGTGTCACCCCACCACAGGACTCAACATTTGCAGAAGATTTGCTAGATCAAGCAGTGCATACAGGTGTTGGAAGATGAAGAGGCTAACTCTGGGCCTCCAGAAGACACCAAGAATCTTTTACCTAACCTTTGTCAATTGCTGAGCCCAGACTTTCTTTGAGAGGAGGAGGGTGGTTTCAGGATCAGCACTTCTTCATATATAAAGTACAGTCGGTCCTTAAATATCAGGACTATTTCCTGCTAAATCATGTCCCACAAATGAGGCTTTTATGAACTAGGCCCAAGGACTACGCAGAATCTAAAAGATTGGTCGTATTGAAAATTTGAAGGTTTATTTTTCTAGGCTAAAGGGTGTGAGTATAGCACATGAGGTCAAGTTCAAACACCAGCCCCAGGACTGTAAGTAATAGAAGAATGAATTTCCAAAAGCCAGGTGTGGTAGTGCATGTCTTTAGTTCCCAACACTACGGAGGCCAAAGCAAGTGGAACTCTGAATTCCAAGACAGCCGGGTCTACAACAGAGTACACAGAGAAATGTTGTCTCAAATAACAAAAACAAAAAAGAATGAATTTCTACTTTTGTGTGACTTTTCTGACAGGTAGGGGTGTGGTGTGGTGTGTGTGTGTGTGATGTGGTGTGGTGTGTGTGTGTGTGTGTGTGTGTGAGAGAGAGAGAGAGAGAGAGAGAGAGAGAGAGAGAGAGAGAGAGAGAAACACTAATAGATAAAAGTTTAAATGCAAATGGTAAAAAAAAGAAAAAGAGGGGGGGACAAACTTTTAAAAAGCCTTAAAAGTCATTTTATGATCTTGATTTGAGAACAAATTTTTTTTCTTCCTTTTGTGGGGGGAGGGGTACTTGGGGGTGGGAAAGGGGTGGAGGGTGGGATCTCACTCTGTAGACCAGGCTTGGCCTCGAATTCAGTGATCTGCCTGCCTCTGCCTCCCAAGTACTGGGATTAAAGTCAAGCACCACCACCAAGGCATGAAAAAACTTTAAGGCTTATGACCCACAATCTAAAAGACTGTGCAGAGAACCTAGGTAACCCCTTCTAAACAAAGGATCCAATCACCAGCTATCAAAGTTAACTGCTTCCTGCATTCTACCCCTGTAGGAATTAAAGATTTACTTTGGGTCACAGCTTTAAGAGGGTTATAGTCCACCTGGGCAGGAAGACATAGCAGCTCTGCTCAGTGAAGGATAAGAGCAATGTGTCAGAGGTTGTCCGTTCCATGATTTTCCTATTTATCTCAAAGGTGATTAGCACATGGAAAATTATGATTATCACAGTGTATGATACATAATGTTCAAAAATCAAGTATAAGAAAGGCACAAATATCACACACCTGACATCTGAGCACTCAGGAGAAGAGGCACGAGGACTAAATGTTCTGGGTTAGCCAAGGCTGCCTATCTACTCTGAGGTGGTGACAGTGGTCCTTTAAAAGTAATCATTTGGCCAGGCGGTGGTGGCGCACGCCTTTAATCCCAGCACTGGGGAGGCAGAGGCAGGCAGATCTCTGTGAGTTCCAGGCCAGCCTGGTCTACAAGAGCTAGTTCCAGCGCAGGCTCCAAAACCACAGAGAAACCCTGTCTCGAAAAGCCAAAAAAAGTAATCATATGTACAGTCATAAGTTTTTGTTTTCATCCTAACCCCATGAAAATTTGTTAATAAACAGAAAAGTTTTGGCGGGAGATAAAGGTTTGGTTTGGAATATTCCAGTTTTGCTTTTTAGGCTGTCTCATTGTGTAGCCCACACTGGCCTCAAAGCCCCCCGAAGTCTAGCATCCACTTAAAACAGTGAGCAAATGATGAAAGTGAGGACATCTGAAATGCACTGCCACAGAGGCAATAATGCTGAAACGTGTATCTTGAGTCCCAGTCACAAGACTGAGCAAAACCACACCACAAACAAGAAACAGCACATGCAAACATCACTAAAGCTGTTCTAGACCGATATCTACAAGTCTCAGAATAATTGAGAATGTTTCCATTCCAAATTGCCATGCATAATTCCAGCTAAAAGCTTAACTCAACACAGATGAGGCTGTTAGAATCCAGACCAATACACACTACAGGATGAACAGCTTCACCACCATTGCCCTGCACAAACAAAAGTGACCATATCTTGGGGACCAGGATAGCGTTTGCTGTTTAACCCCACAGTCTATGAATTACTCCCATCAAAACAGACAAAGAAACAGAGAGCAGAGTATGACATTTTAGGATTATGTCTAAAACACAGAATCCATAATCAGACCATATTCTTTTACTATCTGGAACTATCCGGAAGTTAAGAAGACAATGGGATGAGTCATATCAATGGGCTTCTTCCAAAGGAAACTACTGTGCAGTTACTAAACAATGAACACTTTAAATATATTTTAGTATAAAGTTAATGTTACCATTGTGCCAGAGACAAGTTAACAGTACAACTTAAAAAAAAAAATACTACCACACAATTATGTGGAAAAAGTAAAGCAACAGAAGTCCAACTCCAGCAATCTATGGCCAGGACGCTGGTTAGCTTGTAGAAGCTCTTCTGGCCCCATACAGCAGGCCTAATTCACCTTCCTGTCAGAGCAAAAGAAAATCCAGACAGTACCCATTAAAGGTCTGTGTGTGCCTGCAAGCCTGTGCTGCTTTAAAAAAAAAAAAAAAAAAAAAAGGAGAGTTCATTTTTTAAAAAGAGTAAAAGTTTCCTGTGCTATAATTCTCTGGAGTAAAGTCCTAAGATACTTATAATTACTTCATTTTACTCTGAAGGAGCTACAGAAAATCTCAAAAAGGGCTTTATTACAGAGATCACACACACCTTGAAAACAGGAGCTGGTCTCAAACTCATAATCCTCAGTCTCCAAAGTACTAGACATGAGTCACCACACCCAAATGACACATACTTCTGTTTCAAGATCTCATAAAAACAGCACACATCTTTAATCCTGGCACTGAGGAGGCAGAACCTGCTGGATCTGAGTTCGAAGTCAACCTGGTCTATAAAGAGAGTTCCAAGACAGCCAGTGCTGTTACTCACAGGAACCCTGTCTTGAACCACCATCACCCATCCCAAAAAAAAAAGAAAGAAAAAAAATCTTGAAAATACAATAGAATATATTCTACCACCCAATAATTAATGCAGTAGCATTTAGAAAGTATTTCAGATATACAAACCTGATTCTAAGAAAATTAAATGAACCTATTTTCAAACAAGGTAGAAAGGTGAATATGGACACTAAAAGTATCCTCTTAACTTCCACATGAGTGTTAAGGCATAAACACAAATAAATATGGATTACCACATGAGTGCCATGGCACTCACACAATAACTATGAATCACCAATATAAGAAGGGTTAGACAGGTCTGACATCACAGGGAATTTAACTGACAATATAAACAGCATGAGTTGTGAAAAAAACAGATCTGCTGAAGAAACCAGCAGAGGCAGCAGCATAGCAAGTTGCCAATATCTCTTTAGATAGAATCAGGAAAGGTGGTAATCCAAAGATGTTGGTGCCTTGAAAAAGATCCCAATTAATGTCTACGTTTTCTCACCAAAGATTCAATTCCAATAGTCTAGCTATATTCTGAGAGTCTATAAGCATAGCTAAAAAGTGTTTGGATGTGATGGAGGGGCAGAAAAGTCTACAGTGTTTCTAACATACCACATCAAAAAGCTATGGCTGGATGAAGACACCAGTAGTTCAGTTCAGCAGCTCCAGAATGAGCAAGGTTCAACCCTGAGAAAGTTCCTAGGCAACTGAAGTGAAACATTTTGTCTACAAAATGCCCAAGTCGACCCTCTGCTGACTGGAGGGTCTTCAAGCAAAAATCCCTTCAGACTCCTTTTGCAGTCTATCTTTCAGGGATTTTATACCACTTTCAAGAACCAGTGAATATTCAAGAGCACTAAATGTGAAACGTGAAGTCTGTACAAAGCTTCCTATAACATATTCCATAATAGACAATCTACTTCTCAGTGTTTAACATCTATCTACCTCTGAATTTTCATGGATTTCTGATTCACTAGGCTTCAACTATTTATATACATTGGCTGCTGCACACAATAAAAGAACATACATTTTTTTCATTAAAAAAAAAAGGAATGACTAACAGGAGATCCTTTCACAATTTCTTCCAAAACCTGATCCTGAGAAAATTTTTCTGTAACCAGTTTTCTCCAGACATAGCTTCTGTCTGTCACTGTCTCAATACTTCTAAATTTTAAGCCAAACATATTATTTTTCACAAACTTGACTGTGTAGTACAGAAATTATTTTACACATCCAAGATTCATTTTCAAAAGAAGTGAAAGAGAAGATGGAGAGATGGTTAAGAGCTCTTCTGAGGACCTGGGTTAGATCTTCAGTACCCACATAACAGGTTGCAAACATATCTAACTTCAGTTCCAGGGAAACTGACATCTTCTCCTGCCCTCCCTGCAGGGAACAGGCACACATACACACAAGCAAAATACTTATGAACAAAAATTCATTTAAAAAATAAAAAAGCTGTAAGAGGCTTATAAAGGAAACCTTGTCCCACAAAAGGCAGATACTAGTCTAATCCTCTTCTACCCAGCGTCCATCCACCAGGAACTGCAGAGGATTAGAAACTATCATAGTAAGGCTCTGGGGCTTCCTTGACAGAAAGGAAGTCTGCACCTTGCAACATCCTCCAACCCTGCATGCAAACAGAAACGCACCTCCCCTGGTTGTGCAGCTAAAATTAAATGTTTCACTACAATACTGCTTCTGCCTCCTCCAATACAAACTAAGTACAAAAATGCTTCCTCAAAGAGACATACATGCTAAAGAGTATCCAGTGCCCTCCAATCAATCAGCGCCCAGAAGCAAAGGGTCCCTGGCCCCCAGAACAACCACTACTTCCTCCTCATAGGCATACGTACCACTTCACACCTGCCTGTCTGAGATACATGAGGGAAAAAAATTGTTTTTCAAGACAGGGTTTCTCTGTTAAACCACTCTGGCTGTCTTAGTACTGACTCTAGTACTCTTTGAGGACAAGGCTGCCCTCAAACTCAGAGATCCACCTGCCTCTGCCTCTCTAATGCTGGAATTAAAAAAGCACACTAACACTGCCCGGCAGACGGAAAATTCTTTAAGCAATGCTTTAAAATTCTTTAACCAAACTTGTTCAGCCATTTCAGCCAACTTTTGCAGGCAATAAACATAGGAAACTTTTTTCAGATAAAATACACAAGCAGATGAATAGGCAAAAGTCTAAGATAACAAGCTACATTAAAAAGCAGGTTTGGCCCGGCGATGGTGGCGCACACCTTTAATCCCAGCACTCGAGAGGCAGAGGCAGGTGGATTTTTGTGAGTTCGAGACCAGCCTGGTCTACAAGAGCTAGTTCCAGCACAGGCTCCAAAGCCACAGAGAAACCCTGTCTGGAAAAACAAAAAAACAAAAACAAAACAAAAAGCATGTTTGTATGTGAGAGATGGAGTAAAAAACAGCTACAGAGTAATATCACTGTGAGATCAGAGGCTAGTCCCAGAGTATATTTATTATCAAGGTAACCATGCAAACTGGAAGTACAGCTCAAAAGTCAAATTGCCTATCACATTCAAAGATGGGTTCAATTCCAAGTGGACTCTTGGGGGAGGGGGATCTTGTGGTTAATTTTGATTGTCATCATGACTACATTTAGAATACCACAGAAACAGTGTATTTCCAGAAAGATTTAACCTGAGAGAAAACCCACCCTGAATATGGGAAGCAGCGCACACTATGCATTTAGGGCCCTGAATGAACAAAAAGAAAGCAAGACGAATGAACATCAGCATTCATTCCTCTCTGCTCCCCAACTGTGAAGTCGATGTGATCAGCTGCCTCACAAGCTGTGTGTCTCCCTTCTTAAACCATGAGCCAAATACACTCTTCCTCCCTAAGCTGCCATAGTAGAGAAACATGTAAAAACAAGGCACCACATCTGGTAGAGAGGGTCACCCAAGCGAAGCACCAAGCACGTGGCCTCTAAGGTGCTCAAACTCACTATGGCTAGACAAGAATTGGTAAGAACTCAGTTCTTTTGCCCAGGAATACGGCTATATAATTTTTGTGCTTTTATACAACAAAACCCAAACAGTTAAGTGCTGATCTGCAATTTTTCAATTACAAGCAGAATAAATAAAATTCTATATTGAAAGCTTCCACATTTAAAAAAAAAAAATCAATGAACAAAAGATTTTATCCCTGAAGCAAGCAGGCTTCCATGTTTACACTGTGGGTCCTGACTGAATGCTTTCGAGAGATTGAAAACACGGTAAGTGGCTGCTCACCCATATTTCTTTTCTGAGAAAAGATGAGAACAATTTAAATTCTTTGAGTTCTATAAGGCACCATTTAAATTACTTGGGGGAAGGGATAAATGGTGAGGTGAGCTGTATGTATTATTAGCAGCTTGGTAACCAATGAGGCTTGGACCTTGGCCCCTGGACTTCACCAAACCCATTCAGAAGACCAACAATTGCCATATGTTTCCACTATTTCTTCTCCAACAGCAAGGAATGTACAATTATCCTAAACCATTTTAGGGCTGGTCAATATGCAGAGCTACCTCTGGAACTTCTAACAAATAGAAATCAGCTATTAAATTTCTGTTTCCGGGAGTACACTAGGGGCCTGACCTCAGACACCTAACCACTACAGAAAGTAACAAACAGACTGAGGATGTAGCTCTGTACAACGTTTATCTCAAATGAAACACAGGTCATGTGGTTTCTGTTCCATTCCTTGCCCACACAAGAAATACCTGCTTCAAGGTTAAATCCTAAAGGAATCCTCCCAAGTGTTTTCTAACATCAACTGACATAAAATTCACTTCCAATAACATAATTCAAATGAACCAATGCTAGCATGAATAACAATGACTAAATCCAGTCAAATACAGAAATGAGAACATTAATATTGCCTGTTCATAAGACATAACAATCTACCCAGCATGGATACAACTTTAATCTCAGCACTTCTGTGATTCTAAAATCAATCTGTGATCTATATAGCAAGTTCTAAATCAGCCAAAGTGTAGCTAGCAGTTTGAATAAGAATGGCCTCCATATGCTGGGCAGTGGTAGCACACACCTTTAATCCTAGCACTCAGGAGGCAGAGGCAGGCAGATCTCTGTGAGTTGAGGACAGCAAGGACTACAAAGAAAAACCCTGTCTCAAAACAAAACAGGCCCCAGTCATCAGGGAGTGACATCATTTAGGATTAGGAGGTGCAGCTTTGTTGGGATGGTATGGCCTTGTTGGAGAATGTGCCACAGGAAGTGGGCTTTGAAGTTTCAGAAGCTCAGTTTCTCTCCTGCGCCCATTTATAAATGTTTGCTTTTCATCAACACAGCACTGGTGCAAAAGGTGACCTTTATTTTGACATGTGTAAGGAAGTTAATCTATTTAAGGACAAATAGTACACAGATAATAAATGCAAGATTTATAAATGCAAGATAATAAAAGCACAGATTTAAGTGGTACGTGAGTGAATTTACAAGCAGCACTTACATATGGGCACAATCCTTACATAAATCATCACACACACACACACACACACACAGACACACACACAATTTTACAAAACCTACAAAAACAGGGAGAATTCATATACCCTTCCCCAGGACAGACCATCTATAGTAGAAGGCCGCTTGTTCGTTCCTGGCTGCCAAACATGATACACTTAAGTGTATCGCTAGTTAGCTCTTATATCTTTGGTTACCAATTCCAGAAATGAAATAAGAACTGACACTCCCTCACTCTTTCCTTCTATAGCACAGCAAGAACAGACTTCTACGCTAATCCACTCTGATCCCAGCACCACTGCCCATGCACGTGTAGAGCACATACAGCAAAGGTTCCATCTCCCACAAGATGCCAACCTAGTAAAAGAACCCTTAAGAAACCCACACTTCTCTGCATATCTCCTTGCAAATTCCAAGCTCTTCTGACAATTTTACTTCCTGGAAAACCAGTGAACAGTAGTATAAGAAGAGATGACTTGTTCATTTCCCAGCTGGCTAGACCCGAATAAACACAGAGAAACTATATTAATTTCAACACTGTTTGGCCAGTGGCTCAAACATATTCCTACCTGGCTCTTGTATCTTAAATTAACCCATTTCTATTCATCTGTGTATTGCCTTGAAGCTGTGGCATACCAGTAAGGTTCTAGGGTCCTTCTCCTCGTTCGGCAGCTACATGGCAACTCCCTGACTGTGCCTACTCTCTATATATCTCTGTTTGGATTTCCCACCTGGCTATATTCTGCCCTGCCACAGGCCAAAGCAGCTTTCTTTTGAACCAATGGTTATAAAAACATGTTCATAGCATTCAGAGGGGAATTCCACATCAGAGTAGTGTCATATATCTACCCGTTGGTGCAGGAAGAACTCAAGGCATATACATTCCCTGACATTGGATGACACCCTGTAGAGGAACCCTTTGTCACAATCACCCTTAAAAATGACAGGCACAGAATGTACTAAATTGAATGGGCCTCAGTTTAACTAAAGAAGCAAATAACATATACAAAACTATAAAAGTCTCAACCAACAGACTGGCATATACAATCCTAGAGTGAGGTCAGTCACTCTCTTCAAAACCTGAACTTAGAGAATGATTCAAACCATACTCATGCCAGTACACCAGAAACCCTTGTAGTTGCTGGAGTTCCTGCCATATTGGCAGATACAATGTTGTGGTGTATAAGGCATTGTGGCATGTTCTTGTAGTGTCAATATCAAGTAATGTGTCATTGGCCTGGAGAGACGGTGCAATGCTTAAAGCACCTATGTTCTGTGAGGACCTGAGTTCAATTCCCAGCACTCACAGTTGTCTCCCGACCATTTGCAACTCCAGTGTCAAGAGGTCCCATTGCCCTCTTCTGACCGCCACAGGCATTGTACTCATGTGGTATACATATATACACTTAAAAATGGCAGAAAAATATTAAGGGGGTAAAAAAAAGCAGAATCCTAAGAATTACTCGAGTACAGTGGTTTAAGATCAGCCTGGGAAATAGCATACCAAGACATCATCATAAAAAATTATATTAAACAGACCCACTACAGTATTTGAATGCCAAGTTTCCATGTTTTCTTTTTTAAACAAAATCTGCCTATAGATAGTCTAGATTACCTTCACACTCTCATCACTGCTTTGACCTGTTCCATTATCTATTTTTTTTAACTTAACCTTAATACTACACGTTATTAAAACTCTCAAAAGTTTTTTTTTTCATCTAAGCTGGGCTCAGAATGTGTCCTAGTGGTAGAGCACAAGGCCCTAAGCCTCATCTGAGAAAGGAAGAAATCTAACAGAAACTGTAATTACAACACTACCTTCCAAATAATGTTCAGGTACACATTATTAAAATGAGGCATGTAAATGCACACACATTTATGTAGCATTTAAACTCATAGCAAAGTTATTTATGAAGATTTATACAAGCCAAGAAATAATTTTGGAAGCAGGCACGAGTACCACTTAGAAGACTAGAGGCCTCTGTCTTTCTCTGAACACACAGCAAAACCGCATATCCCGACCTAAGGTACCACCTGTCTCTTTCTCATTTGTCTATTACCATCTAAGTTAAGTCTCATTAGCAGTTATTAATCATCATAACTAATTCTTTGCTACTGTACAATGAAAAGGAAAACCAGTGAAAATGGATGTAGTAATGATGAAAACACAGCAAAAAGGGAGCTAGTGAAAACAAATCTCTTAACTTTTATTATTTTTAAATATATACATTCGCATTACACGTTATCACATACAAGTATTAGGTGTAGATACATTAACTTACCCCTGTATATTACATATACACAAGTTTTTTACACATGCACAAATTTACATATAAGCCTCATTCATTATACTCATATGCATGTTTACATATTACCCATATACATACAAGCACACCTTTCATAGTCTTCTACAGTTAGATTTACATTTACATCACTGCAGACTGATGTATAACTCTGATCATCAGGAGTAAACTTATGGGCTTATCTAGTCATGACATTGAAATAGAGGGCAAATGACATGTTCTACAATAGACAGGCAAGGTCACACTTCAGAAGGCAGTTCAAAGTTCCTGGTTCAAAGCTCTGACTCTCCTCCCATTGTCTTGTACTCTCTATGGAGTCCCTGATCAAGTATGGGCACATGATTTTTGTTACTGTTTTTCGAGAATGGATTTCTCTATGTAATAGCCCAAGCTGTCCTGGAACTCACTCAGTAGGACTAGGCCAGTGGCAAACAGAAAACGCACCTGCTTCTGCCTATTAAGTTCTGGGACTAAAAGTGTGTGTTGCCACCACCAAACTGGCACATAATTATTTCTTAAGTAATGAGAGACATTTTGCAGAAAGACGTTTCACTGAGGAGCATCCTGGGATTTTAAAGATCCATGTATTTGCAAAATATGTCATAAACCCCTCTAGACAATAAAATGGGCTAATTCTCACTTAATCCTCTGCATCCTCTTCACGTCTATAACCAAACTGAGAATCTGAAGCAGAGATGGCCCAATCCAACTCAGTTGCCTAGCTGACTTTATAACTCTGGAAATCACACCAAATATGCCACAAATCACTTTGTTTTGTTTTGTTTGGTGTTTGGTTTTTTGAGACAGGGTTTCTCTGTGTAACTACCCTAAGCTGCCCTGAAACCTGCTCTGTAGACCATGACGGCCTTGAATTCGGAGTGCTGGGATGAAAAGCATGAGACCACTACCCATCAGGTAGTATCACAAATCACTTTTAACTATTTAAAATTCAAATATCTAAGAAACTTCCCAGACGCCACTTAAATTATCCCTCTCAAGCCTAAACTTTTATAAGTATTATCGGGTAAGCACACAAGCATTTATGAGGTAATTTTGAATTAAATATATAACTTTTGCTCAGCGGTGGTGCATACCATAATTCCAGCTCTCATAACAAAAGCCAGAGGAAAGTTGATCTCTTGAGTTTGAGGCCAGCCTGGCCTATATAGCAAATTTCAGGACACCTAGGGGCTGTTACGTAGAGAAACCAGAAGTTCATGGTCATCCGCAGCATTATAGTCAAGCTTGAGGCTAGCTTGGGTTATGCAAGACCCAATCTTTTTTTTTTCCCCCGTATTGATCTTTTTTTTTTCTTTATTGATATTTATTGAGCTCTACACTTTTTTTTCTGCTCCCCTCCCCACTTCAACCCTCCCCCAATGTCCCTATGCTCCCAATTTACTCAGGAGATCTTGTCTTTTTATACTTTCCCATGTAGATTAGGTCTATGTAAGTCTC
>JAQHUG010000241.1:2607989-2679923 GCA_028555095.1 Dicrostonyx torquatus
TGTTTTTTTTTTTTAAGGTCTTTGAAGAAATTTTCTGGGATTTTAATGGGCATTGCGTTAAATTTGTAGATTACTTTCGGTAGGATTGTCATTTTTACTATATTAATTCTGCCTACCCAGGAGCATGGGAGCGAGACCCAATCTTAACAATAAAAACAAGCAAAAACTTTTTTGAAACACCTAAAGAAGGGGGAAGTAGCCAGGCGGTGGTGACGCACGCCTTTAATCCCAGCACTGGGGAGGCAGAGGCAGGCAGATCTTTGTGAATTCGAGACCAGCCTGGTTTACAAGTGCTAGTCCAGCGCAGGCTCCAAAGCCACAGAGAAACCCTGCCTGGAAAAAAAAAAAAAAAAAAAAGAAGGGGGAAGCACAAAAATAGACAAAGAAAGGGGGACAAGTAAACAGTCTTATTGTGTTTTATGACAATTTAAGCCAACTCCTACATTCTTTTAATTTCTAGGGTTATCTATTTATTTGTCTTGTGTGAATGATCCATGTACATATGCGTAGCATGTGTGGGTAGAGCCCACAGAGGTCAGAAAAGGAGTTGGGTCACCTGGAACTAGAATTCCAAATCGCTGTCAGCCACCATGTAGGAGGCTTGATACTGAACCACGGTCTTTTGCAAGAAGAGCATGTGCTCTTAACCAGACACATCTCTCCAATCCCTACACAAATTATTAGATGCAGTCTGCAAAAGAGAAAGATCAGGAAAAAATTCTTCTAAGAAACAACAGCAGCTCGACCTGGTGGCACAGGCCTATAATCCAACTACCTGTGAGTCTGAGTCAGGATAATTGCAAGTTCAGGGCCTTTTGGAACTACAGAGTAAATTCAAGGCCAGTATAGGCAGCTTAGAGATGAGACCCTGTCTTAAAATAAAAACTTGGGGGGAAAAAAACAGAAGGTGTACATCAATAATAAATCACTTTGCCTAGCAGAGCTCTAGGATTATTTCCTGGAAGCAAAAAGAAAGTGGGAGGAGGGGAAGAAGTGGTGAGAGAAAGGAAGTTAAGGGGCCTATTTTTAAAGGTTAAAAACCATTTATCTTGTAGAGAAATAACTTTCTATACTACTGAAGTTCAGGGAGAAATCTTGTCAACACAATCATAGGAAAAGTAATACTAAGCACGAGGAAGAAAACAGAATTGAAAAATGCAGAGAGTGACGAAAACCTAAAACAAGAGAATTAAACTTATTATCTGTCATGATGTGACATTTTCATTAAAACTTCCATTCAAAAACGAAAGCAAGATGGTTCAGTTGGTAAAACTGTGTGCCATATGACTCTAATGACCTGACTGAGCCCCTGAGACCAGAACTCTGATGCATTGGCTCCCTTCTGCGATGCCATTACTCCTATGAGTGGTGGAACTAGTTATCAGAAGCCTGGAAACTCACCCACCCATTCATAGAAATAATGAAATTTACCTTAATATGTTAGAAGAATCAACCCAAGAACCGACAGTTGTCCTCTGATGTCTACACAAAGCACAGCACTCATGTCCCATGCAGAATGCAAGCCGCACTCACAGACACAAAATAAACAGATCTTCAAAGAGAAGAACAACAGAGCTGACAAAAGCGGCTGGAATATGAACCCACAATGGTGGGAGTAGAAAGTCAACTCCTCTGACCTTCACATGTTTGAGTGCATATACAAACACTAATAATAATAAATAAATTTTACTTTAAAATAAAAAAGCAAGGCTGAATAAATGGCTCAGTCAGTAATAAGTGCTTTCCACACAGGCATGAATTTCTCAATTCGACTCCCTCATTAGCCAAATAGTCTTCAGAAAGTGACCTTGTCTCAAAAACTAGAGAGAAATCTCTAACCTCCACATATACACACATATCCATAATAAACATACACATACACCACAAACACACGTCAAGTTTTTTTTTCCCAAAGCAAAAGTTGAAAGCATTTATCACTGGAGTGTATTTGAAAATATTCAAGAAAACGGCTTGCAAGAAGGCTAACCAGGTAAAGGTGCTTGCTACCAAGTCTGACGACCCAGGACCAACAGGGAAGGATCAAACCAATTCCCTAAAGTTGTGACCTCCACACAAAGGGCATGACACAAATCTATTCATAAGAGACATAAAAATAAGCAAATGTAATAAAAATGTAACTTAAAAAAGACTTTAAAAGGTGTCAACCAGAAGAAAAATGAAAGCAGGCTGAAATCTGGACATACAAAAGGGAATAGAGAAACAGAAACATGAAAACAGCTCAGCCTTACTTCCATTTTATCCCCAAGCTACATTAACTACTATCTGTACCATGTAATTTTAGTTTACCTAACTTCTTCAATCTAGGCTTTAAAATAAATTAATTTAGGCCAGTTGGTGGTAGCACATGCCTTTAATCCGAGCACTTGGGAGGCAGAGGTAGGTGGGTTTAAGGCCAGCCTGGTCTATAGTGTGAGTTCCAGAACTGGCTCCATAGCTACTGAAAAACCCTGTCTCGAAAATCCAAAAAAGTTAATTTAGCGAGGTGTGGTGGCGTACACATTTAATTAACAGCACTCAGGAGGCAGAGGCAGGCAGATCTCTGAGTTCAAGGTCAGCTACAAAGTGAGTTCTAGGACAGCTGGGTCTACACAGAGAAACCCTGTCTCAAAAAAAAAAAAAACACACACACAAGCATGGGATCTGTGAGTCTGAAAGTATATAGTATATAACTCAGTGTGCACTCTCTCACACACATGAATCTTTGGCTATAACTGTTAATGAAACTTCAAGAAGCATAAAAAAAACACTTTGAAGAAAGTATACTGAGTAAGTGATTTTTCACCAGCTTTGGGGAAAAGCTTATAGAGATATTGTGATGTGACCCACAATAAACTCCCCAAAGACTGACAGGCAATCCACATTCCACATTTCCCAATCCCCCAGACAACGGTTCTCTGTATAGCCCCAGCTGTCCAGAAACTCTGTAGACCAGGCTAGCCTTGGACTTGGAAATCAACCTTGCCTCTGTCTCTTAAGTGTTTGGATTAAGGGTGTGTGCCTCTGCTGCCGGTGCCCCCAGCAACACCACCCAGTCAGGTAATTCTTTTTCAAGAGTTACACAAGTCTTTTATTTTTGGTTGTAAGCTGAGCCATCTCTCGGACCCAACCAAACCAATGATTCACTGCACCGAACATTTGCAAGTAAAGCTGACTGGACAAAGGAGTATAGTGTGCGACACACCACAGCTCCCAATGCCACGAGGGTGGATGAAGAAGTCCTGGAGGGGTGGGAAAGACTGAGGACCGAAGTCTTTTTTGTTTGGCTTGTTTTGTTGAAGAATTGTTATTTTCTTTCTTTCTTTCTTTTTTTGCTTGTTTGTTTATTTTGGTTTTTTATTTTTTTAATTTCCTTTTGGGAGAGGCACTGCAGGAGTAAGGAGAGGGGTAAAGGCTGGGAGGTGAGTGGAAATAGTGAGTGCATGATGTGAAATTCCCAAATATTCAGTAAAGAAATTGTGTGAAATTAAAAAGCCAGGCGGTGGGTGCGCAAGCCTTTAATCCTAGCACTACTCGGGAAGCAGAGGCAAGTGGATCTGTGAGTTCAAGGCCAGCCAGGCTTCTAAAGCTACAGAGAAACCTTGTCTCCAAACAAACAAATGAGTTAGCTAGCTCAGGTAACCAGATTTATTGACACATACCTTTAATCCTAGCAGAGACAGGCAGATCTCTTGAGTTCGAGATCAGCCTGGTCTACAGTGAGATTTGGAGGTGGGGTGGGAGGTATGTAACACAAATACATCAATTTCTTTTTGATTCAGCAACTCCAAAATGTTATTAGACTGTTCTTAAAATTATAAATATGCATTTACATAACTCTAACAGAAGCTTATCTTTTACACTCTTACCAATCCCAAACTTCTCTTTCATGGACTAGAGCTATAATTTGGTGGAAAAATACCTAACTAGGGCCAGGCAAGGTAGCGCACACCTAGAGATGTGCTTCCCAGCCCTTGGGAGACAGAGACAGGAGGATCTGTGTGAGTTCCAGGACAGACAGGGCTATTATAGCCCTTCCTCGAAAAACAAAAGCAAAAAAAAAAAACCCTACCATTCCTAAGGTCCCAAGTTCACTTTCCAGCACTATCAAAAAGCAAAACAAAACAATCTCTCTTCCAAGCCTAAGTAATACAGCCTGCCTGTGATCTCATCTACTCAATAAGAACAACTCTAAGTTTGAACAACCTGAACAATCTTCAAGTGCAAGTCTCAAAATCATAAAGTAGATATGGTGTAGCAGACGCGGCTGTCACAAGTTCCCTAACTAGCTAGCTGGTTCAATTAGCATAAATATTCAATCTCAATATACTTATTAATTCTGAGTTCTACGTGACTTTGGGCTAACTTTAATACACATCAGGAAAATTACTATGTTTCATGCTCCCATAGCTTTCCACTTAAAGAAAAATAACTTCTATACAGATCGAGACACTAAGGTGAATATGCTCCCTGTGCAGCAGCAATTTTGTTTACAAGCCAGAAAAGGGAAGAACTATGGCCCTCTTACAAAGCATATGTCAGGAGTAACAAAAAAAAAATTTTTTTTAAAAAGACTCTCTCTGTGTGTGTGTCTATAGGTGGAAACAAGCTGACAGTAAAAGCCAGTAGCTGACCAGAGTCAGGCCTCTCTAAATGACAAAATGTGAATATCACATGGACAACTAACACAAATTTGAAGAAACTGTATCTCAAGCTAAATTTGAGAGAGGAGAGCACCAGCTGAGGCGCACGCAGGTAGGTAGGTATGTTGAAGAGACAGGGAAATCCTAAGTTTTAAGGCCAGTCTGAGTTCCAGGATAGCCAGAGCTACACAGTAAGATCTTGTTCTGAAAAGAATAGAAAAAGCAAAGTCACAATTGTCAAAGCTACCAGAAAGTTTTAGGGACAATTTTCACCAATATAACAAGGGTATGAAATCTTGGAGGGGGGGGTTGTCACTCAGTCTACTGTCCAAGAAGAGATTTACCAACTTTATCTTAAACAAAAACAAAAATATTTTGTAAGGCTGGAGAGATGGCTCAGTGATTAAGAGCATTGGCTGCTCTTCCAAAGGTCCTGGATTCAACTCCTAGCAGCTGCAAGGCAGCTCACAACTGTAACTCCAATTTCACACCTTCTTCTGGCATTTAAGGGCACCAGGCACATATGTGGCACACATTTATACCTGTGAGCAAGACACCATACAGATTTAAGAAATTTTAAATTAATAAAAAAATATTTTGTAGTCAGGCTTGGTGGCACATGGTTATTCAGGAGGCAGAGGCAGGTGGTCTGTGAGGTCAGTCTAGTCTACAGAGCAAGTTCCAGGACAACCAGAACTACACAGAAAACCCTGACTTGAAATATATATATATATATATATTTAACACGTGTTTCATGGCAGGTAAAAAAAACTACATTAAATCTCCCCCTCCCCCCAAAAAAAGTTCTCCTGTAGTCCATGCTGGTGTCTAATTCAGTATGTAAATGAGAGTGCTCTTGACTTCTGATCCTCCTGCGGGTTTCTAAGGACGAGGTTTACAGGTGCACACTACCACACCATTTATGTGATGCTGGAGATCAAACTCAAGATTTCATACATGATAGACAGTCACACTCTAACTACTATGCCTTATTCCCAGCTCCAAAATTGTAATTTCAGTGTCAACACAATGACTGACGTGTATGAGGCTCATTTACCATGTTTGTGCTCACTTCCTGAAACAAGAGCAGAGATCTATACAACTCAGTTTTCTTTGCAGAAAACTTGAGACTGGGAAGAGGAAAAACTCTAAGAAAAATAACATTTCATACAGATAAAAAAGTCTGGATTTCCATAAAACCCTAAAAAGTTTATTGATAAATGATGATGAATCAAACCGGTATGAATTTTCTCATTTCAACACCAAATGCCACATGATATAGAACATGTCAATAAGCATGTGTTAACGACAAGATCTATGACTACTCAGATACACCTCCTGTCCACACCACAGAGGACTTCTGTCCTAACCTGTGCACAAAACCTGCTCTGCTTATACTACAGAACTGAAAGAAAACGGGGGGGGGGGGGACCCTCTTCTCAATGTCCTGTGAACACATGACTCATACCTAATACATCAGATCTTCCAAGAAAAGACGACTCTTCAATAGTCATTACTCACTGTTTGAAATACCAATATGGCAATCACAAAAGGGGCCAAGAGAGTAAGTACACAATACACTCACATAAATTCGGAGGGATAAAAGGAAAGGGGCAACAAGAGCCAGGTGTGGGTGTGGCACTTACTTCTAATCTCAGCACCTAGGAGACTTCCAGGCCAGCTTCCGGCTGCACATGAGTTCTAGACCATAGAATGCTATACAAAATGAGACCTTGCCTTTAGAAAAAGAAAAAATTTAAAACTCAGGCTGGGCATGGTGGTGCACGCATTTATTCCCAGCACTAGTAGGCAGAGGCAGACTAATCTGAGTTCAAGGCCAGCCTGGTCTACAAAGTGAGTTCCAGGACAGCCAGGGCTACAGAAAATGGAAACAAAAAAAAAAAAAAAAAGCCTCTGGTCGTATCAATTCAACCTTTAAGGTCCTATCTTCCCAGAACAATTGCCCTCCACTTTGTAATTATGTCTGGTTTTTGGCAACACCTACATTTCAAGGAAGAAAAACAGTAAAATTAGAACCAAAACATTTGATAAGATTATTGAAAACTCACAGAATTGCAATTCCAACTACTTCCATCAAACCAGGCACGCACTAATTTATCCAATACAAATGTCAAAATAGCTACTAGTTTTGTTACCCTCTTTTTTTACTTTTATAACAAATACTTTTGAAGTATCAAGTACTTGATACTTTCTTTATAAGGATTTACTTTTATGAACTGGAGAGATGGCTCAGTGGTTAAGGGCACTGGCTGCTCTACCAGAGGATCCTGGTTTTATTTCCAACAACCACATGGTAGCTCGCTACCACCTGTAACTCCAGTCCCAGGGAATCCTCTTTCAGCCTCCCTGGGCATCAGACATACATGCAGACAAAACACTCACACTTAAAAGATCAATAAATAATTTTAAATTTATTTTTACTATTTTAATTATGTGTGTATCTCCATGTGAATACGTACACAACGAATGAGGTGCCCAAAGAGGCCAGTGACATCCAATGCCCAGAGCTGGAGTTCTGCTGTAAGCCAACTGAGGTGGGTGGGTGCTGGGAACCAAACTAGGGACATCTAGAAGAACAGCAAGTGTTTTTGAGTCATCTGCCAGCCTCCAATTTTTTGTTTGTTTGGTTGGTTGGTTTGGTTTTTTCGAGAAAGGATTTCTCTGTAGCTTTAGAGTGTGCCCCCTGAAACTTGTTCTGTAGACCAGGCTGGCCTCAAACGCATAGAGATTTACCTGCCTCTGCCTCCCAAGTGCTATAGAGGTGTATGCCACCATCAACTACTGGCTTTTTTGGTTTTTCTGAGAGAGACAGGGTTTCTCTGTTTAGTCCTGGTTGCCCTGGAACTCTGTTGACCAGAGATCTGCATGACTCTGTTTCCCTGAGTGCTGGGATTAAAAGAGTGAACCACCACCGCACCACCACCAAGCAAATACATCTACTTCTTCTTAAGATGTGCTCTAGCGTGCAATCTCTCTTTCAGGCAACTACTAGAGTGACTGGTATCTAAGTGCTGATTGGTAGTGTTTATATATTTCTCCCCATTTTGTTGACAGTTTTGATGTCTGGTTACTGCTAATTTTTCTCTCATCTCGATTTTCTTTTGGTCCCAGTGTTATTGAAGCTACACTTATTAACATATACATGATTTGGTAAATTTTGGCCTTTTATAATTTATAATAAAGAATAAAGTCTGGTGGTGGTGGTGCACACCTTTAATCCCAGCACTCGGGAGGCAGAGGGAGATGGTTATCTGAGATTTCAAGACCAGCTTGTTTTACATGGTTAGCTCTAGGACAGACTCCAAAAAGTTTCATAGAGAAACCCTGAAACCCTGTCTTGGTGGTGGGGGTGGGGGTTTTGAATACTAGCTGGGTATGGTGGCTTTACTCCTAGCACTTGGGGGGTAAAGGCAGATGAATCTAATCTCTGTGAGTTCAAGACCAGCCTTGCCTACATGAGTTCTGGCATACCATGGCTACATAGAGAGACTTCATCTCAAAACAAAAAATAATGAATACTATTACCCCTCCCCGACTTTCCTTTGGTCCCTTCATAATCCCTTTCCATCTTTTTTTTGGGGGGAGGGGATTGTTGTCATAAAATACCTGAGTGAAATGCCTTGCAACAGTAAAAATTTTGTCTCTCAGTTTCAGCCTGTCAGAGCAGAGTAGCCTGTTTTATGGTGGCCAGGAAGTAGAAAATGAGGAACAAGAAAGAGAGAACAAGAGTCTTTCTGCCTGATTGTCTGCTCTAGTGGGTTAACATTCTACCTTTTCCTTTCTAGTCCACTCAAACCCCCAGCCTTTGAGGTGGTGCTGCTCATATTCAGGGTGGGAGTTTCTCCTCTATTTTCTGCAAACAACCTCACAGACACACCCAAGAAGTATACAAGTGTACTCGCTACTTAGTTCAGTCAAGTTGACAATTAAAATGCACGCGCGCACGTGCGCGCACACACACACTCATTCATTCATTCTGTGGGATAATGCTCTAAAGATTTGTCACTCATGCTGGTTTAAGAAAACACTGACTGGCCAGGAGCCAGGCAGAAAGTATAGGCAAGGTGACCAGACTAAAATAATTCTGGAAAGAGGAAAAGCAAAGACACAGTCATCAACAAGACACAGATGAAGCAAGATGAGAATGCCTCACTAAGAAAAGGTACCAAGCCATGTGGCTAAACATAGTCAAGAATTATGGGTGAATTTAAGTTGTAAGAGCTCGTTAATAATAAGCTTCAGCTAATAGACCACTGGTTATATAATATAAGCCCCTGTGTGCTCTCTTGGGATTGAACAGCTGCAGAACTGGACAGGACAGAAACTTGTATGTACGTACGTATGTATGTATGTATTTTATCCTTTACCCTTTCCAGTCTAGTTTCCATTCATTTAGAGCCAGGGTGTTCCACTTTTTTGCTTCTCTGGGCCACTTGGGGTGAAGAATTTTTATATTAGGCCATACAATAAATACACAAACATCAGTAAAGACTATGGACAAGCCGGGCAGTGGTGGCACACGCCTTTAATCCCAGCACTCGGGAGGCAGAGGCAGGCGGATCTTTGTGAGTTCGAGACAAGCCTGGTCTACAAGAGCTAGTTCCAGCGCAGGCTCCAAAGCCACAGAGAAACCCTGTCTCGAAAAAAAAGAAGACTATGGACAAAAGAAGTAATTATTGTGATATCTGCCACTACTGATAAGCAAAAACATGTCTCACATTAACAATCATAATTATGTGATGTCCTATTAGTAAAGTCATTTTAATATCATTGAGCAGCTTCCAAGTTTGATCAGTAATAAAGAAAATGAATATGAACTGGAGAGATGACTCAGTGGTTAAGAGTACTAACTGCTCTTTCTGATGACCTTGGCTTCAGTTCCCAGAAGCCACATAGCTGTTCACAACCATTTAGGGGATCTGACAAACTCTAATGACCTCCACATACACAACCCATATACATAAAAATAAACAAACTGGAAGCCGGGCAGTGATCCAAACCAGAGCAAGGTCATCCTCGGCTTCTACAACAAGTTTCAGGCCAACCTCAAGAGATTCAAAATATGTCTCAAGAAAAAGAAAACGTAGGGGACTGGAGAGATGGCTCAGAGGTTAAGAGCATTGACTGCTCTTCCAGGTCCTGAGTTCAATTCCCAGCAACCGCATGGTGGCTCACAACCATCTGTAATGAGGTCTGGTGCCCTCTTCTGGCCTGCAGGCGTACACACACAGACAGAATATTGTATACATAATAAATAAATAAATAAATAAATAAATATTTAAAAAAAGAAAATGTAGCAAATGTAACCTCCATTCTAACAAATTAATGATTATCCTAACTTGCAGCTAAGATTAAAATCCTATCTATAGATCCTGCCTAAAAGGGGAGGGCTCAAAGGCATTTGGGCCCCTCAAAATATAATCAGGAAAGCAAATTTGTGTGTGTTAAAATAAATACATAATAGTCTAAGGAAAGAATGAAGTACCCCATTTAAGGATAGACAGTCACAGATGCCACATGTCCATACAAAACGAAAGTGGAAAAACAAGACTAACCTAAGACTCACAAAAGAAAAGCAAAGTATTAACCTTTAAGAAATTTCTTCAGAGCAAAGAAATCAATGCCCTCCTCCTTCCTTTCTATAGTCAACATAAAAGTACTATTCAATCTCCAAATTAGCATCACTATCTGTAAATTTAATGACTTCCTTTGAACAGCTGCATGCAAAATTTAAAAGTAGGCTAACTGGAGGCCCTACATCATGAAATGATCTCACACCCCTAAAGAATTCAAAATTGAAAAGGATGAACTGAGTTTCACAAGACAGCAAGAATTACCTACTTCCTGAAGGAGCCTAACAGGACATGACTGTGACAATTACTTGTCCTGAGAAAAAGTTACAGCTCACAAAAAGTACAAAGGTTGAAGGTAGGATATGATTTACTATGCAAATTCATGAAAGTACCTAAATTCACATGTTAACACCTCATAAAAGGAGAGGGATAATACAATGGTTAGGAGCACTTGCTGCTCATTTTTTCATTCTTTTTCCTTTTTTCCATTTTTTGTTTGTTGTTTGTTTGTTATTGGTTGGTTGTCAGGTTGGTTTTTTAGAGACAGAATTTCTCTGTGAAACAGCACTGGCTGTCCTCAAACTCAGATATATGCCTGACTCTGCCTTCTGAGTGCTAGCAATAAAGGCATCACACCTGGGTTTCAATTGGTTGGTTATTTGGGGGCGGGGGTATTTTGTTTTAAACTGCATGAGTTTTTTGCCTGCATGTATGTTTGTGCACACGTGTATTTGGTACCCTCAGTGTATTTGGCATCAGATCCCCTGGAAATGGAGTTACACTAGTTATGAGTTGCCATGTGGGTGCTGGAAATCAAACCTCAATCCTTTGACTCTTAGCTGCTCTTAACTGTTGAGTCACCTCTCCACCCAATATTGCTGCCCTTGCAGAAAACTGAACTTTGTTCAGTTCCCAGTACCCATATCAGGCAGCACACAATCACCTGTACACGTAACCAGTTCCAGGAGATCTGACAAGCTTTTGTGACTTATGTGGACCAGGCATGCAAATGTTGCACACATATACATATAGGCACTCATAAATACAAATAAAGTAAGGCTTTTTTATTTTGTTTGTTTTTTTAGTTTTTCGGGACGGGATTTTTCTGTAGCCTTGGAGCCTGTCCTGGAACTCAACTCTATACAACAGGCTGGCCTCTATACAACAGAGGCGAGAACTGCCTGCCTCTGCCTCACAAAAGGAAAGCTCTAAAACAAACAAGGAAACTTGGTAATGGTAGTGCATGCCTTTTAATCCTAGTACTAGAAAGGTAGAGGGAAGACAATCTCTGCGAGTATGGGGCCATCCTGCTCTATAAAGCAAAAGTTCTAGGACATCCAGGAATAAGGAAAAAGAGAGAGAGAAGGAAAACATTCCTGTAGCCATGTACTTTAAGTACTTCCATCTCTAACTAACCAGATCGTACCCTATGTGCAGACCAGCCCATGATGCAATCCACAGCACAGTTCAGGAAGGCAGTGCAAACAGCATACCATGCTCAATGTATCCTTTTCTTTTCTTTCTTTCTTTCTTTTTTTGCAAACTGTAGTCACTTTCTGCCAAAGGTACCTGAGTGTTATCAGCAGTGTCGCCCACTCCTCAGACAAAGCATGACTCACACTGAACACAGGCCAAGTGACATGGGAGCTAACAAAAACATCACAATTTTCTGAATACAAAAGCAAATCGCGCATCCTTTTTCTGAAGCTCAAGTGTCTATGGAGGCTGACAGATGAACACTAAAAAAAAAGTAACCAAAGGCAGGCAGTGGTGGCACACGCCTTTAATCACAGCGTTCAGGAGGCAGAGACAGGAGGATCCCTGTGAGGCCAACCTGGTCTGAGTGAGTTCCAGGACAGGCTCCAAAACTACAGAGAAACCCTGTCCCCAAAAAAACAAGACAGAGGGAAAAGGAGAGGAAAAGAGAGGACGTGGAAAGGAAGGTGTCCCTGCTGAGGCTTCCAGATAGGGACACCTGCTCTACCAACTTCCCACAACCCACATTTTACTGCCGAATTATTTCCAAGTAAACCTAGAGAGGCCTAGGAGCTTATAAAACTGGTTTTTATTGAAAAGGTTGGCCTCTGAGACTCATACAATAAAGCCAGCAATGACACAAAACTTCTGAAACTTGAAACAATAGACACAGAAAACAGACATTCGAAATCCAGTTAACAGCTGTGTTGTGCTTATTTTTAAATATTTACCAAGAAGGTGGCACATTCATTAGTATTCACAAAGAACATGTAAGTCCCATGGTCTGGTGTTTGAGGACACCAGAGTATCAATCAGAACCAAGCATAGTATTACATGCTTGTTTTCCCATCACTTGAAACTCATGGTAGGATCAACAGGAGTTTATGGCCAACCTAGATATATTTCTACAAGCTATCTCAAAAGGGAGTAGAAAGCCAGAATATCAAAATGAGACAGACATTAAATAAAGTAAAAGACAAAGAACAGCAATTATTACCAGGATATCCAGTTGGGGCCAGACTCACAAGCAAACAGAGCTAAGTTAAGTATGAGTTCAGGAAGACTCAGGGATAGTTAAGACCTGAAGAGTGGTGGACAAGAAACAGTAGTAGAAAAAAGGCCTAGAAAACCATAGCCTTCACTAAGATAATGATCAAATGAGATCTTACATTTAAGAAAAACCAGCTTGGTAATCATTTGGACCAGTATCAAGGACTGTTAAAAATGGGAAAAAAGGTCAGGCATGTGCCTACACCTCTCAGATTCAGAGAGCAAGGGAATGAGAATGCCAAATTTGGATGTCAACCTGGTTCTACATAGTGTCTAGACTAGGTGGAGATACATAAGAAGATCCTGTCAAGAAAGAAAGGAGGGAGAGAAAGGGAGAAAGAGACAGGTAGATACCAGGCAGGCAGAAAGACAGTTATTGGGGGTAGAGGTGAATAAATGATGAAACTCAAGTGGGGGGTTGGGCAGGAAGACCCAAGAGAACACAGCAAACTGATAATCCTGAATCTGCTTGTAGAGAGAAAGCCAATAGACTTTCCAGAGGATGGTGGAAGAGAGCTGCAGTGGTTTGAAAAAAATATTCCCCAAAGGGACTGGCACTATTAGGAGGTGTAACCTTGTTGGAGACGGTTTTGAGGTCTCATATACACAGTTAGACAGTCCAATGTTGCCTCCAAATCAAGACACTTGGCAACTTCTCCAGCACCATGCATGTCTACCTGCATGCTGCCTTGCTTTCCGCCATGACAATAATAGACTATAAACCTCTGAACTCTACGGCACCTCAATCAAATGTTTTCCTTTACAAGAGTTACTGTGATTGTGGTGTCTCTTCACAGCAACAGAAACCCTAAACTAAAACTAGAGCTCGGGGCTACATTTCCTCAAGTCCTAGACACTGATTTCAATGGTGACACCCACCACTTCTTATCCACCACAAACACAGGAAGCAAACAGCACAGTTCAGAATGTAAAGCATGATGGTCAACACCACAAAGGCAGTAACAGGGTACAGTCAGAGGGATCTTTCAACCCCAATCTGTTGTGACTCTTCTCTCTCATCCATATAAGTGGGCAACAGAAGGAAAAACACTCAAGATCAAGACATGAGAGTTCAGAGACAAAAAAAAAAAAATCTTATGCCAGAAGACAAACAGATGCTGAGCAACCCTAACAATTCTAGCACACAATGCCTCTCCTCTCACCAACTTCCCTTAGGTGCAGGATAGCAGGACCATTAGAACAAGGCACAGGCAATAGAATGTTTCTCTCATGATTAGAATACACAGAACAGCAAAGTGGCTGCGGTATTACTCCCGGGACTGTAGTATGTGATGTAAGACCCATTCTTAGCAAAAAGAAAAAGAAAAAAAAAATTTGCTGCAGGCTTGGAAGAAGTAAACTGCCATGTTGCAAACATACTAGTGGCAAGGACAGGAGGCCTATAAAAAAAAAAGTAAAAGAGTTACCCCCCCCCTCCCCGGAACAACCACTAAGAAAACAGGGATGTCAGTCCTACAACCAGGAGATAAATAATGCCAGCAACCTGAAGAAGCTTCAGTGTAGCTAGCCCACTCCTCACATAAGCATCTGGGCTGTGACCTGGCCAGACCTAGGCAGTGCCTAGAGAAGGAGGATGCACCCAGACTCTCACCCACACACTGTGTGCTCTTTCCAAGGACTGCATTTGTGATTCACCACACAGCAGCTAAACACAAACACACCCCCACACAACACATCCAAAGAAATCTTGGCACTCTTTCCTGCTGCCGCCTTCCATACACAAATGACACTAAGACATAGGGTCAAAGGGGCCCCAACCTTCCAGGCATTGATCCAAGGGGAAAACACTAGAACGAGGTATGTGCTTCATAACCTACTGCTAGTCCACATTCTACCAATGAAGTTGAGTCCAACTTCTTTATAAATTACTTCATAGCTTCCAAGAATTATTATAGTCCAAAGGCTTTTTTTAATAAATTCAGCACAAATTCAACACAACTGACTTACAAGTTAAAATATGCAGCCAGACAGCAATGGCACACGACGTTAATCCCAGCACTCAGGAGGCAGACGCAAGTGAATCTCTGAGCTTGAGGCCAGCCTGGTTTACAAGCAAGTTCCAGAACAGTCAAGACTACACAGAAAAATCCTGTCTGGAAAAACCAAAATATGAAAGAAAAAAGGAATAAAAAAACCCACAAATTAAAATATGAACTTCCAAGCAATACATAATGGCTAAAAAGTCATCAACTAAAATTCAAAAAATTCTTAAAATTCAAAATATGACAAGATGGCTGAGCAGGTAAAAAGTCCTTGACCACCTGAACTCAAACTCAAGACTATTAATGCCCCAAAGTTGTCCCTTGACCTCCATACATGTACACACGCACACACACAAAATACAGAGTAATAATAATAAAACCTGTGAATAAACACACATGATCTCTAAAAAAAATATATTAAAGTTAACCTTCAAACAATTCATGCAGATGAACTCAATTCTTGCTAATTTTCTCTCTCTTCTTTCTTGAATGGACACTTGCCAGTGTGTGCACAAAGCTAACTCTGCCTTCTCTTCCAATCCTGGGTAGTACAGAGAGATGAATGGGTTAGAGTGGGAAATTTCACAACTAAAGACCAATTTTAACATGTTACTCATAAAGTCTTTTTATTTTGGTGGGGTTTGTTTTTGTTTGTTTGTTTGCTTGCTTGTTTGTTTGTTTTTCGAGGCAGGGTTTCTCTGTGGCTTTGGAGCCTGTCCTGGAACTAGCTCTTGTAGATCAGGTTGGTCTCGAACTCACAGAGATCCACCTGCCTCTGCCTCCCAAGTGCTGGGATTAAAGGCGTGCACCACCACCACCCGGCCCAAACAGACTCTCTTTTGACTGCTTTCTCTGCAAGATGATCTTACAGAAGAGAGAAAACCTACAAAATTCTTGAGTGGACATTAGAGCTAGAGAGACTGACTAACACCCAGGCAAAAATAAAGCCATGAGTATACAACTGGAGGACAAAAGCTGATAGATAACACTTAGGTAAGAAGAGAAAGATCACACCTTCTAATTAAACAAGTTCTGATGCTCTTGTGACCAAACAGGTGAGAAAAAGAGGATAACTCAGTACTTCACACTCCTTCAAACCCTGATGCTGCGGTGGACTCCAAGAGCTCCACTTTAAAAGTATATAACCTAGCACCATTAGCAGTTACTAGCACACTAAACTGTTTCTATAGTAACCAAAAAGAAACTATAAAGCACACAGCTTTACATCAATTGTTCTCTATTACAATGAAATATTGAAGCTGGACAAAGAACTTTGATAAAGAACCAGGTAGACAACATCTATAACATTAATTGTAATCATTTATTCATCACCCACAAGAAACTGAATTTACCTTCAACTCTAGAATAAGTCATCATTCACGATAAAAATATAAAATTACTATCAGCAATAAACACTTCTATCTAGAAAAAAAAATCTAAAAAGCCATGCTTGGTAACACACATCCATCATCCCAACACTTGGGAGGTAGAGGTAGAAGGATCAAGAATTCAAAACCAGTTCCTATGACAGAGACTCAGGTCTATATAAGACTGTGAGTTGTTTTGTTTTGTTCTCTAAAGCTGGATGTGAGAGGCAGAGAGGCAGGTGGATGGATCTGGGAGTTTGAGGCCAGGCTGGTCTACATAGCAAGTTCCATAAACAGCCAGTTAGTTACATGATTAGACCCTCTTTCAGTAACAAAAAAATAAAAATAAAAAAATCCAACTCAGGTACATCAACTAATCACACAAACACATATAAGAGGCTAGGAAAATGGTTCAGCAAGTAAGGACATTTGTCCCCAAGCCTGATGTCAATCCCCAGAACAAACATTGTGAAAGAAGAAAACTCTTCCGAGTTATTCTCTGACCTCCATACATCGACTTTGGCTTATGTACACCCATATATTCATGCATTCATAGTCTCTTTTTCTGTCAATAAAAATGTACAAAAAATCAAAACAAAATACTCTTATTTTCAACATCCCTAAATTCTTGCCAAGGTCTTAATAAGCAGGATGATCATTCTCCTTACAGACAGAATCAGAATTCTTACTAAAAGAATGTTAATATTGCATAGTATCCTCTGGTTCTAGGCTATTTATAGAACAGAAAAGTGACTGCTATGTAACAAGGTAAGTCACATGCCAATAGGAAAAAGGAATACAAACCAAGTCCTGGCCACATCAGGAAAGGCAACTGAACCAGAAAGGAAAATCCAACTACCACCCCTGCCTCCAACCAGTTGGGGCAGGCAGGTTGCAAAACTCTCCTGACTCAGCTAGGCGTGGCTCCCCAGCCCAGCAGTTACAAAAGCACAGACATAAAACCTTTAGGGATAGGTCTCCCTACAAGGTCTTTCCACCTGACCAACTGTTGTTTGGTTCCTAAGTTAAGCAGCCCTACCTAGCACCATATTACTACCACAGCCCACATGGCCAGCCAATGCCCAGGCTATAAAAGCCACAGTCAGTATCAGCACACACCCTACCATTCTCCCCCAATCCACTTGGACTTCTAGAAACTAAGAGAAGACTGTCCACTTTTCCCTTCCATCCAGATCTACATATGGCCTTGAGCGAAAGTATGTTCACTGGTAGTAAAGCTAACTGAACTCAAGGGGGTTCCATCAACACTCATGCAATGCTTTTAATGTTCACTTCTTCGCCAAGTATTATTCTACACAGTGGCAAATTAATTTCATAATAAATGTGAGTAACATCAACTGTTTAACCAGAAAGGTTGTCTTTGTCAACATTTTCTAGACAAGGACAAGAACTGCTATGAAATCAAAGTACCTAACACCCAACCTTGCAAAGCTTTTCACTTTCAGGACGGTTACCAGTTAGTCACATATTTCAAACATCAGAATGTTACTGCTTTTGACCAAGGTGAATTCAAGACAAGCAGAACACAGAAGAGATACATAGAAAGTCTTTAAAGTTAGATACAATCAGGGTGCATCATGTACATAAGTTGTCAAAGAATATATAATTTCTTTCCCTTTTTTTAAAGACAGATAGCCATGACTGTCCTAGAACTCTCTATGTAGACCAGTCTGACCTCAAATCAAGAGATCTGCTTGTCTCTGCCTCCAGAGCACTAGAATTAAAGGCATGTACCACTACACAGAACTTAAAAATTCTTTTTTTTTCTATCTTTTTTCTTTTTTAAAGAATCCTGAGGCTGGCAAGATGGCACAACAAAGGACCCAAGTTTTCCCAGAATCCACGTAAGACAACTCAAAACTCCCTATAACTCTACTTCCAGTGTTTCTGACATCTTTGGTCCTGGAGAACATCTGCACACTCATAAACCTACAACTTTTAAAATTTTAGAAATAAGTCGGGCAGTGGTGGTGCACACTTTTAATCCCAGCACTCAGGATGCAAATGCAGGCGGATCTCTGTGAGTTTGAGGCCAGTCTGATCTACAAAGTTTAATCCCATGACAGTCAGAACTGTTGCACCAGAGAAACCCTGTCTTAAAAAAAAAAAAATTAAAAAATATTTTTAAAGAAATCATAATTGGCTGAGGATGGCTTAGCTGTTAAGAGCACTTAATGAATTACTGTAACTATCAGTGTTCAAACCCCAGCACTTCAAAGTAACAAGCCAAAAGCCCTGCCAACACCTCTTTATATTCAAGGTCCAAAGTGTACATGATGCCTTCTGGCCTACATGCACATGCACACAAACACACGCACACAAGAGCATACACCTGCACACATATATTCACATACACTCAGAAAAAGGGGAGGATCAGCTGGGTCAGTCAGAAAAAGTAGGTTAAATAAAAAATATACCCCCATATACTGTTGGCCATTGAGCATGAGCCAGTACACTCTTGACCCAAAGTAACCTGGTAAAATCACAATTTTAAATATAATCCTTGGCCCAGTAATTCTAGGAATGTAACTAATAAAGATAACACTAAAGAAAAAATACAAGAATATATAGTATTACTGTTGCACTAAAACACTGGAAATAAGTCCATAAACAACAGACAAATTAAGCCAAATGGATTTTAGCACAGTAGGCTCCATGTTAACAAAGAATAAAATCCAAAACCGGGTTTTAAGAAGCAATTTACTGCACATCTGCCACTTGTGTCAACAACTTCAACATATATACAGTACTGCATGCAAAAAAAGTCCCTTCCATTCCCCTATAATTACAGTTAACCTAATAAAATAAATGAGTAAGAAAACCAGAATTCCTTCGGATCCAGTGAGTGGGACTTTTTTGCTTTTAGTTATTATATTTTGTGGTACTGGGAACTAAATCTAGAATCTTGAATATGCTATACAAGTACTCTATCACTATGCCATATCCCCAACTCCGTCTGGAATTCCCTACAGTGCCTACAGGTGCTCTCCTTGCTATCTAATCTGTCCCTGAGCCACAACAGGCGTCGAGATGTGGAAGTCATCCTCTTGGCTTCAAAGTTATTCTGGCACTCATCTCACAGTATTTCAAAACATGTAACAAACATTTGTAGGCATGTACAGACTAGAATACAAGATGTAGTAACTTGTTGAAATACATGACACTTGAAGGAGTGGAGGTATTGTTGGGTAGAAGCCTATTTCATGAACGAACATCTACAAATAAAGTGTTTAGAGAACAGTATGAGCCAGGGTGTGGTACTGCATGCCTTTAATCTTACCACCTGGGAGGCAGAAGTGGATCACTGTGATTTCAAGGCCAGCCTGGCCCACACATCGAATTCCAGGTCAGTTATTACTACATAGTGAGACCCTGTCTCAAATAAAGAGTACAAAGAAAGGAAGGAAGGAATAGAGAGATATAAAAAGAGGGAAGACAACAGAGAGTTAGTGTTTTAACTCAATGGTTGAGCACACTTTACCGAGAATATGCATGGCCCCAACTTTCAATCCCCAGTACTACAAAAAGAAAATTAAAAGAAAGGGAAACAGCAGCAACAAGACCATGGTCTTCTCTAACATGAACTTTTAACTAAGAAACCAACAAGAAGTATAAAAGCACCACGAAACGTCTCTCCAGTATTTTTATTACTAAAATGCTAAAATAAGTAAAAGTGTGTGTAAACATACGTCAGTCCTGCAACTTGACTCAAGTATTTGTACTGTTCAAGTCTATCTTGCTATAGCATTTAAAATTATGTACTACCATCAAAACTTCACTTTTCAGAGTCAGAAAGATGACTCAGCAAGTAAAAGTAACTGCAGGTAAATCTGATGCCCTAAAGTCAATCAATCCTCAGGATTTACCAGATGCAAAGCTGTCCTCTGAACACTAAACGTAATTTTTAAAGTTGTTTAAAAAAAAAAACTTTCTAAAATGACAATTAACTGGACAGTGGTGGTTCACACCTTTAATCCCAGCACTTGAAAGGCAGAGGCAGGTGGGTCTCTGAGTTCAAGGCCAGTCTGTCTACAGAGGGAATTCCAAAACAACCAGAGCTATTACACAGAGAAACCCTGTCTCGAAAACTCAGAGTGGTATCAGAAGGTACAAAGAGTAGCTGGAGGGGACCTCCCAGGTTGTCTGAGAAACAGTCCTGCTATTCCTACTGCATCTAAAGACACAATTTCCCTAAAACACAGTCTAGTTTTGGGGTGAGGAACTAGTATGCTTCACCAAGGCCACCATCCAGCACTCTCCACTTGAAATCCGACCTTGCTGGAATGTCAGAGTGGTGAAATTATGGAGCAATATAACCAAGTCACCAATTTCTGACCTCAAAGTATATATGTTTTCTTTCTTCAAGTTTTCAGAGTGCTGGTGATGGACCTGTCTGGATATGACAGAAAATAAGTTTTTACAGTGAGAGTGCTTGAAACATTGAATAGCACTGACAAATCTTGAAATTAAATCTAATGTGCCGGGCGGTGGTGGCACACGCCTTTAATCCCAGCACTCGGGAGGCAGAGGCAGGTGGATCTCTGTGAGTTCGAGACCAGCCTGGTCTACAAGAGCTAGTTCCAGCACAGGCTCCAAAGCCACAGAGAAACCCTGTCTCGAAAAAACAAAATAAAAACAAACAAAAAGAAAATTTTAAATCTAATACTGTATCCTTCATTTACAAACGGCTTTGAAAAAAAAAGGTTTTAAAATCAAATAAAAAGAAAACACTGGCTTATTGTGAAAATTTTGTACTTCATATTTACAAGGTGAGTTAGTTTAAACAAAGGCTAAGAAAGCAAACTATCAGCCAGGCAGTGCTGGCTTATGCCTTTAATCCCAGAACTCAGGAGGCAGAGACTGAGGAATCTCTGCAAGTTCAAAGTCAGCATGGTCTACAGAGCAAGTTCTTTGGCTGGAAACCCAAAGAAACCCTATGGGGGCGGGGGAAGAGACCAACAACAAAAGTAACAATAAATACTAGACAAAGGTCGAAACCATGTATAGTGGCACATATCTATAAATCTAGCACTGGGGAGGCAGAAGGATCTCATCAATCACATCAGCTCAAATTCAGTCAGTCAACTTGAAGAAGGAAAGAGGTTAGAGATGACTTTCTTCTTTAAGAGAGTTAAGAGTGAGAGGGCAGAATGACAGAGGGAAGGAGAGCAGAACAGTGCCTGTAGGCACTTGGGAGGTTCAAGGTCAACCTCTACTGCACACCAAGTTACCAAGTTCCATATTATCTGTATTAAACTGGGCTACATGAAAACCTATCCATAAATAAATAAATACAAAAGTAGGGTGGGGGAGGGGAAGCACAAAGCCTAGGACACAACACCTACTGGACTTGAGAAGCAGCAGCACGGACAGGTCCTTTAGAGACACCTAGAACATACCACAGAAACATCACTGTTTGGGCTTGTGGGCTGTGCATGTAACAGGTTTCACTTTGTAATCAGAATGGCCTGGAACTTGTTATGTATATACTGGGCTGGTCTCCAACTATCAATCCTCTGCCTCCCTAAAATTGGGATTAAAGAGCATCACCTGCCTATGGTCTTCAAGACCCAGATTCAACCAAGATCTGATAAACGGGAAGGAATGCACATATAATCCTAGCACACACGCTGACTGTAACAATGAAAACTAGAGGGTACCTAAAACCATACTGTTGGGAGATGACTGTTCTTTCACAATGAAGGAAGAGAGGGAGGGAGAGATAAGTATGTATAATATCCTATTCCAAAGAAAGGAAATGCCTACTTTGCTAACCCTGAAGTTTCCATATCACACTTGGATATTCTCACTGAATGTTCTACTCACAAACACAGTGTACAAGCCTGGTGGTGGTGGCGCACTCCTTCAATCCCAGCACTCAGAAAACAGAGGCTGGCAGATCTCTATGAGTTAGAGGCCAGCCAGGCCTACAGAGTGAGTGCCAGGAAGGCTCCAAAACTACATAGAAACCCTATTTAAAAAAAGAGGACAAAGGTGTTCCCAGGTGGCCATAACCAGTATGAAACTGCCCTTCACTAAACACGCTGTCCAACTTTCCCTGGTAGAAGCAGCTCTCTGCTGCCCTAGTGGTGTCACAACTGCAGTCACTCCCTGTGGCAGTCACACTAAGCCTCTCATAAATAATTCTGTGAGCTTATTATTACCATAACTCTAATATCAAAGAAGCATACCTCAACAATGAGACATTGTTTGGGTATTGGGAATTATGTTTGTTTTTAACAACATAAGCCTTATGTTTATATCTCAGCTGATATAATGGATGATAGCTGTAATGTCAGCAATTGGGGGAAACTGTATCAGGACTGGGACAAGTTTGAAGACAACCTGAGATTGGGGTGAGTTCATAAGACCAGCCGAAGTTTCAAAGTGAAACTCTGTCTCAAAAAACAGTGGGGAAAGGGAAGGCTGGAGAGATGGCTCAGCGGTTAGGAACACTGATTACTCTTCCAGAGTTTGAGTTCAATTCCCAACAACCATCTAAAATGGGATCCAATGCCCTCCGCTGATAAGTGGAGGAACATGCAAACAGAAAACCCATACATACATACATTACTTACTTTTAAAAAATAATCTTAAAAAAAAAAAAAAAAAAAAAAAACAAGGGCTCAACTGGTAGAATTCTTACCTACCATGCATAAAACCCTAGGTTCAATCCTCAGCACTGCATAAAACCAAGCATACTGATATATTCCTGCAATTAAAGCACTTGGGAAAATCAGAAATTCAAGGTCACGGCTGGTTACACATGGAGACTGAGGCCAGTCTAAGATACATTAAAACCCTGTCTCAAAAATGTAACTAATTAAAAATAAATTAAGGAAGCCAGAGATGGTTCAGTAACGAAGAGTGTTTGTTGCTTTTGCAGAGGACCTGGGTTCTGTTGCCTGTGCCCACATGGTGATTCACAACTATCTGTTCCAGGGAATCGGACATCCTCTTCTGACTTCCTTGGGCACCAGGTACACATGTGATGCACAAACATAAATTCAGGCAAAACACTTACTTTCATAAAAGAGAATAAATCTAAAAACAATCATTCTAATGTGCTTAAACTATTCAAATAAATAAATTCAAATAAACAATCAGAACAAAATAAAACCAAAATTTCACTCTGTAGCCCAGGCTAGTCTAGAATTCCTAATTCTCCTAACTCAGTCTTCCAAGTACTAGGATTAAAGGTATGTGCCACCAAGCCTGGTACTCAAAAGAATGAAATCTGGAATGTTCCAAAGGTTTTCAAGAATTAGAGCACACAAAAGTTCTATGGACCTATCAGCTATTTGAACAATAAATGGCCACACAACCTTTGTTAACTGTATGTACAGTGGGTCCCAGTGGGTCCCCCTTGTTCTCAGAGTAGCAGTCCCATCACTGGCAAGTCCCTTGAAAACCAGTACTGAAGAGGCAGGTAATCACCTCAGAATAGGGTAACATCACTAGAAGAAAATTACAGGGATACTTAGCCTCCTGCACATAATCAATGATATCAGATATAAAAACACCTCAAAGCAGCTGGGCGGTGGTGGCTCATGCCTTTAATCCCAGCACTCGGAGGCAGAGGCAGGTGAATCTGTGAGTTCGAGGCCAGCCTGATCTACAAGAGCTAGTTCCAGGACAGGCTCCAAAGCTACAGAGAAACCAAACACACACACACACACACCAAAAAGAAAAAAAAAAAAATAGAGACCTAAAAAGTTATTTCCCTGGATTACTATGTTTATCAATACAAACAAGCATAAAATATGCTCAGAAATACTTAGCCTGTGGCTAAGAAGTTCAAGGTCTCCCTGAGCATTTTAGTAGATAAAACAAGATCTTATTCAAAGTAAAAGGCTAAGAAGGCTCAGTACTACAGCATAAACCCCTAGGAGAGATAGAAAGTGGGGAGGGAGAAGGGATTAACACCAGTATCAGCTATTCATAGCGAGAGAATACTTCTTTGAGTCATATGCTAAACCTGAGTCAAATTGTGAATTTGTAACCTGATTCTCATCTAATGATTTTCTCTATTTCTTTTTTGTTAAACATATTGGGGAGGGGACGTCAGTGACAAGGTCCACATCTGGCTGTTAGAAGACAACCTGTGGCAACCTCTTCTTCAATCCTGTGGCTCTTAAGGATTGAACTCAGGTTATCACGCTTAATACTAAGTGCCCCTACTCGCTAAACCATCTAGCTCAAGTTCTGTGTAACTTTTCTATCACCTCTACATCTTTTTAGGTGATAGCTGCATTCACAGAAGTACAAGCAAACTTAGTCACCAATGACAAATATCTACATAGGAAGTCTAAAATATATCCTGTTGATAAAGGACATGAGTTCCAATTCTAGCTCTCCGGCTACTCACTAGAACACCTCAGCACCTGTTTCTTTTATTGCTGGGGGAGGCACCCAAAACTCTTAGGAGCCGTAGCCTCCCCAGGCACTAGGATTGCAGCATAAACCATTATACCCAGTTTGGATAAGTCATTTTTGATGTGGATGTGAGCTGGAAGTAACACCCATGTGATAGGCTACACACAAGGGAACATATTACTAATAAATTATTCAATTTGCTACAAATCTCACCACTCCCATTTCACACCCACAATCTTCCTTCTAGTTTCTCCCAGGAAGAGGTTCCATTTCCAAAAGCAAAGCTTGGCAACACAATATTAAATATATAATTTCCTGAATCTATTATTTAGGGATGTCCCATACCAGGCAGTGGTGGCGCGTGCCTTCAATCCCAGCACTCAGGAGGCAGAGACAGGCAGATCTCCATTGAGTTCAAGGCCAGCCTGGTCTACAAAGTGAGTTCCAGGACAGGTTCCAAACCTACAGAGAAACCCTGTCTTGAAAAACCAAAAAAGAATGTTCCATAATATTTTAGGTCTTAGACAACTCTGGTCTCAGAGTCTGAGGATGGAGACAGGTTTCCTTTCATCTTAACAGCCCAGGGAGAACTAATTTCAGCCCCAGCTGCAAAGACTTCAAAACCAAACAGCTTTGATAGCCCACTTGTCTTAAAGCATTTATTTAATTTCACTCACTGAAAACATAACCCTCAAAAGCATTCCTGTGCAAGAAAAATGAGCCAGCTTGCGTCGCGGGGTAGGGGAGCGCAGTACAGCTTGTCTCCAGGGTGTTTCCTCTCCATCCCTATAGTATCAGAGCTCTGGTGAAACAGCAGTGCTAGATTAGCAACTGTGACAGGGAAATAACCGCAAAAAGCGTATTCTCTCTGAAAAAAGTAAAAGCTAAGGTTAACAAAGGGAAATAGTTCTGAGAAGACTTAACATAAAAATAAAGAACCGAGTCGGTCCTACAGCCTCTTCAAGAGCATCCAGCACCCTACAGCAATGTAAAGCTGCCACATTTACAGTTAATGCCCTCATAGTCTGTAAGTGTTACAAGGAATATGCCAGGAAAAATACGTTTTAAAATGTATAAAATTTAAAAGGTTCAAAGGTTTAACACTTGCTACTCTTGTAGAGGACCTGGGTTTGGTTTTTAGCAACCACAAGGGGCTCACAACCACTCCAAACTCCAGTATCAAGCCCTTTTCTGACCTTCTTGAGCACCAGGTGCATACATGCTGCACATTCATACATGTAGGAAAAGCACTCATGCATAAGGAAAAGTAAATGCTTTTTAAACAGAATGTATACTATTACTCAGGCATAGTTGCACATACCCTAATCCCACAATCCAGAGCCAGAAGCAGCCAGATCTATCAGTTCCAGGTCAGCCTAGTCTACATATTGAGTTCCAGGATAGAAAGAGCTATACAGTGAGACCTTGTCACTAAATTAATAAATTTCAAAATGGAGGATAAAAATGTATATTGCTATTTCTGCCTGCCTGCACGCCTAAGGAACTGAATCATCCTGGGTCCACCAGTAACTTAAGTGTCAACACCACAGTCTGTTTCAAAACTGTTATTTGGCTGGGCATGGCCATGACACATGCCTTCAATTTCAGCACTCAGGAGGCAGAGAAAGGTATGGGTTTGACCACACCCTGTTCTACAGAACAAGTTCCAGGCCAACTAAGGCTACATTGAGAAAAGACAAGTCGGGAGTGGTGGTGGCTCATGCCTTTGATCCCAACTCAGGAGGCAGAGTCAGGCAGATCTCTTTGAGTTAGAGGCCAACCTGATCTACAAAATGAGTCCCAAAACTGGGACTGTTACACAGAGAATGGAAGCATGTGTTGAAAAACAACCAGCCAAACAAAACAAACAAACAACACTCTTAGCAATGAATGCCCAATCACCCAAAAGTGACTCTAGCCATCCAGACATACCAGAGAGGCATAAAGTGCTGCCTTCCAGTGAAAAGAGAAATCAGAAAGCACATAGCAAATATAGGGTTCAATGTTATCTAATGCTTCAATACTGCCCACAGTTTCAGGTGTCCAAGAGGCATCTTGGATCATCTCCCTCCTTGTACGTCTGTTCTCCTTTATTTCCTCACCTGCAATTATGCGAAGCAAGACTCAGGGCCCTGACAGAAACAGAACTGCAATGAGAGCAGTCCATCAAACCAGAGACTCCAAAGATACTCAACAAACAAGAAAAGAACTGCATTCTACTGATTTGAAGCAACTTAAGAATGCTCACCACAAGCAAGTCATGGTGGCACATGCCCTTAATCCCAGCACTTGGGAGACAGGGTGGGGGAGGGGGGGTGTATCTCTGAGTTCCAGACCAGTCTGGTCAGTTCCAGGACAACCAAGACTGTTACAAGGAGAAACTCTGTCTCAAAAAACAAAAAAACTGTTCACTCTTAAATTTAGTCTGATAAAATGGATTAAATGCTTTTTGCATAAAATATTACATCCCATAATATTTTCTCAGACTTATATACACCTTTTTAAAAGTAGGCCTTTCAGCCAGGCAGTGGAGGTGCATGCCTTTAAATCCCAGCCCTCGGGAGGCAGAGACAGGAGGATCTCTGTGAAATCTGTGAGTTTGAGACCAGCCTGGTCTACAGAGTGAGTTCCAGGACAGCCAGGGCTACACAGAGAAAAACCAAACCAACCAAACAAAAAGTACATCTTTCAAAATCACCCTCACTATCAGACTATTAAACAATGGACCCTATGGTGGTTTAAATGAGAAATGTCTTTCATAGACTCATGAATCTGAACCCTCAGTTACCAGTTAGCCACGCTGTTTAGGAAGTTATGGAGCCTTGAGGTTTATTTAATCTTGCTGGAGGAAGCATGTCACTAGAGACAGACTTTGAGAGTCTATATAACCTCTCTCACCCCACTTCCTGTTTATTATTCTCTCTCCTTACTGCATGTGAACAATCTCTCTGCTTCCTGATCCTATCATGGCATGCCTAGTTGCCATTATGAATTCTCAAACATAAACTAAACCTTTCCTTCCTTAAAAAAGGTAAGTCTCTGTGAATTCAAGGCCGAGCAGTGGCGCATGCCTTTAATCCCAGCACTTGAGAGGCAGAGGTAGGTGACACTCTTGAGTTTGGGGCCAGCATGATCTAGAAAGCAGCTTTCAGGACAGTCAGGGCTACACAGAGAAACATTGTCTTTAAAAATAATAATAATAATAAAGTTTCATATGAAAAAATACAAATCAAAGTTGTGTACTATGAAGGAACTTCTGTAAGAAGATGCTGACTGGAGCCTAGTGGTGCAAGTCTGTAATCCCATAACTCAAGAGACTAAGAAAAAAGACTGCAAAATTCAAGCACTGCCTCAACAACTTAGCCAGACTTTATTTTTAAAGAAAAAACAAACGACTTAATGTCCTAAACTTTTTAAGAAGGAGGTTGGGGAGATAATTCAGCACAGTACAAACACACACTGCTCTTCCAGAGGACCTGAGTTCAATGTCAGCACCCATATATATATTACCTGAACTCACATACATTACATCACATAATTACAACAGTGGCCCAGAACCACCAAAAACAAACAAAAAGCACATTACTGGTACATTTAATAAGCTCAGGAAGGCATAAGGCAGAGTTCAAGGCCAGCCTTGTCTACATAGCAAGTTCCAGGACAGTCAGATCCTGTCTCAAACCACTCTCTCACCACAGAAGGGTATGAATGGATGAATGGATAAATGGACTAATAGAAAAAAAAAATAAAAGTTTGGGGACAAAAAAAGCATAAATCTGAAGATATTCACAAAGGCTAAAACTTAAAATCGTTATCAACCTTTGAGGTTATATAATAACAGCAAAGCAAGTTGTCAATATATTTTTCATGAAAGTTCAAAGTTTCTTCTATAAACCAATCAGAAAGGTGTTTTTGCTGTTATGTATATCCTTTAATGAGCCGCCATCTTAGTGATGTCTTACACATTAACAGCACTGGTTGTTCCTCTGGAGGCCCCGAGTTCAATTCCCAGTATCCACATAGTAGTTCACAACTATCTATAACTAGTTCATGGGATCTGATACCTACCCTCTTCTGGTGTGCAAGTATATATGCAAACAGAACACCCATATACATAAATAAATTTATATATATATATAAAATATATATTTTTAGATATATATATCTGCAAGTCTGTGCACAAAATTTTTAGATATATATGTATCTGCAAGTCTGTGCACAAAATGTATGCCTGGTGCCTAGCCATGTATCTGTGGAGAGACAAAAGACAGCATCAGATCCCCTGGAACTGGAGACATTTGTGAGCCACTATGTATGTAGGTGGTGGGAATCAAACATGAGTCCTCGAGAAGAACGAAAGGGAAAGGGGAAAGGGGAAAGGAAAGAAAAGGGGAAAGGGGAAGGGAAAGGAAAGGAAAGGAAAGGAAAAAGAGGAAAGGAAAGGGGAAAGGAAAAGGAAAAGGAAAGGAACAAAATCCAAGCCGGGCGGTGGTGGCGCACGTCTTTAATCCCAGCACTTGGGACGCAGAGGCAGGTTGATCTCTGTGAATTGTAGACCAGGCTGGTCTACGAGAGTTAGTTCCAGGACAGCAAAGCTAGAGAAACCCTGTCTTGAAAAAAAAGAAAGAAACAAACAAACAAACATGGGTCCTCTGCAAGAGCAGCTACTGTTCTTACTCCCAGTGAAATTTTTTTCAGTTAATTCTTTCAAAAGGGTTGCTTTTGGGTTTTGTAGGTCTTTTATTTCCTGTTTTACAGGATGTAAAAACCACATTTAGAAACATGGTCAAGTGAGCTGGGGGTGTAACTCAGTGGTAGAGCACTTACATAGCATACACAAGGCCCTAGGCTACTCAGGAAGGCAATAGAAAACTGACAACTTTTTTTAGTCAATTTATTTTTATTTTTTGTGTATGAGTGGCTTACCTGCATGTATCAATGTGTAACATTTGTGTGTCTGGTGCCTTCCCAAGGTAAGAAAGAAGAGAGCAGGGCTGGAGAGATGGCTCAGAGGTTAAGAGAACTGACTGCTGTTCCGGAGGTCCTGAGTTTAATTCCCAGGAACCACATGGTGGCTCACACCCATCTATAATGAGATCTGATGCCCAGAACACTATATAATAATAAATAAATTAAAAAAAAAAGAAAGAAAGAAGAGAGCATCCAATCTCCTGGAACTGTGGTTATGGGCGCTTGTAAGTCACCATGTGGATACTGAGAAAGGGAAGTGGGTCCTCTGTAGGAACAGCCAATGTTCTTAACTACCTACAGGGCCATCTCTTCAGCCCCTTAATAAACTATTAAGAATAAGAAATAAAGCTCCTCAGTACTCCTCTTCCAGCTTTTGAAGGAAAAAAACCGAACTGTTTGCTTTATTTTAGATGAAAATCTGATATCATTTATTAAACATTTACAAATAAAATTTCAATTTTATCCTTTCCTAACATCACTTTTTGGGGAGGAAAGAGTATGGAACTCCTAACAATTAAGAGACCAGGAAAGCTGGGCGGTGGTAACGCACGCCTTTAATCCTTGCACTTGGGAGGCAGAGGCATGTGATCTCTGTGAGTTCGAAGCCAGCCTGGTCCACATACGGAGTTTCAGGAGAGGCTCCAAAGCTACACAGAGAAACCCTGCTAAAAAAAAAAAAAAAAAAAAAAAACAGGCAAGGGGCTGGAAAGATGGCTCAATGGTTAAGAGTACTGACTACTCTTCCAGAGAAACCGGGTTTAATTCCCAGCACCCACATGGCAGCTCACAACTGTCTGCAATTCCAGTTTGAGGGGACCCAACACTCATGGCAAAACACCAATAACATAAAATAAAAAATTAATTAAAAAGGAGAGAGACCAGGCAAGCTACAAACAACTAAGCTATACTCACCAGTCCAAGATCATTTTTCAAATTTTAAGTAAACAGCAGAAATATTTTGTGCAATCTTAAGTAGGCTTAAAATGTAAAAACATTATCTAAATAGTCAAAATGTTAATGTTTTTGTTTTCTTAATAAATAGTCAGCTACTGGGCAATGATGGTGCACACCTTTATTCCCAGCACCTGAGAGGAGAGGCAGAGGCGTGAGGATCTCTGTGAGTTCAAGGCCAGCCTGGTCTACAGAGGTGGCCAGGGCTATCACAAAAAGAAACCCTGCTTCGAAAAACCAAAGTAAATAGTCAACTCTTTCTAATAATAAACAGATGCACATTATTGTTTTACAAGTAGAAAGAGAGTGTCTACAGATTTTTAAAGATAATAATTTAGCATGATGATGCCAGGACAAGACTAGAAGCTCAAGGCTTGGTCTTAGGCACCCAGTAACAAATATGCCTTTGAAACATCACCTCTCCCCAACCAGATCCTTCTATATCACCACAGCCTGGGACTTAGAAGGGAAGTAGTCACCAAAGCACCCTTGATTTCATACTAAAAATCTACTTAGTTCTTCACTCGCAGAACCAGCTATAGACTAGGATTTCTCAAATCTAGAATTGTGTCTAATGATTCAAATCATAGCCAACTGTTTCCTCCTCCTAAATCACCCAAATGATGAAACCAAATAAACTCAGCCCACTTAAACAAAACCAAGAACTCAAGCCTTCATCTCCCAAACATCATTTCCTTTTCAAAGACAAATTTCTACCCAAGTGTCTTAGTGCACACCTGCAATTCAAGTATTCAGAAGGCTGAGCCAAGACAGTAACAAATTTTGATATCAGCCTAATTACACAGAAAGAAAAGATCTTAAAAATAAAAAAACAAAGTTTGTTGTTGGGCACTGGTGGCACATGCCTTTAATCCAAGCACTTGGCAGAAAAAGGCTGATCTGAGTTCAAGGCCAGCCTGGTCTACATAGTGAGTTGCAGTACAGCCAGAGACACACAAATCCTGTCTCAAAAAATAATTAATAAATAAATACGTAAATAACAGTATTTCTCATTTATATAAACATTCTCCTACCACAGTGCTAGAACCAATGCCTAGAGCACGGTAGACAGCTGCTGTACCACAAAGCTACAACCCAACCACCAGGTCCCTATTTTAAAATTTAGAAAGTATAAGACTACTACCCTAGGGCTGGAACGATGGCTCAGCAGTTAAGAGCACTTGCTGCTCTTACAGAGGACCCAAGTTCAACTCCCAGCACCCATGTGGTGACTTTCAACTGTCCATGAGTTTAGTTCCATATGACATTACACCTTTTTTTTTTAAATTTATTTATTATGTATATAGTGTTCTGGGCACCAGATCTCATTACAGATGGGTGTGAGCCATCATGTGGTTGCTGGGAATTGAACTCAGGACCTCCGGAACAGCAGTCAGTTCTCTTAACCTCTGAGCCATCTCTCCAGCCCGACATTACACCTTCTTCTGACCTCCACGGGCCCCAGGTGTTGCAGGAAGTACACTTACATGCATGCAGACAAAATATGCATATACAGAAAATAAAAATATAGATTGTTTAGCTAGATATTGGTGGTGCAAGCCTTTGACCCCAGCACACAAAGGAGGCAGAGGTAGGCAGACCTCTGAGTTCAAAGACAGCCAGAACTATACAAAAAAAAAGTCTCCAAAAAAAAAAAAGATTATACGCATGTGTGTATTTGTATAGAGATAGACACACACACATACATACGTTATTTACAATACAAACATACAAACTGACTTAAGGCTGTACACGGCAGAGTACACTATAATTCCAACATTCCAGAACTAGAGGATCAGGAGTTGGGGCACCCTGAACTATACGAGACTCTATTTCAAAAAGAAAGGGAGAAAACCTAGGTCTACAAGGGAAAACAAAAACAATCAACTCCATTTTGGTATATTTCCCTCCAAAAAAGTTTGGGGAGAGGTGTTTACTTGCTTGTTCTGATATGAGACCTCACTGTTAGCTCTGGCCGGCCTTGAACTCAAATATTCCCCTGATGAATTAAAGGTGTTCACTACCACACAAGGCCCAAAGAGCTTATCTCACAGTTGTTTTCACAGGACCCCACTATTCATGCTGCCTTTAGGGAGAAGGTGCTCACCACAGGGAAAACACTTCTTCCCCATGAGCAGCAACAGCAACTTCAAACACACTGCCTCGCCTCAGACTCCACCAAACCACAACACTGGGACCTAACAGGAAGGGAGTGGAAATCAGAGTAAAAACTGCTTGTAGACTTTCCCTTTTGGCCTGAAAGTTAAGTCCCACTAAAATTTCTTTCACAGAAAGTAATTTTCTTCCCTCAAAACAATAACCTTTCTCTTATTCTATACCAATTGTGAAAGCCATGTCCCACACCTTCAATTAAACTCCAAAAGTCAAATTTGTAATGAAGACTAATAGGGAAGCGACACATGGTAGTATTTCTAGCCGATCAATTTCTCCAATCAAAATTATTCATATACAGGCTTTAAACCAGTGGTTCTCATTCTTCCTAATATTGCATTGACCCTTTAATAGAATTTCTCATGTTGCAGTGACCCTTAACCATGAAGTTATTTTCGTTGCTACTTCATAACTGCAATTTTGCTACTGTTATGAATCATGTAAATATCTGTGTTTTTGGACTGTCTTGAGCAACCCCAGTGAGAAAGTTGAGAAGGTCATTGGACTCCTGTATGGATCCATAGTTTGAGAACTGTTGCTTTAAACAATTCTACAAATATTTGTCAAACCGATTCTATGACTCTCCTGTAACACCCAGGGCTGATCCAATGTTACCAGTGAGATCATCCTTATCTTCATTAAAGCATACAACATTATCTCTGGAAAAAGAAAAAAGACAGGGGCAACACATCAAACAAAGTATTAGCTAGTCGATAAATTTTATTTGTGTTAAGTTCTTTGTGTCTGTAACAAAGTAGAGGTATACTTCCCTTGGGAGTGCTGATTAAGAAGTTTCGGTAAGAAGAATCAGGGTTCAAGGATCCTTTGATACCACACAAATAAATGCAATTTTAAAAATTAAAAAATTAAAAAAAGACAGTCCTCAATTACACAGTTAGTTAAAAACAGACCCTGTCTAGCTGGGTGATGGTTGTAGCACACAACTTTAATTCCAGTACTTGGGAGGCAGAGGATCTCTGTGAGTTCCAGGACAACAGCCAGAGCTACACAGAGAAACCCTGTCTTAAGAGAAAAAAAGAGGTGGGGCTAGAGTGGGAGGACCTAGGAATATCAAGAAACTGTTTCCAGTGCTTGCAAGATGCCCTGGGCTCAATCCCCAGCTTGGAATAAGCAAGGTGTGGCAGTGTGTACACACCAGTTACCCAAGTGCTCAAGTAGGAAGATCAGAAATTCAAGGTCATTCTCTACTGCACTAAGACTAGAATAGATATAGGAGCCCTTGTCTTAAAAAAGGAAGGGAAGGAAGAAAGGGAGGGAGGGAAGGAGGGAGGGAGGGAGCGAGGGAGGGAGGGAGGGAGGGAGGGAGGAAGGAAAAAAATTATTATGAGGAAGTAATACTGAACTAAAACACAAGGAAGGAGGAAGGCATATATATGAGAAGCTAGTTTGGACACTGAGCAGACAAGCATATCAGTATGTCAAAGCCCAAGTATAAGGTATGAGATCCAATCTAGAAATCAATTTTGAGACAGGGTTTCTCTATGTAACAGCACTGGCTGTCCTGGAATTCACTTTGTAGACCAGGCTAGCCTCGAACTCACAGAGATCCCCCTGCCTCCCAAGTGCTGGGATTATAGGCCTGTGCTACCACTGCCTTGTGGTACCCATTCTTAAGAGTGACAGGACCAGGAATCTTGATACCTGTATCTTCTTTCTTGTTGCTGTTGTTTTTGTGGAGTGGGGTTTAAGAGTTTGGGTCTTGTTTTATTTTGTGGGCCTGTGATATTAGATGCATACAAAAGTCAAAGGAAAACTTGAGGGAATCGGTTCTCTCTACCATGTAGGGGATCAAAGGCAGGTCATCAGATTTGGCAGCAAGCACTTTACCAGATGAGCCATCTCACCAGCCCTGGTTTTTGGTTTTCTGAGACAAAATCTTGACCTGCTCAGGCTAGTCTGTAACTTGCTATGTAGCCAACCATGAAAGACCCTGAACTAATTCTCCTGACCCTACCCACACCCAGTACTGGGATTAGAAACATGCTCCAGCTCACAATAATCATTTTGATGCTTATCATAAAAACAGTATTTGTAGTTCTACCATATTTATGTAATTTATTTTTATTTTACATTCACCAGTGTTTTGCCTGCATGTATGTCTGTCTAAGGGTGTCAGAAGCCCTGCAACTGAAGTCACAGACAGGTGTGGTGCTGGGAATCAAACCCGGGTCTTCTGGAGGAGCAGTCAGTGCTCTCAACCACTGAGCCAGCTCTCCAGTCCCTGTGTGTGTGTTTAAATATGATAGATATGATACAAGTTGGGTCCGGGTTCAATAACCAGCACCCACATAGCAACTCTCAGCTGTCTATTACTCCAGTTCCAGGGGAACCGACAACATCATAGGGACACACGTGAAGGCAAAAACACCAATGTACATGTATACGTACACACACAAATATATATACAAAATAAATTTAAGATAGCAATAAAACCATCTACCCCTCCAGTCTCCATCTGGGGGCTGGGTATGTAGCTCAACTGATAGAGCTCTTGCCTAGTATTCAGGAAGCCCTGGGTGGTAGCATGTGCCTGTAGCATCCTAGCACTGGGTGGTGGTTAAGAGGAGGGAATTCCAAGGTTATCTTCTGCAACTCGAGAAGTTCAAGGACAGCATGGACTACTTGAGACTGTCAAAAAAAAAAAAAAAAAGCTGTGTGTGTTTAAAAATTAACTACAAGGAAAATTGGACAGGATAATTAAATGGTAATTTTAAAAATACAGAGCAACAAAAACAGCCATTTAAATACAAAGCTGAATTCTAGCCTAGCTTAAGCGATACTACAAAAATCCATCAAACAAACAAGCCACTTAAGAATAAAAATATCTATAGGAATTAATGAAGGAGTCATCAAAGCGGATCATTTCCTAAGCCTAAAAAGGCTTTCCATGCCAATTACCCAACTGCCCGAGTTCCGGAGCTGAGGACTGACACTCTCTTTCATATAGCTTTAAGACAAAACTGAGAAAGCTGAATTGGACAGAAATTCCATTTGAAATTCAAATGAGAACACATACTGAAAACATTTCAAGACAATAACTCCTAGTTATTTATTTGAGTTCATTCGATTTTTGTTTAAAGTTATCACAAGGGCCATGTTCAGTCTCAGAGCACTGCCTACACAGCAGTAATAAACTGTCACAGCATGTGGTCAGACATGCAGTGCATCATCATTTTCACCTATTAGCTAGCAAATATCTTGCTATTAAGAGAAGCTCATCCATTACACTTACCATTTGAGGGATGAAGGGACTTACATGGGGTAATGGACAGATCAAAACACTTATTTTGGCAACAAATGCGGATTATTCTCTGAACCAGCATTTACTGATGCTTTCTAATTATACTATTTAATTGATGATGGGCTCACTGCCAATAGGCAAAATAACCCTCCTCTTATATTTGATGAACATAATTTTACTATGTCAAACCCACTTAGGTATGCAAGGCACATGCAAAAAGCTTCTAGAAAAATATTCTTAAATATAAACAGCATAGTTTCTTTAACTCTATTTGTAGAAAATTCTTCTTGTCACTGAATCAACACTGTAATTATAGCTACCATGACAGCCACTAGTCATCAGTAGCCCATCTGGTTTACTGAGATGAAAGGCTCTGATAGAGCAGCGTGATTAACATGGCTAGTCTAGAGAAAAGCATGTAACAGAGAAACGCAAGTTAGTCGGCTGGTAGAAAGTTACAACTGTACATGAGGAATTCAAAACTGGGTGACACTTTTAGAGAACTTCTGGTAAATTGTGTCATACGTTGTTTACCACAGAAAGGAGAGGAGAAGAAAATACAAATAAACACTCCTGAAATAACCAAATTCAGCAGTATCTTTTGAGTTGCTTTTTTCAAGGAACGCAAGAGGCAAGCACAAAGAAGAGAAAAATGTCATAGCAACTTGGCCTTTGTTCCCTCCCATCCCATTCCATTCAGGATGGCCAGCCTATCGCATGAGATCCTGCTCTTAAGCGTGAAACTACAGAAAGGAGAACAACAGCTGAATGGAGAGTGGGGGAGGAAACACCAGCTATACGGAGATCCAATTCGAGGGTCACAACCAAAGTTAAGCAAGGCATTTTTCCGTTTCAGTATAGTTGCAAAGTGACATCAGGGTATTTGTGCAATCATTTCAAAAGACACAAAGAGAACTCTAGGTCTTCAGTTCAAGCAAAGAAAGGTCTCAGGGCAACAAGTAACACTCTTGGAGACTGCCATGGAACTATCCAACTTACAGCACTGACCGGTATCTCACACATAACACAGTAACTGCTTCAAAAGCTTTTTCCACAACCCCTATCACCTACGCCTTTTACTGAATAAGTCTCCTGATCACCTAAGAACCCAATAGCCTAAGTTACGTTTTTACGTTCAAAAACCGGTGCACTTTTGTTCAATTGATGTAATGTTAGGGACAGCATTCAAAGAACCGCAGAAAGCTCACCCAATAGGCACAAAACCTGATTTTTCTATCAAAAAATTTCTAAGCTACACAGTTCTCCCAAGTGGATGTAAAACTTCCAGGACTGCAAAAACTACTATGAAACATGAGCACTGGACACATGCAGCCGGGAGACTTCAGAGCATACAGCCTTACTGAGGACCAGCCTAACCTTCACAAGACTTCCAATAAGCGACTTTGCTAGACTAGCTTTCCAGAAACACAACAAACACAGAAAACCCTCCTGGAGCACCAGGTCAAGACAAGACCTCAAGAAAAAGAAAAAAGAAAAAAAATGACTCCACAGCAAGCCACATACATCGGAACTGAACCGCACATCCGTCTGGGTGGGGGGCTGGATCCATGTGGCAAGGCCAAGCCTGCACACACGTACACACACGCGCGCGCGCGAACATACCCGCACTCACACTCAGACACACACACACACACACACACACACGTACACACACGCGCGCGCGAACATACCCGCACTCACACTCAGACACACACACACACACACACACACAGAGCTACCGCCTTGCCAGGGGATGATGAAATGAGGAACGGAAATTAACATTTCAAGCAACGTCTCACATTGTTCCTTGAGGCCAAGGGCTGCTTCTACAGCCGTCGCCTACACCGCTTTCCTCCCACACTCGCCCCCAGTCCCGCCTTCCCCTCCCCCAGACGCCCCCCGCCGCCCCGCATTCCTGCCCCCACTCGGGCCTGCGCGCCTCCGCACCCCGCAGCTCCAGGTCCCCGGTTCGCCCGCCCCCTCTGGCTCGGCTCGCAGCCCGAGGGCCGCCTGCTCCCATTTCAAAACACGATAATAATAGGGACGCTGGGAATAACAACTACCACCAGCCCGGCGACGAGGCCCCTCCCGAGGGTCAGAGGTCGGCGCCCCGCACTACTGCAGACCCCAGGGACACCGGGGAGACCGCCGTCGCTCTCGCAGCTTCCCGAGACCCACTGGCCCACAGTCGCCCCTCAACCGAGGCCCGCCCTCGATCCTTACAGCCACCCCGGACCGCCCCGGAGCCCTCCCGTAGCCCCTCACGGTCGCCGACCCCTGGGACGGACAGAGGCTCGCCCCGGAGCCCGCCCTCAGACCCTCATGGCCGCTCGCAGGACCCCCGCGGCCCACCGAGCAGCCTCTCGCGGAGCACGGCCCGCCTCAGGGCACTCGCGGCGACGGGCAGCGGAGGAGGCCTGCAGGCCGCAAGGCCGCGGGAACGCCCGGCGCCCGCCCCGACCACCACCCCTCAAGGTCCGCGGCGACTCTCACCCGGCTCCGAGGGCGACGCGGCTCCGCGGCAGAACGGCGGCGGGGCGCGGGCGCTGCCCATGCAGCCCGCGGCCGCGTTTCCCGGGCCGCGCGGCCCGGGCGGGAAGGCGGCGGCGGCGCGCGGGCTGTGCGGCTGCTGCGAGTGCGGGGCCGGCGGGATGCAAGCCCGCCCTCGGCGCGCAGAAGCTCACGCGGGACAGCGGCGCTCGCGCGGGCGCTACTGTGGGGGCGTCTGGCCGCGGACTCCGCCGCGGCGCCTCCCCGGCTGGGGCCCTCGGTCCATAGCGCTCTGTCGCGGGCGGCCTCTGGCTCCAGGACCCAGCGGTGGCTGCGGCGGGCGCCGGCCGCATGAGAGGCTCCCGCCCATTGGCTCGCCGTATCCGCCGCCACCATTGGCCCGCCCAGCAGAGCGGCAAGGGCCGCTCACGTCACGTCGGGGAGGAAATGCGATCCTGGGGTGAAAGGGCGCGGGCGGCCTGACGGCTTCCGTAACGGGACTGAGGCGGGACTAGGAAGACGTCCCGGGAATGATTGGCCGACACTGTGCACCCATTTAGAGGGGACGCAGGCGGAAAAGGTGACTGGATTGGCTGTGCTCCCTTGCGAGGGGGGCGGGTCTTGTGCTACGAGGTCCGACGATTGGCCTTCCTCGGGGCCGGAAGTGCCGAGAACGCGGTCTGGAAACAAGGTTGTTGTCGAAGGAGCCGGAAGGTTAGGTGTGTGCTGGACTGGCAGTCCTTGTGTTGCATCACGCGGTCTCAGGTCGCCGGCGAGGCTGTGCGAGCTTCGAGGAGACGTGGCTTCAGCCGACCGGAGAAGGAACGCAGCTCAGGCCCCCGCCCGCGGTCTTGGCCAGCGCTTCCCTCTGAACACCGAGAGCCACGAGAGCGACCGGAATGTGGTGAGCTCCAGACGCTGCCCGTCGGTTGCCTTAGACCCCGCGCTTCGACCGCCTCCCTCCCCCAGCGTAAGAAACTTCGCCGCTAGGGTTCGTAGAACCGAGGGAAGATGTCGAACCTCAGGCTGCGAAGTCGCATGGTCATGTGCATTGCTGTTTAAGTGTACAGAACACGAAAAGAAAAGTTTAATGATGATTTGGGTAGTAGGCTTGGTTTGCAAACTAGCCAAGGGTTCGGAACACGGTATAATGCCAATGATGCCGGGGCCGAGGCAGCTCAAGGTTTATTGTTGGGTACATTTCGAATTCAAGAGCAGTCTGAGCTATATGAGACATTGTCTTAAAATACAAGAGGTAGTCGGGTATGATGGTGTACGCTTTTAATTCCGGCACTCAGGAGACAGAGACAGGCTGGATCTTTGAGTTCCAGGCCAGCTACTGCTACACAGTGCGACTCTCTTTCAAAACATAAAGTAACAAGGAATCAAAATTGGAGAGATGGCTCACTTAGTGGCCAGAGCCAGGGTTCGTTTCTCAGCACTCACCTTGGGCAGTTTCACAAATACCTGTTAATTCCAGCTCCAGAGGATCTCTCCTCTTCTGACCTCTCAAGAGGTCACGTACGTGTGCCATATTCACACGTACAAGAATACCCATTGAGTAAATCCCTTTTGAAAAGTAATTGGAGGCTGGAGAGATAACTCATCAGATCAGAGCATTGGCTACTCTTCCAGAGGATCCAGGTTCTATTCCCAGCATCCATAACTCCACTTCTAGAGGATCCGACGGACATGCCCTGGTAAAATCTACCCAAAAAAATGTATAAATAATCAAACCTCCAGTCAGTCCCTGCCCTACTTTTTTTTTTTTTTTTTTTTTGGTTTTTCGAGACAGGGTTTCTCTATGGCTTTGGAGCCTGCGCTGGAACTAGCTCTTGTAGACCAGGCTGGTCTCGAACTCACAGAGATCCGCCTGCCTCTGCCTCCTGAGTGCTGGGATTAAAGGCGTGCGCCACCACCGCCCGGCCGAGTCCCTGCCTACTTACGTGCATCTGTGCACTCATAAACCAGAGAGGCTAAGCGGCCAAAATCAATAGTTATTTGTTTGTTTGTTTGGGTGCTTTAGGTTTTTTCGTTGTGTTTTGAGACAGGGTTTCTCTGTGTAGCCCTGGCTGTCCTAGAAATAGCTCTCTAGACGATTTGATTTGGTTTTTTTGTTTGTTTTGTTTTTTTCTGTATTTTACTGAACTCTTAAAACAATGTGCAAACATGCCAGGCAGTGGTGGTGCAAGCCTTTAATGGCAGCACAAGGGGGGCAGAGACAGGAGGTGTGAGTTCAAAGCCAGCCTGGTCTACAGAGTTCCAGGACAGGCTCCAAAAGCTACAGAGAAACCCTGTCTCCTGTCTCGCAAAAAAAAAAAAAAAAGTAAGCAAAGTCTTGATAGAGAACAAATTATGAAATCATAGAATTGCAAATTTCAAAGTGTATGGGGCCTTATAGACGACCTTTCCCCTTTTGCAGCATATGTAGAGTTTCGAGAATGTTCTCTGATAAAAGCACCCTGTTCAAAATCCCAGCTTTGTAATAAGTCGCTGTAATTGTAACCATGGACACTGTTTTTCAAACCTTCAGATATTTTCCTGAGTAAAATGGGAACAACAAATAGTGCCAATTTCATAAGAACATGGGGAAGGGGGATGTGAAACTGTAAAGTACACGAGTACCTGAACAAAATAAATACTTTAATTGCGTGTGTGTGTTACGTGGGAAGGAAATCAGAGGACCGCTCTGTGGAGTTGGCTGTCCTTTGACCTTTATGTGGTTTCAGGGCTCACAGGCTTACACATCACCTACTGTGTCATCTTCCCAGCCCATAATGGTTCCTCGGTTTTTTGGTTTTTGTTCTTTTCTTTTTAAGAAAGGGGGTTAGAGCCAGGCTGTGGTGGTGCATACCTTTAATCCCAGCACTCAGGCAGAGTCATGCAGATCTCTGTGTGCTTGAGATCAGCCTGGTCTATAGGGTGAGTTCCAGGACAGCAAGACTCCTTGGACACCAGGAATGGACATGGTACACAGACAAAACACCCATACACGTAAAACTTTTTTAAAATTTAAAGAAAGTGGATCTGGAGTCAGGCAGTGTAGTGCACACCTGTGATCCCAGCATTTGGAGACAGAAGAATCAGGAGCTCAAGACCAGCCTCAGCTACCTGAAACACTATCTCAAAAGGAAAGTAAAAAAGTGGAAGTCAGGCTGTGGTGGCGCACGCCTTTAATCCCAGCACTCGGGAGGCAGAGGCAGGCAGATCTCTGTGAGTTCGAGACCAGCCTGGTCTACAAGAGCTAGTTCCAGGACAAGCTCCAAAGCCACAAAGAAACCCTATCTCAAAAAACCAAAAAAAAAAAAAAACTGGAGAAATGGCTCAGTTGATAGTGTACTTGCCTAAGATGCATAAAACCCTTGTGTTGATGGGGCAGAAGAGATGGCTCAACGGATAAAAGCGCTGACTGCTCTTTTAGAGGACCCCGGTTCAGTTTCTAGTACCCACATGTTAGCTAACAACTGTACTGTCTGTAACTCCAAGATCTGACACACGGGCAGATGCATGCAAAACAACAATGCACGTAAAATTAAAAAATTATTACCAAAAAAACCTGTTGACGTTTACACCTCTGATGGTGCTTAAAGACAAGCCTTCGGGGGAAGTTAATTAGTTACATAAAGCAGGCAAGGGTCTTGTCCTGTGTTTTTGTTTTTGAAATAGGGTCTCCTCTGTAATTCAGACTGGTCTGCCGTGTTTCATTACCTTCCTGATGCTGCCACCTTTTAATACAATTCCTCATGTGAATCCAACCATAAAATTATTTTCATTGCTACTTCATACTGTAATTTTGCTGCTGCTATGAATTGTTATGTAAATAAATACGTGTTTTTCCGCTAGGTAGCCCCTGTGGAAGGATCACTTGACTCCTCCCTGCAGAGGGATTATAGCCCACTGGTTGAGAAATACTGCTCTAGATAGTCCAAACTCATAATGAGTCTCCTTGGTTATAGGAGTACACTGCTTTGGCCAGTTGTGATCAGATTTCTTTTGAATGAAGTTAGTATCCTTAAGAAAGAAGCCTGAAGAGTTGAGAGATAGCTCAGAGTTTAAGAGCGCTTGCTGCTCTTACAGAGGCCTGCGGTTGGGTTCCCAGCACCCACATCAAGTGACGCACAAGGACTTGTAACTATATCTCTAGATCTGACGCCTTACTAAAAAGACAATTAAAAAGCCTGTGGGAGCTTATACACCACTGCCATGTGAGAACCACCAATCCATCATCACACTTTTTGACCTTGGCTCAAAAGCAAGTCATCTGCAAGATGGCTCAGCAGGTGAAGGTGCTTACCACCAAGCCTGACTACCTGATACTAATCCCTGCATCCCACACGGTGAAAGAAAAGAATCATCTCACAGAGGTTGTCCTCCGACCTCCACACGTGCCTTGGCACTCACACACACAATGAATAAATGTAATTTTTTTAAAAAAAGGAGTCAGGCATGATGGTGCTGCACCTTTAATCCTACTACTTGAGAAGCAGAGGCAGGTGGACCTCTGTGAGATCAGCCTGGTCTGCATAGGGAGTTCCACAACAGCTATTTAAACAAAAAAAAAAAAAAAAAAAAAAAAAAAAAGGGGAAAAGACATATACAGGAGAAAAATCCAACCTAGGGTCTGTTTTTATAAGTTTTTTTTCTGTACTGAACAAAGTCCAGAGTAGCATGTGCCATGATAGTAGAAACAGGCCTGGGAGTCGAAAGACTTAGAAATAAGGAGAGAAGAAACTAAATCTATCACATGTTATAAGTATTTTGGATATGATGCTTTTGAGTGAGACATGCTGTTGAAATTAATTTCTCATAGTTCTCTTCCTGCTTGACCAGCTACGGAGCGATCTCAGGCACCCGGCGCTCCCATTATGTTGCTCTTCACAGCCCTACAGAGAGACGCTGCCACTGTCCAGAAGTAGAGGGAGGCACAGTGACTTCACGGGCAGCACTCTCGTTAAGAAAAGTGAATGCCTGCTGCATGCCCGGTGCACCACCTGTGCTGAACACATGGGGAGCTGTTGATATAAATTACTTGAAGGACCCCATGGCACTCCTATTTTTTCTTAAAAGCCTTTTTTTTCTTCATCTGGCTCCTTGTGCTGCTTCAAGAGCCTCTTGTAGCCTGATACAGCACTTGCAGGACCTCCCCCAAGCCCTAATTCTGAACTCCAAATTCCTTTTTTTTTTTTTTTTTTGAACCAGATGAGGGTGAGAAGGTTGGACTCCTCCAAGTGGGAGAGTGAAGGTGGAGAAGGGTCAGGTAGTAAACAGCTCCCACTATCTCTGTTCCCTGCGACAAAGTCAGTTGTTGATTAACCTAAGTCAGATTCTGTGAAGGTGGGAGTGACAGCTGAGTCAGGCCCCAGTGTCAGGGAATGGCAGACCACGACTTCCCAGGGAAGAAAGCTTGTGTTTGCTTAATTCTATCCCTGTGCAGAGGCACCGGCCCTAGGGCCCAGGCCCACAACCATTTAGACCGGGAGATTTCCTCTGGGCCCATCGAGTTTCTGGACACTGCTTGCCCTGTGCTTCCTCATCCACACGAGTGGCAAAGTACAAGGAGCAGGCGATGTTCTGGAACTTTCCCTGCCTGCTTCCTCCACTGTGACCCTGTGGTAAGCCCCAGCTCACCAGCATTCTTAGCATTAGAGTCAGGAACAGAAGCACATTACACAATAAATGATTACAGGTTTTGCTCCCCAGTTCCCACATTGCTGTGGCACGTTGCCCTCCCATACCACAAGAGGAGGAGTTGGGGAATAAAGCAAGACTCATCTCAGGCCAAGCCTACTAGCACCAAACCATGCCCCAGCACTTAAAACTATATCCATTGTTTTTTCTGTATCCCTGTCAGTTTGAGGAGACCCCCCCCAAAAGATGCATTTTTGTTATTCTTAAAATTATGTGGGCTGGGCAGTGGTGGCACACACCTTTAACCCCAGCAATTGGGAGGCAGAGGCAGGCAGATCTCTGTGAGTTCGAAGCCAGCCTGGTCTACAAGAGCTAGTTCCAGAACAGGCTCTAAAGCCACAGAGAAGCCCTGTCTCGAAAAACCAGAAGAAAAAAAAATTATGTCGGACCAGCCAGCGGTGACACATGTCTTTAATCCCAGCTCTCAGGAGGCAGAGGCAGGTGGATCTCTGAGTTCCAGGACAGCCAGAGCTTACACAGAGAAACCCCAAATCAAAAAAAAAAAAATTTAAAAATTAAATAAATAAATAAAAACAAAAAAATAAACAAGCCAGGCAGTGATGGCACATGCCTTTAATCCCAACACTAGAGCGGCAGAGGCAGGTGTAGGCCAGCCAAGAACAGGTCAAGTTTCAGGACAGACTCCAAAGCTACACGGAGAAACCCTGTCTACAAAGAAAAAAAAATGTTGTGCCCAGGTATGGTGGTGGTGCACACCTTTAATCCCACTAAGTAGGTAGAGACAGGTAGATCTCTGAGTTCCAGGCCAGCCTGGTCGACATGGTGACTTCCAAATTAGCTGGAACTACACAGACACTGTCTCAAAGTGGGGAGACTGGAGAGATGGCTCAGGGTTCTTCCAGAGGACTTAAGCTTGGTTCCCAGCATCTACACTGTGGCTTAAAACTGTAACTCCAGTCCCAGGGCATCTAAAGCCCTCTTCTGTCCTCTGAGGACATTATGTACACACATGCTGCATAGACATACATGAAGGTAAAAAACATACGTATGGTGTATGTGAACTATTAGGCTCAAGCAATCCTGCCTCAGTTGCCAAGTAGCTGGAACTACAGGCATGAGCAAATATGCCCCAATTTTGATAGTAATTTTTGTTCCCCAATTTTTTTGTTGTTGTTTATTTGTTTTGTCTTTGTTTTTCAAGATGGTTTCTTTGGTAACCTTGGCTGTCTTAGAACTAGCTCTGTAGACCAGGCTGGCCTCAAACTCAGACCTCTTTCTGCCTCTACCTCCAGAGTGCTGGGATTAAAGGTATAGGCTACCATCCTCTGGCATTGTTCCCCAATTTTTCCTGTTGTAAAATACAATGTTGGGCCAGACTAGAGAACTGGCTCAGTGGTTAAGAGCACTGGCTACTCTTCCAGAGTTCTTGAGTTCAACTCCCAAGCAACCACATGGTGGCTCACAATGAGATCTGGTGCTCTCTTCTGGCCTGCACGCATGCAGGCAGAACACAGTATATATAATAAAATAAAAACCTTAAAAAAAATACAATGATGGCTGAGGGTTGGCCTGTCATAGTGATCCGCTCCTTTAATTCCAGCACTCAGGAGATAAGCAGTGGCTTTCTGGGAGTTTGAGGCAGGCCTGATCTATGTAGAGAGTTCCAGGCCAACCAGGACTGAGAAAACGATGGCTAAGGGAATAACTTGGTACTTGCCTGGTAGCCCCCAGCTACTCAAAGGCTGAGTCAGGAGGATCACCTCATCTACCCAGTACTGTTGGTGGGGAGGGGAAAGTAAAATAAAATTTACTCTTTGTGTGTGTGGGGTTCTTTGTTTCTGTTTTTTGTTGGTTTTTTTTTTTTTAAGAAACAGGGTTTCTTTGTGCATCCCTTATCATCCTGAACTCACTCTGAAGACCAGACTGACAGCCAACTCAAAGATCTGCCTGTCTCTGCTTGTCGAGTGCTGGGATTAAAGGCACAGGCCACCACCACAAGGCTGTGGTTTAAGTTTGGATGACTAAATCATCTTCTGATGAGATAGGTTCCTTTCTCAGTAGGATAATGTAATCTCTGCCTGGGTGAGGACTTCAGTCCTCCCCGCCCCAAGCACCAGTGTAGATGCTATGTAAACCTCATCTGCGGGACTTGATAGAGCGTGTCTGTTCTGGTTATGTATAGGTAACTTCATATAGAATTGCCTGAGAGCACAAATAACAAGTTAAATGAAACAAAACAGGAAGGGGCTTAGGAGTGTGGCTCAGTACTTGTCATGGGGAAGCCCAGGGTTCATCCTAAAACCACAAAGCAAAACACTGCCGTGGAGCATATGTTGAAGTCAGAGGACAACTTTGTTCAGTTGGTTTTCTCCTTGTAGCTTCCAGGGATCCGACCATCCAGCTTATGCAGCAAGCTCTTTACCCGCTGAAATATTTTGTCATTCCCTGGAACCCTTTTTTTTTTTTTTTTTTTTTTTTGGTTTTTTGAGACAGGGTTTCTCTGTATCTTTGGAGCCTGTCCTGGAACTAGCTCTTGTAGACCAGGCTGGTCTCAAACTCACAGAGATCCGCCTGCCTCTGCCTCCCGAGTGCTGGGATTAAAGGCATGCACCACCACCGCCCAGCTCCTGGAACTCTTTTTTAAAATAAAAAATTTTGGTGGGCAACAGCCGTCTGTAACCCCAGTTCCAGGGGATCTGATGCCCTCTTCTATGGCTTCTATGGGCATCAGGCACGCATGCAGGCAAAACACTCATACGCATAAAATAAAAGTGAATAAATCTCATCCTCCAGTCTGGGCTACGCTGCAGCAAGCTGTAGACATCCTTATAAAGTATAAGAGCAAAGGCTCAGGATGCACGAAAGAGATGGATCCCTCTAACACCAAGAACCTGGAGACAGGGCGCGGTCCTTTCCTTGCTTTCCTGGCTGATTTGCTGTGTGAGTAACTCTGTAGCCAGCCTTTCCACAGCAGAGCTCCTGCGTCCAATCTTCTGGCGTCTTGGGTGTTGAAAGGCAGATGAAAAGGCAGCCACAGCAGGATGTCTTCCTGATCTCTCATAAACGGACAGCAGCATGGTCTTTGTTGGAATCACTCTACTGGTGGCCTCAGTGTGACACACATGCTTTTGACTCCTTTCTACCACCCAGCCCTCACCCTCCTCTTCGGGTCCTCAGTGAAGCCTCCACTAACCCCTCAACCGAGGGAAAGACTTTCCCTTTCTGTTTCCTGTCCAGACACACCTCTGTGCTGGCACTTTGTACTCTATAAGATCGATAAGTGTTTGAGCAATTTAGATAATAAATCTACATTTGATTAGTGAAAAAAATGAATAAATCTCCTTATTTGTGTGTGTGTGAAAGAATGTATGTGCACGTGTGTATCTGTGCTGGCCCCTGCTCCCATGGATATAAAAGGTCAGAGAAGAGCTGTGCAGTGGCAGTGCACACTTGAATCCCAGCACTCAGGAGACAAAAGTCAGGTGGACTTCTGTGAGTTCAAGGCCAGTCTGGCCTACAGAGCTAGTTCCAGGACAGCCAAGGATACACAAACCCTGTCCCAATTAAAAAAAAAAAAATCAGAAGATATCAAGTGTCCTGTTTATTCTTTGGTTATTCCTGAGAGAAGGTCTTTCCATGAACCTGTGTTTTCTCAGCTACCTAGAAGTCAGAAAGCCCCAGAAATTCTGACTCCCTCTGCCTCTGCTAAAGTGCTGGAATTACCTGGGCAGTAGTGGTGCATGTCTTTAATCCCAGCACTCCAGAGGTAGAGGCAAGTAGATCTTTATGAGTTCTAGGTCATCCTGGTCTAGAGAGCTCCAGGACTGCCAAGGCTACACAGAGAAACACTGTCTCAGGAAAAAAAAAAAAAAGTCACAAAGGGCCGGGTGGTGGTGGTGCACGCCTTTAATCCCAGCACTCGGGAGGCAGAGGCAGGTGGATCTCTGTGAGTTCGAGGCCAGCCTGGTCTACAGAGCTAGTTCCAGGACAGGCTCCAAAGCCACAGAGAAACCCTGTCTCGAAAAACCAAAAAAAAAGAAGATATGTTATATATAGTTTTACAGCATATAAGTTACCCCATGTATGTATATGCCAATACTTCGGACAGTATCCAGGAGTTGATGAACACTGAGTCCTTGCTGTACAACCAAGGTCTACCACGGCCCCCGCATTGTTCACTCATGTTTGCATGTATATGTATACCCTAGTGGAAGTCAGCTGACAACTTTAAGGACTTGGTTCTCTCTTCCCACCTTTTGAAGCCCAGGAATCAACTCAGGCTTGGCAGCAAGCTGCTTTACACACTGAGTCGTCTCATTTTGCTGATGTCACTTGGAGACAAAGTCTCTCCTGTATCTCATGCTGGCCTACGGAGTGGATGACCTTGAACTTCTTATCCTACGGCCTTTCTGTCCTCAGTGTGGGCCACCACACGGCTACAGATTGACCCAGGGTCTTATGCAAGCTAAGCAAGCACTCTATCAACCGAGCTAAATCCCCTCTTTGCTCACACGTTTTAAAATCTTTCCTTCTCACTGAAGTCTTTTCTGACACCCATGTCTTGGCCTTCATCTTGGGAGTCACTTGCCATCTTCCAAGTAGCTAAGCTTTGCTAATTCAGCCTATTTTTGCTTCCTCCCTCAGGAGAATGGAGGTTGCTAAGGATAGGAACTGTCTTTTTTTTTTTTCTCCAGTGTTCCTAGAAGTGTACTGTCTGGCAAAGAGTAGCCCTTAAGTAAATCTCTCTTAAAGCCATCTGCATATTGTCTCTCATTGTCCTTTCCTCTCCAACTCCGTCATTCCCTGTAATCACCAAGTCCCCAAAAATCAGCCTCAGAATTCACAACTACTACTTCCTCCTGTGTCTTTAATCTTTATTTGGGGACTAACAGAAGTTCTGGGTATCTCCCATCCTGCCACATCTTAAGCCCTTGCTTTTGGCCTGGTCTCTCCTGAAGACAGACTGGAAATTCCCCATGGATGGGACAACGGCAACCCTAATGGCAGACAAGGTTGGGTGTGGCATGCACACTCACTAACCATAAATCCAGAGTTCAAGTGTGGCTTAGAGGAAACCCTACAGCAACAGGGTTGATCTGCCCTTGATTTGTTGAAAACCTGTAGTGACCAAAACAAGGGGAGATTGAATACGCTGGCCAGTAACAGGCTATAACCATGATCACAAGTTCCAAAGGCCTACGACCTTTACCCTGCAGGAAGACAAATACCACAAGCATACACCAGCTCTACTTATGACTGGATATGGGTTATGTAGTAAGGAGATACGTAGTAATGGCTGTATATCAGACACAAAGCCTGCTTCACTGGAAACCACCTGAAAGTTCACACACAGACGAACATACCCTTTCCTGCTTCAAATACCTTATTCCACCTATTGAGTGCTCCTAGACTAAAGAAATACCAAACCTGATACTCAGACATACAGGCGGTGCTTTGGACACTCAGAGATGATCTTTCTTTGCCAGCAGCATTGAGGAAGGGGATACCAGGCACGTGGCCAGTGTTGACCTCTCAATGGGCACTGAACTCGGACATGGAAATTTCAGTTTAGACAAACAGCAAACTTAAACTTGGCACACACCTGTAATCCTAGCATCCAGGAAGCTGACACAGGAGGGCCAACAGTTTGAGATCAACCTGGGCTATACAGTGAGACCTAGTTTCAAAACAAAAAAAGTATCAGGGATGGTGGTGCTCACCTGTATTCCCAGCACTAAGAATGTAGGAAGATTGCTCCAACTATAAAGTAGATCCTATCTCCTCAGAGGAAGGGAAGGGGCAGAGATAAAGAGGTTTTTTGTGTGGTTGCTTTTGCTTGGTTTGGTTTGGTTTGTTTTTCCAGACAGGATTTCTCTGTGGAGCCCTGGCTGTCCTGGAACTAGCTCTGTAGACCAGGCTGGCCTTGAACTCAGATCTGCCTGCCTCTGCCTCCCAAGTGCTGGGATTAAAGCCCAGCTGAGAAATTGATTCTTTTTTTTTTTTTTTTTTTTTTTTTTTTGGTTTTCGAGACAGGGTTTCTCTGTAGCTTTGGAGCCTGTCCTGGAACTAGCTCTTGTAGACTAGGCTGGTCTCGAACTCACAAAGATCCACCTGCCTCTGCCTCCCGAGTGCTGGGATTAAAGGCATGTGCCACCACCGCCTGGCGAGTAGTCTCCCCAAAGACACAGATGAATTTCACAGATTTGAGTATGTATTCAAACAAGCTGAAAAATTCAGGTGATATACTAATATTAAGCAAGTATGTGGTTTCAGTCTGTCTGACTTTGCTTCATAGACTGAACTCTGTAACTTGGTAACTGTGGGTACAATGATCAAACTATACCATAGTTCAAGGGCTTCTGGGGCCAGGATGTATGAGAAGGGAACCATGCTTCTCATAAAAAGATCAGGCATGGTGGTACACTCCATTAATCCTGGCACTCAGGAGGCAGAGGCAGGAGGATCTCTGGGAATTCCAGGACATACAGGGCTACTGAGGGAGGGGTGGAGGGAGAGAGTACCAGTCTCAAAAAATAAAAGTCTACAAGGTAGGCTTGGACCTAGATCTGGAGCATCTGGGGTCAGGGTAAGGACGCCTAAGACTCACTGACTCAAGCAGGAACTCACCATGACGTCGCCTCTCTCAGGCACCGGAGAACAAAACAGTAAAGGGAAGCCACGCCAAAGTACCCTTCCAGTGCACAGAACTGGACGGGCTCAGGCAGGCAATGAGGAAAGACAAGCGAGTAAACAGAAGAAGCACAGAAATAATAAAGGTGAAGGGAATAGTCTTAGAGATGGTAAAGCCAACATTCTTTATGTTTATGTCAACAGCAGGCAGACTAAAGTGCAGCTTGTGTGGGGAGAGATAGTGTGAAAGGAGAGAAGGCCCAAAAGTTATCCTCTGAACTACACACACACACATGCACACGCATGTGCACACATACGGTGATATATAAAGCAATTTTAAAAAGGAGAGTCAATAATCTTTTTCCCAAACATTTATTTCTCACGTCTTAGTAATAACCACTAGTGTACACGGCCTTCTGGCTCACAAGTTGCTTTCACAGGCATTTATTGCATTTTATCTTTATAAATACCGTGTGGGAAATCCAAGGTTGGCATTAGCCTGGCTTTGCGGATAATTATTAGCCCATTTACTGATGAGAAAATTGAGGCTTAGAAGTTAATAACTTGCTCAGGGCTATTAGCTGACATGCTCCAGTGGCTGCTTTCTTCCATCTTCTGGTGGTGGTTATGACTCAGTAGTCAGGTAGAGGCCAGCCAGCAACCTGGGTCCTCTGCAAGAGCCACAGGTGATCTTCACTGCTGAGCCATCTCTCCAGGCCTTTCATCTGGTGTTAGTATTCGGGCATCTGTACTGGCCTGACCTTGGGGTCCTAACAGGATGCGTCCTCAGTTGCAGTCACTAAGAGCTCCCTGTGCACACTTGCTATGTTATCTTTTAAAGGGTGGGCCTTGCCCACTTCCCAGTGCTCTCTCTGTCTCTGTCTCTCTCTGGCCACTCTTGTCCCCAGGGACCCATCTCTGCCTCCTTCTCTTCCGCACTTTCTATGCCCCCTTTTCTGCCCCTTCTCTCTCCTTTTCCAATAAAACTCCCATGTGAGTCCTGTTGTATGGCGTGATTCCTTTCCAGCCAATTTTTTTTAGTTATTTATTTTATACTCATTGGTGTTTTTGCCTTCATATATGTCTGTGTGAGGGTATAGATCCCGTGGAACTGGAGTCACAGACAGTTGTGAGCTGCCATGTGGGTGCTGGGAATTGAACCCTGGTCCTCTGGAAGAGCAGTCAGTGCTCTTAACCACTAAGCCATCTCTCCAGCCCCTCCAGCCAATTTTTTTTTTTTTTTTTGGTTTTTCGAGACAGGGTTTCTTTGTGGCTTTGGAGCCTGCTCTGGAACTAGCTCTTGTAGACCAGACTGGTCTCAAACTCAAAAAGATCCGCCTGCCTCTGCCTCCCGAGTGCTGGGATTAAAGACGTGCGCCACCATCACCCGGCTCCTCCAGCCAATTTTAAATAAATGGTAACATCTGGTATTTTAAGAAAGTTTAGCAGAGGAAGAACAGCAAGATAACTCAGCTGGTTCCTTAAATTTGATTCCTGGGACCCACGTGGTGTGGGAGAAAACTGACTCTCAAAAGTTGTTCTCTGACCTCTTCACAGGTACTGTGGTATGCGCAGACACGTGTGTACACAAATACACACAAAATGTAAATTTAGTAAAACCAGATATTGCTGAGTGTGGTGGTGCACAACTTTAATCCCAGCACTCAAGAGACAGAGGAACGTGGATATCCGTGAGTTTGAGGATATTCTCGTCTACTTAGCAATTCTAGGACATAGAAACCCTGCCTCATAAAACAAAAAACAAAACAAAACAAAAAGAAACCTTGGCAGTGGTGGCGCACACCTTTAATCCCAGCACTCAGAAGGCAGAAACAGGCAAGTCTTTGTGAGTTTGAGAGTTTGAGGCCAGCCTAGTCTACAAAGTGAGTTCCAGGACAGGCTCCAAAACTACAGCGAAACCCTGTCTAAAAAAAAAAAAAAACAGGAATAACAACCAGTAGTAAAAATAAGTGATAGTTTTTAGCCTACGGGCTACTCTGCACAACCAACAGAACATTTACCCAACCTTAGGAAGCGCTCCTGATAAGAACTAGCTACTACAGAGCTGCGGGCTAGTCTGCAGGACATCTGATCCTTCCCCGGGAGTAAGGAAAAGGACAGGAACTCACCTGTGACCTCGTAGACTGTACACACAGGTCTGTGAGCCAGGCAGTCAGACTGTGACTTAGGTCCGTGTGCTTCCTTTCTGTGTCGGTGCTCTCCTTCTACCTTTACTTGTTGTTCTTGTTCTTAAATGATTTTCCCTGTACCTGGTGCTAACAGAGGCCAGAAGACAACATTATATGCCCGGGAACTGGAGTTACAGTTGAGAGCTGCCATATGACTGCTGACAATTGAACCCTGGTTATCTGAACGAACAGCCAGTACTCGTAACCTCTGAGCCATCTCTCCAGCCCCATGCCTTCCACCTAGTTTTATGAGGCAGGATCTCCTCTCTCTAGACAGGGTTTCTGTATAACTTTGGTTGTCCTGGAACTCACTCTGTAGACCAGGCTGGCCTTCAACTCACAGAGATCCACCAGCCTCTGCCTCCCGAGGGCTGGGATAAAAGGCGTGCACCACCACCACCACCCCATACAGGATCTCTCTTGTTTCTGCCACTGAGATACCTACTCCAGGCTAGCTGGCCCTCAAACATCTGGGCTTCTAGACTTATTTCCAGGTGATTCTGCTGTTTCCACCTCCCGTCGTGCGGTAAGAATGCTACAATGACAGATGTGTACCACTGAGTGTGGGGTTTCACATTCTGGAGATCAAGTCTGGGAGGTAAGGCTTGCCCATCAAGCATTTCACTCACTGAGCTGTTCTCTAACCTATGTTTGTTCTTAAACTTTTTTTTTTTTTTTGGTTTTTCGAGACAGGGTTTCTCTGTGGCTTTGGAGCCTGTCCTGGAACTAGCTCTTGTAGACCAGGCTGGTCTCGAACTCACAGAGATCCGCCTGCCTCTGCCTCCCGAGTGCTGGGATTAAAGGCGTGCGCCACCACCGCCCGGCTTGTTCTTAAACTTTTATAAGTAAATTAGAGACATTCTTTACTTCAAAGGCTGGAGAGATGGCTCAGGAGTTAGGAGCACCAGCTGCCACATGGCAGCTCACAACCATCTGTAACTCCATTCCCAGGGAATCTGATGCCCTGTTCTAGTCTCCTAAGGCAGCAGGCACGAACTAGGTGCACATGCAGGCAAAACATCCATCCATATAAAACAATCAAAGTGCCTGAGAGACGGTTTTACTATCATACTTGTTGCTTTTGCAGAGGACCCAGGTTTGATTATCACTGCCTGCATAATGGTTCACAATCACCTATAACTCTAGTGCCAGGGGATCCAATGCCATTTTCTGACCTCTGAAGGCACCAGACATGCATATATGTGTTACACTTACATGCATGCAGGTAAAACACTCATATACATAATATAAAATTGATTGTAATTCACTTTTGCAAGGTACAGTGGTACATACCTTTTATCTTTTGTTTTCTTTTTCTTTTCTATTTTTTTTCCAAGACAGGGTTTCTCTGTTTAGTCCTAGACCTGGCTGTTTTGGAACTCACTTTATAGACCAGGTTAGCATCAATCTCACAGAGATCTACCTGCCTCTGCCTCCCAAGTGTTGGGATTAAAGGCGTGTGTAGGAGGGTCCACCTTCATTTCTGTTGCTTTCATTGGTTAAATAAAGACTCTGCCCATATCCAGGTCTACAAGAGCTAGTTCCAGGACAGGCTCCAAAGCCACAGAGAAACCCTGTCTCAAAAAAAAAAAAAAAGACTCTGCCCGGCTTGTAAGATAGGTCAGCCCTTAGGTGGGTGGAGTAGACAAAACGGAAGTTCTGGGGAGAAAGGAAGTGAGAGAGCCAGACACCATGAGCTTCCACTGCAGATGGATGCAGGTTAGACTTTTCTGGTAAGTCACCTCGTGGTGACACACAGACTTTTATAATGGGTTAGTTTAGATGTGAGAGCTAGCCAAGAAAAGGCCAGTGATAATGGGCCAGGCAGAGTTTAAATGAATATCGTTCTCAAGTGGTTATTTCGGGCATAAGCAAGCAACCAGTGGCTGAGCGGGCCAGCGGCTGGGGGCTGGGAACTGGGTGCTGGGAACATACAACCCGCACCTCTCCTCCACTTACAACAGGCGTGGGACACCACCACCCAGCTGGTGCATGCCTTTTGTCTGGCACTCAGGACACAGAAGCAGGGAGATCTCTGTGAATTTGAGACCAGCTAGGGCTACATAGTAAGATAATTTTTCTTTTTTAATGTTCTGCTTCAGAGAGTTGTGAACATTAAGTTTGAGTGTTTGATATGGAACCAGGCACTAGTTGGCACTAAGAATGTTGTTTTATTTAATATTATTGACTAGAGAGTACAGAAAAAACACAGTGTGGAACAAAGCTCACTGCAAGGGCCCTTCTGAGGCACGTGCATTCAGTCTGCTTTCAGACTAATGATGCTATCAGGCACTAGACTAGGGCAGTGCAAAGCTCCGGGAGCCCTCCCTCTGCTATACAGAGTGGACAGTAGTCACCCTGTCCAGGCTGTCCCACCCTATCCTGTCCATGGGTGGGCCAGCAGTTTCACCCTTCTGTCTCCACATGAATGAACTGTGAAAGCCCAGGGGTCTGAAGGCTGGAACAAGGGGAATCACCTCAGTGGGAGTGACTGTGATTAATAAGGTCCTACATTTGATCACAAACACAGTCCACAGAAAGAAAACATATTAGTAATTGCCTACTGCTAAGGGATTTGGGGAGATGGGGAGTGGACTATATTAATGACTATAAATGAAGGAGAAAGTAGGAAGAACGTTTTGGGGGGATTATGAACAATATTCCTAAATTATGTCTGTCTCTCGTGTTTGTGTGTGTGTGGTGTGTGTGTGTGTAGGCCAAAGAAAGTTCATCAGATCCCTAAGGAGCTGGACTTATAGATAGTTGTGAGCTTTCTGACACATAGGAATCAAACTCGGGTCCTTTGAAAAAAAACAGTATAGCTCTTCAACACTGAACAATCTCTCCAGTGTCTTTTTTCCTCCCTTCTCCTCCTCCCCTCCTCTCTTTTTTGAGACAGGTTTTCAAATAGGTAGCCCAGGGTGGTCTCACAACACAGCCAGTGAAATTAGGCTCTTGAATTCTTGGTTCTCCTGCCTCTACCTCCTAAACTCCGGGGTTATACACCCAGTTTCACTTTTGATACAATCTCATTTCCTGTGAGTAGCAATATGGACTTCTGGGTTGCTGCCTAGGCGTTATATAAGCCTGGCTGAGAGTCATGGTCACGAGGGTTGGAAATTACTTCCAGCAATGAGTCAGCCCAGGAGAAAACAAGTAAGCTAGCATGAGAAGACAGTTATCTATATGAATTCATCATCTTAAAAGTTTCTTTTTGCCGGGCGGTGGTGGTGCACGCCTTTAATCCCAGCACTCGGGAGGCAGAGGCAGGCGGATCTTTGTGAGTTCGAGACCAGCCTGGTCTACAAGAGCTAGTTCCAGCGCAGGCTCCAAAGCCACAGAGAAACCCTGTCTCAAAAAAAAAAAAAAGTTTCTTTTTAAATGTGGATGGGTATTTGTCTGTCTGTATGTGTATTCCTGGTATTCAGTGCGGCCAGGAAAGGGTTTCTCCAAGGACTGGAGTTACAGATGGTTATGTGCCACCATGTGGGTGCTGGGAATTGATCTGGAATCCTCTGGAAGAACCGGTACTCTTAACTGCTGAGCTAACTTTTCAGCCCCATCTACATTAGTCTAAAGATGTATAGAACAAATATTCCACTCTGCTTGAGTCACAAAGAGCTTCCTATTTTCCTTTCAAAAACATCTTCCTTCTCATCTGCCCTTCCCGCTGCAGTTTGATTTCATTCTTAGGTTCTCGGGATGAATGAACAACAATCGCCTATGACCATTAACCCTTGGTGGGCTTGAGCCTGTTCTTTAGCCCTCTCCAGACTAGTGACCGACTATTCTATATTTGATTAGTCCACGTTCTTAAGATGGGGAGCACAGTTTTCCTACTCGGTTGCTGTCGCACGGTCGTAGCACACACCGTAGCCCTCCATCCACATTGCATTCTATAGCCTGTCAGTAACATCCTCAGGACCTCTGGGGTTAAGGAAAAACTGGATAGTCGCTTTCTCTTGGCAGGTCGGCACTCAGGAGGCTGGGCTTGAGGATCTGGAGTTTGAGGCCAGATTGGATAGCATAGTGAATATTGTATTAAAAATAAATAAATAGGGCCGGAGAGGTGTCTCAGCGGTTAAGAGCACTAGCTGCACTTCCAGAGGACCCAGGTTCAATTCCCAGACCCATAGGGTGGCTCACAGCCATCTACAGTGGCATCTGATGCCCTCTTCCACCATAAAGACATACATGCAGATAGAGCACTCATGTACATAAAAGAAATAAAATCTTTTTTCTTTTTTTTTTTTTGATTTTTCGAGACAGGGTTTCTCTGTGGCTTTGGAGCCTGCGCTGGAACTAGCTCTTGTAGACCAGGCTGGTCTCGAACTCACAAAGATCCGCCTGCCTCTGCCTCCCGAGTGCTAGGATTAAAGGCGTGCGCCACCACCGCCCGGCTAGATATAAAATCTTTAACAATAAATAATAAATAAGGAGAGAAAGTGGCCAACAGGAACCAAATCACACCCCTAAAGAAAGGCGATGTGAAAAACAAATCTGTATTCTCTTGCCGAGCACTGGAAACAGCAGCTTGAACTGGAAATAAAACAGAGGAAAGAAAAATGCCGGGTAACCAGAGCTTGTCTCCTCCGGAACCCGCAGGCTGCTACGGTCTGAGCTGACACAGGAGATTTAGCAGCTAACCTTGCGGGGAGCGGAAAGTTCTGACGGCGCAGGCGCCGCGAGAAGTCCCAACTTTCGCTACGGCGCAAGCGCTGGAGGAGGCTGCCCTCCAAACCTGACCGTTAGGGCGGCCGGAGCCCCACTGCGCAGGCGCCGTGCTCGGCACCATGGCGGCGGCGTTGCTGCTATTGCGTGCGCTCCGCCAAAGCCCGGAGCCTGGGTCCAGGCGCTTATGGGGCCTACTCTCGGCCAGGGACCCGGGCCTCTCGTCTGGGGCTGGGAGCAGGCGACCATATACGGTCCGCGGGACTCCGGTTGGCACTGCTGCGGCTGAAGGCCAAGCGCCGCAGGTAACCCGCTCCGAACCTAGCGGTGGCGGCGAGTATCGCCGGTCTCCGCGGACCGGATGTCTCCGGTCTCCGCGGGCCGGATGTGCGCCTGCACCTTCCTCTTCGGCAAGGCCTCTGCTAGGCCTGCCCGGCTGCGTGGTGCTGGAGGAGGGTTGTTGTGGGCTTCCCCGGGCGTGAGGCACAGCCTCGGGTCGTTCTTCTAACCCGTGTGTGTGTCTCTGGTGATTTAAAATTGAGCCCAGTTTCTTTCCTTTTGGTGTTTGTGGCAGGATTTCATGCAGCCTGGAATTCATTATGTAGTCACGGCAGCTCCTGAATTCATGGTCCTTTTGCCAGCACCTTCGGGAGCGCAGGGGTTATTGGTGTGGATGATTTCACCAGTGTCTGATGTTAGTGATAAAATTTGCTCAACTGAACCAGTTCCCTTAGGATGAATTTCAGCACTTTCGGAAAAGTAATTGTTGCGTAGAGCAGTAGGAAGCTTTTTGCATGAATGAAATCCAGCTAACAACAGAACGAGAGTAGTTTGTCATTGATAGGCATTCCTTGAGTTCCGAATGGAAAGGCAGTACTTCATTCAGGCCCCTTTGCTCAGCCTGATGAGGTATTGATTTTTTTTTTTTTTTCGAGACAGGGTTTCTCTGTGGCTTTGGAGCCTGCGATAGAACTAGCTCCTGTAGACCATGCTGGTCTCGAACTCACAGAGATCCAACTGCCTCTGCCTCCCTAGTGCTGGGATTAAAGGCGTGCGCCACCACCGCCCGGCGACGTTTTGATATTTTAAAACTTCCACATGGTCACATTTCAGGGCAATGTAAATACTACAGATACATATGCACTTGAACTTTTTTAAGCAGAGCAAGGTGGTACACACCTGCAATTTCAGCATTTACAGGGAGACTGAGGCCAGGGCGATTGTGTGTTGGAGACTGAAGCGAGTCTTGTGATCCTCAGCCTATGTGGCTTTTGTTGTTATTTCCTTTTTTTTTTTTTTTTGACCCAATGCGGGTGACATTTATTGATGGAACTGACACGTGAGCACCCTAGGCCCCTCCCTCTTCTTGGGAGGCAGGTCTGGGATGGGAACTCTGAGGAGGGGAAGAGTCCTCAGCACTGGATGGCCTCCTCTTTCCTTTTGTATTTTTCCTGGGATGGGTGGTCCAGGGTTCTTACACCCTGAAGGCCATGTCGACCACCACCTGTTGCTGTAGCCAAACTCACTGTGCCAGCAAATGAGTTCGACACAACAGTAGTTGAGTGGAATGAGACCCTCAACATTAAAGGTGGAAGAGGGAGTGTCACTGGTTAAGATCTCGAAAGACAACTGGATCCTCAGTGTAGCCCAGGATGCCCTGGAGGGAGTCCCTCTGATGCCAGTATATTTGGCAGCTCTCTACCGGTGGTAGGTCAGATCCAGAGCAGACATTGGGAATGGATGGCTATTCAGGGCGCCATGCCAGGGAGCCTTCTTCCTGTTCATCTCTGGGATGACCTCACCCACATCTTGACAGTGCCAGTGTATGCAAAGACGACGTTCTGGGCACCTTCACTGCCATCATGCTGACTTTTCAGAGAAGCCATGTAGTAGTGGTGATGGCATGGATTGTGGTTATGAGTCGTTGGGGGCATCAAAGTTGACATAGATGCCCTGGCCATCAGGGTGTAGCCCTAACCGTCCTGGAGCTCGTTTTTTTTTTTTTTTATTTTTGGTGTTTTTGTTTGTTTGTTTGTTTGTTTGTTTTCCAATAAGATTTATTTATTTACTATGTATACAGTGTTCTGCCAGAAGAGGTCACCAGATTTTGTTACAGTTGGTTGTGAGTCACCATGTGGTTGTTGGGAATTGAACTTGGGACTTTGGAAGAGTAGGCAGTGCTCTTACTGCTGAGCCATCTCCCCAGCCCCCTGGAACTCATTCTTTAGTCCAGGCTGGCCTCGAACTCAGAGCTCCACTTGGCTCTGCCTCCCAAGTGCTGGGATTGAAAGCGTGTGCCATTGCTACCCGGCTTGTTGATGCTCTTGACTGAGTTGTAGTTCATAGCCATCACAAAGATGGTAGGGCAAAGATGTTGACCTTTTGGCTTCCCCTGTCAAGTGGGCCTAGCCTTCTCCATGGCAGTGAAGAAATAGTAGACTTCACAGTATGCTCACCAGTCTGACCCATGTGGTGTTGGTGGGAGTGTGGCTACCGGAAGGTGGAGATAGCCTTCCCATTGATAACAGGGTTCCAATTCTTAGCCTTCACTGTACCGTGAATCAAAAAAATGTTAAATTGGATTGTTGATCTTAGCGTTTAAAGGTTGGTGGGTCATGGTGGTGCACGCCTTAACTCACAGTGCTCAGGAGCAAAGCAGGTAGACATCTATGAATTCAAGGGTAGCTTGATCGACAGGTCATGTTCCATGCTAGGCCAGCCAGGGCTACATGTAAGACCCCGTCTTGTAGGGGGAAAGAGCATAAAAGGCTAAGTCAGTCTGGAGCATACCTATAATGCTATATTTGGGAGGCAGAGGTGAAAGGTCAGGATTTTAAAACCATCCTCAGCTACAAAGTTATTTGGGGCTGGCCGGAACTATACGAGGCACTTAAAAACAACAAAAACAAAAAAGAAACAGGCTCTCTGGGTTGGTGGTGCATGTTTGTAATCCCAGCACTTGGGAGACTGGTGCAGGAGGATCACTGAGTTTGAGGCCAGACTCTGTGTTACAGTGCTGGGATTATAGGCTTCTCACTATATATGCTTTTATGGGATACTGGGGATCAAACTCATAGCTTTCTGCATGCTTTGCAAGAACTCTACCAACTGATCCATATCCCCAACCCTATGTTGTCTTGGTATGTGGTCTTAGTGTTACCTCAGCCTTTTTTTTTTTTTTTTTTTTTTTACAGAACTTGCTATTTCGAATACTGACCCCTAGCTTTGGAAGTATTAGCGGATTGTTAATGAAACAGCATATAGTGCCAAATGCAGTCAGACCATGGCAGCTTTCAGGTGTGTATCTATGCGTTGCATGTGTCCCTAGTGATGGATGGACACAGATTTTACTGTAGTCCTATAAGATATAATGGAAGAGGAGCATGGTCTAGTATGCTTGTAATCCCAGCACTAAAACGGGGGGCTGCCAGTTGGAGACTAGGCAGAATTAGCTAGTGAAACCCTGCCCCAAAAAAGAAGAGTTTGTGTTGCTGAACGCACAGCTCACTGTAGCGAGGTGGAGCGTGCGGTGTTGACTACATAGCCTAGGAGAAACTCTGCTGGCCTACGTGTGCTGCACGATCTGTAGAGGTACACTGTGATCGAACCTAAGGATATAGTCTCCTTGGCAAGTGACAAGTGACCATTAGGGGAATGTTGCTAGTTTGACATTGCCCAGAAAACTAAGAACAGCCACCATAAAAATCCCTGAACTTCTGACCTTTTTAGTGCTGAGATGATAGGTGTGTGCCACTGTGTCTAGTTTTATGTGGTGATAGGGATTGGACTCAGAACTTTGTGCTTGGTAGGCAAGTACTCCACCAACTAAACTCTATTCTTATTCCAACCTTTGGTTCTTTCTGTTGTGCGCCTGTTAGTCTTTGGATAATCCTAAATGATGTTCATAAATAGATTGAATACTTTGTCATCCTGCCTTTACCTTGCCAGTGGTAGAATATAGAAATATGCCACTACTCACCTGGTTTTTTGTTTTGTTTTGTTTGTTCGTCTGTTTGTCTGTTTTTGTCCTTGTGAGACAAAGTATTAATTTGTAGTCCAGGCTGGCCTTAAACTCATAATCCTGTGTTCACCTTCCAAGTGTTGGGATTACAGTCTGTGCTGCCAGGGCTAGACCTAGTTTTGCTTGTGTTTTGTTTAGCAACTGTGTGTGTGTGTGTGTGTGTGTGTGTTTGCGCACACGCACACAAACGGGTACTCCGTGTGGATCTCTCCTTCTGCCATGTGGGTCCTAGGAATCAAATTGAAGTCATCAAGCTTGGCAAGTACCTTTACCCATTTAAATCCATCTTAATTAGCCCTCATTTTAAAATTGAAGTGGTGGAGACTGGTGAGGTGACTCAGCAGGTAAGAACATTAACTACGTTTTCCGAGGACCCAGGTTTGGTTCCCAGAACCCACATGGCGCTCACAGCCATCTGTAATGCCTGTTCCAGAGGTGCCACCCCTCCTGACCTTTGCTAGCACAGCACAGATGGTACACAGATATGCGCGCGTGCAGAGATGTACAAGCGGACAAAACGCCCACACACATATAATAAAAATGAATAAAGCATGAAGTGGAAGTCGTGTTTCATTGTTCTTTTTTTTTTTTCTCTTTGAGATGGGGTTTCTCTATGTAGCCCTGGCTGTCCTAGAACTTTCTTTGCAAAACAGCTTGACCTCAAACTTAGATCCTTCCTCTAGCTTCCAAGTGCTGGGGTTAAAATCCTACAGTGTCTCTGCTTTAGTTCGGGGGAACATTCAGGGTTGGTGCCAGAATTTCGCTCCTTTCTTGCCTAATTGGACTAGGGAACAGTGGATCCTAATTCGAAGGAAGCAACCTGTGTTGGCACTGGGCTCATTTGCTTGAGTTTCACTTGAATTTCTTCCCGGGTTCAGTGACTCTGAGATAAACATGAATAGCATCAATATACCCCAGCCACCCAAAAATTCAATGCTGAGTTCTAATGGAAATAAGTATAGTTCTGCTTTTGCACCTGTTAGTGTTTTTATGGAGAAAGTTAGATTCAGGGCTGGAGCTGTGGCTCATAGGTTAAAAATACCCCTCTTCCAGAAGACTTGAGTTCAGTTCCCAACATCCACATCAGGTAGCTCACAACCATCTGTAACTCTGTATTCTGAATTCCATGGGATCTGGCACCTGGTTTCCTCAAGGCATGCATGTGTTACATATACAGACAGGTAGACAAAACACCCATATAAATAAAAACTTCGTCTTTTTAAATTAATTTCTAATTTTTTTGTTCATTTATTTATTTATTTTGATATTTCAAGACAGGGTTTCTGTGTAGCCATAGCTGTCCTGGAACTCACTCCGTAGACCAGGCTGGCCTCTAACTCACAGAGATCCACCTGCCTCTGCCTCTGAAGTGCTGGGATTAAAGGTGTACACCACCACCACCCACCTTATTAATTTATTTTGAAATAGGGAGGGTTTTTCTGTACCATCTCTGGCTGTCCTGGAACTTGCTTTGTAGACTAGGCTGGCCTCAAATTGAGAGATCTGCCTGCCTCTACTTCCTGAGTGCTAAAGGTGTGTGCTAACACACCTGGCTAAATTATACATACACATACATATATGTGTATGCATATAAAAGACTTGATGCCATGGTCGTTTTTCTCCTCCATCTGTTGAGACCAAGCCTTTCCTGTGCAGTCTTATGCCAGCCTAGCCCTGGCATTGACAACTGGTAGCCACAGTCGCCAAACATTTGAGTTATTCTGCTGTTTAAATTCACTTAAAACAGATATAAACTGATCTCTATTAAGCTTGTGTCTTTTTTGTTTGTTTGTTTTGGTTTGGTTTTTCGAGACAGGGTTTCACTGTAGTTTTAGAGCCTGTCCTGGAACTAGTGTAGACCAGGCTGGTCTCGAACTCACAGAGATCCACCTGCCTCTGCCTCCCAAGTGCTGGGATTAAAGGCTTGCGCCACCACCGCCCGGGCCCATTTTTCTTTTTTAAAAATGAAAAACTTTGGGGCTGGAGAGATGGCTCAGTGGTTAAGAGCATTGCCTGCTCTTCCAAAGGTCCTGAGTTCAATTCCCGGCAACCACATGGTGGCTCACAACCATCTGTAATGGGGTCTGGTGCCCTCTTCTGGCCCGTAAACATACACACAGACAGAATATTGTATACATAATAAATAAAAATGAAAAACTTTTTCAATGTGTTTATGTGTGTATTTGTGTGTGTGTACATGAATCCAGATAGCCACAGAGGCCAGAAAGAGGGTGTTCGTGTTGGATCACCTGGAGCTGTAGTTATAACTAGATGGCTGTGAACTGCCAAACCTGGAATCCTCTTGCAAGAGATGTTCCAGCCACTAGCTATCCAGTTTAGGTAGCACAGATTTGTCTTTATACATTACTAGTTCATTACTCTCTCGTCAGCAGATACTGTAGTGGTAGACATAGAAGGAAGTGCTGTAATACCTCCGATGCAACTACAGGTTCCAAATGGTTTCTGTTGTGATGGATTTTTTTTGTGGACACACTGCCTTCTTGTATGTCTCTTGTAGTTGCAAACTTAACTCTTTTCTTCTTATTATAGGTAATACTTACTATTTTAGCACCTCACGGATGAAACAGAAGAATAAGGACAATAATAAGCCCAAAGGCAAGGCCCCTGAAGATGATGAAGGTACATCTGCCTGATGTTTTAAAGTGCCTGTCCTTCTTGTGCCCCCTTGTGTACTCTCCTCATAGTAGGGTGAGACTGTTAAGAAAGGCACAGTTGATTACTGGGTCCTTTGTTCTCTCAGAGATGTCTCTGTGGACACCTGTGTCCCTCTGTCACATTCAGGAATGTCTGAAGGTAGACAGAGTTTCTGTGTCTCTGCACAGAAAGTAAATCCTGGGAGCGGGGACTGTTCTGAACCAGCCCGATGCACACTAGTCAATGTTCTCACTGTTCCTGAGTGTGTGAAGCCAGCTAACAGACCAGTGAGGAGAGGGCACATGAGTGGAACAGGTTTGCAGTGGAAGGAAGGACCATTTACCAGCCAGTACTGCCCTGTTCCAGTTCACACCATACTTGGGGAAACTAAGAATGCCCTCATACCTTAGGTCTCACCTTGCTGGAATTAGGACTCATCCAGGAGTATAAAGCATGTAGAAAATTAATGTTTGAACTGAACTTCTAGAGTTTATTAAGTTTCTTAGCTAGAAGTTGTTAGTTTGTTTTCTGTAAGGTTTTTAGAGCCAATAATGTTGGAAATTGTCTACCCTTAGATGTAGTATGTGCTTAGCGTTGTGCTAAGTGGTTGTCATACATTGTTTCATTTAATTCTGTTCTCAAAATAGAGCAAATTCTAAAGGAATTAAGTGTATCTTACTTATTTTGTTTATGTGAGTGTTGTAATTAAGGGAGAGGTGTGTGTTGTGTTCCCAGCACCCAGCTTCCAGCCCCCAGCCGCTGGCCTGCTCAGCCGCTGGTTGCTTGCCCGAAATAACCACATGAGACTATATTCATTTAAATACTGCCTTGCCCATCATCTCTAGCCTTTTCTTGGCTGGGTGTCATATCTAAACTAACCCATTATAAAAGTCTGTATGTCACCACGAGGTGGGTGACTTACCGGATGGTCCTAAGGTACCTCCATCTCCCACGGGAGCCTCATGGCATCTGGCTCTCTCACTTCCTTTTTTCCCAGAACTTCCTTCTGTCTACTCCGCCCACCTAAGGGCTAACCTACCTTACAAGCCAGGCAGCTCTTTATTCAACCAATAAGAGTAATACAAAATACAGGAGAACACTCCCACATCAATGTGAGACTGTCTCACTTGGACCAGGCCGGCTTTAAACTTGTATCAGTACTCCTGCTTCTCTCTCCTGAGTGAATGCTGGTATTATGGGCATGCACCGTCATGCTTACCCATGTTATTAAATCTAAAAGGCATAACTGGGTCTGGGAGGTGGGTCAGTGAGTAAGCACCTGTTGTGCAGGTGTGAGGAGTCTGGGTCCACAGCTCCCATGCAAACGCCAGGCAGTCTGGCAGCCTGTCTGTAAATCTCATCACCGGGGAGCACAGATAGGGAATCCTGGCCCAAGCTGACTGGCTGGACTGGTTGAATCACCAAGCTCTGGTTCAAGTAGAAGATCTTGTCTCAGTATATAAGATCTAGAAAAATCCAGGAAATCACCTGACTGGCCTCCACATGCACACCTACCCACACATGTGCACTCATACTTACACACTTAATCACACACATAGTTTTTTTGTTTGTTTTTAAGCAAAACTAAGAAGACTTAGAACATACCAGTGAACATTTTACATCTTGAAGTAGAAAAGACTTCTCTTCTTCCTTCTCTGTTTTTTTGACATAACATATCATGTAGCCCAGGTACCTTGAATTGAAGACCAGGTTGGCCTTGAATTCACAGACTTCTGCCTGTCTCTGCTGGGGTTAAAGGTGTGCACCACCACCACCTGGCTAGAAAAGAAACTTTTGATAACATTTCCAGGCAGGGGTTGGAGAGATGGCCAGTGGTTAAGAGCACTTACTGCTCTTGCAGAGGACCCTGGTCATTTCCCAGCATCTCACAGCCATCTAGGCTGTGCTCTCATTCCAGGTGCTCCGCTCACCTCTTCTGGCCTCCATGGGCTCCTGCATGCATGAGATGCACATGAATTCGCACAGGGGCAAGTGCACACACACAATAAATAGATTTCAAATATTTTCAGGCTTTCTCCTAAAGAGAATGCCTCCATTGTTTCAGCAAGGTGAGACTTGTCCAGGTTTCTCTGCAGGTCATCAGTAGTCACAATGAATGGTGTGGGTCTAGAACTAGCTACATGGTGCTCACAGCAGGAAGAATTTCTGAGCCTGAGAACCTGGTGGTTCTTCCCTTGGAATTCAGTAGCAGTGTTTTGTCTTTACATGCCTGAACCAGTGACCTATTTAGCAATTGATAGCCCCCTCCCTCCCCAGAATTTTGGCAACAAAGCTTGCTATTAGTCTTCTGTGTTGCTGACTGGTGGATGTACCATGTGATAGCTTTGAGGGAGGCTCATGCCTTAAGCAGTTTGGAGACAGTGTGACATCAGATACTCAGGCAGGAAAAAAAAAAAAAACTGTGCTCTGAACTTTCTGAGCTGGTATATTATTCAGCCCAAAGACATGCAAGAAATACGTAGGAAGAAGTACTTGGGGGCTAGAGATTTGGCTCAGTGGTTCAAGAGTTCTACAGCTATTGCAGAGGATTTGAATTTAATTCCCAGCACCAACTGCCTGAAATTCTAGTTCCAGGGGATCCATCACCTTTTTTGGCTCTGCAGATACTATGTTCAAAGGTACAAACCCACACTTAGACATGCACATAATTAAATTTTTTTTTTTTTTTTTGGTTTTTCAAGACAGGGTTTCTCTGTAGTTTTGGAGCCTGTCCTGGAACTAGCTCAAACTCACAGAGATCCACCTGCCTCTGCCTCCCGAGTGCTGGGATTAAAGGCATGCGCCACCACCGCCTGGCTAATTAAAAATATTTAAGAACAATCTGAAGTTTTGAAATCACAGATACAAATAAATATGGCACAGATCAATGAGGGACAGTTGGGATTGGGCAGTTTAGGAGAGTCCTTGAGGGCAAAGTTGAGCACTGGGCATCAAATGCCAGTTTCTAGTCCATCCCAGGGTCAGGGTTCACTCTTGTCTCTTGGGATGTGATCATGGGAATAGAAATGAGGGACAATATAATATTCTTAGGGCCTAGGGTATGAATTATATTTATTGATTTTTACTTTTTGAAATTGAGAGAAATGCTCTCAGTTTTTTAGCCCAGGCTAGACCTGAACTTTCAACTTTCTTGCTGAAGCCTCCCAAAGTGCTGGAATTACAGTTATTACAGTTATACAACATAATTCTTGCCCAACCCCCTAACACAAGACAAGGGTTGCATATGCTCAGGCTGTTTTTGTATATAGATGTTTTGTCTACATATGTGTCTGTGTACCACATGTGTGCCTAGTGCCCTGGGTCTGGAGTTCTAGACCGTTGTGAGTCTCCAGTGGGTGCTGGGAATTGAACCCAGGTCTTCTGAAGAACAGTCAATGCTCTTAACAGCTGGGCTATCTTCCCACCCAGTCCTACAGTCCTAAGCAGTTTTTGAACTCACTGTGTAGCAGAGGATGACCTTGAACATCTAAGCCCCTTATTTTTACCTCCTAAGTGCTGGGCTTTCAACCATGTCCAGCTTTGATTTATTTTTTATTTTATCTATTTATTTATTTATTTTTGCTTTTTTGAGGCAGAGTTTTTCATTGTAGCCTTGGCTGTCCTAGAACTTACTATGTAGAGCAGGCTGACCTTGAATTTACAGAGATCCCCCTGCATCAGCACTCCAGAGAGCTGGGATTAAAGACTTGTGCTGCTTTGATATTTTTAAAACAGAGCCATGTGTCCCAGGCTGTCCTAAACTCACTATGTAACTAAGGGTGACTTTGAACTCTTGATTTTTTTTTTTTTGTCATCACCTCCTAATTACTAGTAGTATAAGTATGTTTTACCGTTATATATCTTGTTTTAGTTATTGTATGTGTCAGTGTACTATATGTGTGCAGTGTCAGAAGTGGACATGGAACTGAAACTAGAGTTACATATGGCTGTGTGCTGCCATTTGGGCACTAAGTCCTCTGGAAGAGTAGCCAGGACTCTCAATCCTAGCCCTTATTTTAATTTTTATTCTATCTATTTGTGTACTGTACAGAAGGGGCATGTGTGCACAGTGCTTATAGAATCGAAGAGCAAGTGACGAGAGTTGTCTTTGTCTGTCCACCATGTGGGTCCAGGTCATGGTGCTTTGCTGCAAGTGCCTTTACTTGCTGAGCTGTTCTGCCAGCCTTGAAGTCTTCTGTACGTATGTGTGCGTGTGCTCGTGAGCATTTGTGATTGTCATTTGGGGGTTTGTTTTTAGAGACAGGGTCGCATTATGTAGCCCTGGTTGTGCTGGAACTCACAGAGATCCACTTGTCTATTCCTCCCAAATGCTGAGGTTATACATACTATGTGTATGTACATCTATACGTACTAAATGTATGCAGACTCTGATAGAGAGCAGAGGGCTTTGGATCCTTCCCTTCTGCCTCCCAAGTGCCTTCACCACTGTACTTAGCATCAACTTATTTTTAAGTATTGTATCTCAATAAATAAGTTTTGGTAAAGGGAGAATTTGGCTCTCCCATGGATGAAGAAGATGTTATCTTTTGAGGCAGGCAAGAGCAGGTACTTGTTATGTCTGATATCTTACGTAAGCAGTTGGTCTCATGTTGGTATTTAGTTCACAGTGGCTTTCCAGTGCCTGTGACTGTTTCTGGACTTGTAGTGGGCAATCTTCTGTAGGAAGCAACAGCATGGGTCTTCCTAGGATGGCTTTTAACTGTAAAAGTTGTTGCATGCCATTCACAGTGGGAACTGCTACTTCCCCTGAAGTGACTTCAGCGACTACGTCCCCGTGACCAGACAGCACATGGAGAGCGTTTGTCAAGTGGGGAGTGTCGGGGTGATCGTGGTATTGAAACAGTCTCTCTATGTAGTCCTGGCTGTCCTGGAGCTCTCTATGTAGACCAGGATGTCCTTGAACTCACAGAGATCCTCCTGCCTCTGCCTCTCAAGTGCTGGGTTCTATGGAGAGGTACTTAGTCTTACTGCAACTTGATATGCCGTGTTTTATTGATACTTATGGGAGACCTGCCCTTTCCTGAATGGAGACCGAAGAGGAGTGGATTGGGGGGTTGTAGTGATATTTTATTTATATTTTAATAAATAAAGCTTGCCCAAAGATTAGAATGCAAGGCTAAGCCACTAGAGGCCAGGGAATGGTGGCATACATCTTTAATCCCAGGACTCAGGAGACAGAGGCTCTCTGTGAGTACAAAGCTACCCTGGGCTACACAGAATCAATCCAGAAACAGATCCAGGTGGTGGTGGCTCACACATTTAATCCCAGTGTTTGGGAGTCACACACCTTTAGTCCCAGCACGAAGGAGGTGGAGATGGGAGTAATATGGCTGGGCAATGAGAGGAATATAAAGGAGAAGAGACAGGAACTCACGGGAGTGTGGAGTCTGAGGACTGGTGGGGACAGGATCTCACCCTTTTGGTTTGAAGATTTGGTAGAGGTAAAAGATCTCTCTAGTGGTTGGCTACTTTGCTTTTCTGATCTTCAGGTTGAACACCAATATCTGTCTCTGGGTTTTATCATTTGTGCTAAGGGAATGGAAGGATGGAGTGAGGGACTGGGAGGAGAGGGACTGGGAGGGGAGGATGGGAGAGGCTGTAGCCAGGATGTAAAATAAATAGATAAGTAAATAATTTAAGAATTAAAAAAAAAAAGGTGTGTACCACCATGCCAGGTCTAAGGTAGGTCTCGAAAAACAGGCAGAAACTTGGGGTTCATTAGGACACAGATCCTGCCCCTCCTTTGCTGAGCATTCCTAAGGAGAGATAGAAGTGAGACTCTGCTCATGTGAGAATGTGCTTGGGTTCCTCGTGGTGTGCCTGATTCTCCCTGTGTTCTCTTCAGAGGAGAGGAGACGAAAAGAGCGGGAAGACCAGATGTATCGTGAGAGGCTGCGCACCTTGTTCATCATTGCTGTTGTGATGAGTCTGCTGAACTCCCTCAGTACCAGTGGGGGCAGTATTTCCTGGGCCGACTTCGTCAATGAGATGCTGGCTAAAGGCGAGGTGCAGCGTGTGCAGGTGGTACCCGAAAGTGATGTGGTGGAAGTCTATCTGTATCCTGGAGCCGTGGTGTTTGGGCGGCCTGTGAGTCGGGGTGAAGGCCTTGGGGAGACCGGGAAGGTTGGGAGTATCTCTTTTTTAATCAGCCCTTCAATCCTGGACTTGCCTGGCTGTCTTTAACAAGATGTGTATGGAGTAGGGCTTGGTGCAGGGTTTGAGCAGTGCTTGTTAAGGTGGAGCTGAGGGAAGGTAGTCAGAGGAGCTCTTGTCAGGAAAGAGCTCTGATGGCGTGTCAGAGCGAAAGAGGTGAAGATCAGTGATGATTGGTTCTGAACAGTATCTCCTTGGTGTGAGAGGATCAGGAGCTGAGACCACTGCAGCCAGAAGTTGTGCTGAACCAGCCTGGGTATGTGCAGAACTGGCCCTGAAGTCAGAAGGGAAGGATTTTGTTTCCGGTCACGAAGGTCTGGAAGCGCTAAGGTGGCAGGGAGTTACTGTAAACAGTTTGCAGCAAAGCTCTTAAGTGAACGGTTGGCAGGGATGGATGCAGAAATAGGTGATGCACAATTAGTCTGGGGCCTGCTGACAACACAGACCGCTCTACCCTGTGAGGAATATAAAATAAATGCAAGTTAGTGAAGGGCTGGAACTCAGAGAGGACAAAGAGGGATTGTGCTCACACCAAGCTCCCAGCTTGAGAGCGGTGGAAGAATGCCCGTGATGAGGCAGGGGATGGGGGTTCGGAGCAGGTGGAAGGCTCAAGGTCAGAGAGCAGGGACTGCCCCACCCCCAGGGTGAGAGTGCGCAGTGTCTGACGGTTGAAGCTGTGGAGACTGGCCTCAGAGGACAGCCACTATGACGGTGAGTCCTACCCTGCTCGGCTTCAGTTCTCCCCCAGTGTCATCATGTACCATTACTGAGTCCTGAAAGATGCTGTCTAGAGCATATTCTGTGCATTTTTCTGGATTGTTTCTATGTGAGCCTTAAAACTACTTGGGTATAGGATTAGTTAGGACTCTGACCTTTTTTTTTTTTTTTTTTTTTTTTTTAAATGGCAGAGCCTTAGTATGTAGTCCTGGCTGGTCTGGGCCTTACTATGTAGACCTGGCTCACCTCAAACTCCTAGAGATTCACCTGTCTCTGCCTCCCAAATTCTAGGATTGAAGGTGTATGCTATCATACTCAGTCAATAGACCCTGAATTTTTTCTTTTATATTGTTCTCATGTTTTATTCAAAGTTGGGTGGCAGGAGAGTGTAACCTGTCTGCTCTCCCCTGCTCCAAGTAACCACACCAGGCTGTAGGCACAGTCTCTTTGCAGGTTTTGCTGACTGGAATAAACCTATTCTTCCAGTGTAGCGTATTTTCTTTCAACAGGTCTGTTCTGTACCCCAAAAGGACACTGTGAGATTCCTCTTACTTGGATGTGGGTGGCGTAAATGTCATCTGGTACAGCAAGTTCGATTAGATCAGAGGCCATGGGATCAACACACACTGTCAAACAACAAAAGCTAGATCCATCCAAACATAAAAATGAAGGCATAACACAAGAAGCACCTCCCCCAGACACCTGCCTACCTACCTCAGCACAGGTGCACAGAGAAGCACCTCCCCCAGACACCTGCCTACCTACCTCAGCACAGGTGCACAGAGAAGCACCTCCCCCAGACACCTGCCTGCCTACCTCAGCACAGGTGCACAGAGAAGCACCTCCCCCAGACAC
>JAQHUG010000241.1:2690364-2707875 GCA_028555095.1 Dicrostonyx torquatus
TTTTTTTTTTTTTTTTGTACTGGGGTGTACATCCAGTGCTTCACACACGTTAGTGGAGCACTGAGCACCACCTTCACCCCAGTGAAATTCAGGCGTCAAGCTTGGTCAGAGAGAAGCGAGGACCGTGAGTGGTGACAGCTGTCGAGTCCCCTCGATTCTCTGTTGTATTTCTCTGTGCCCTTGGAGTGAGAGGAGTGACAGGGTGTTGGGATTCTTGTGCTACAGCAAGAGGTGCCTATATGTGTGTGACTCTGGGAAGGAGACTCTGGACTGATCTCGGTGGCATTTTCTGTGTGGTGGAGAAGCCCCGTGTGGGACTTTATTTTCTTTTGAACTACATCTAGAAGTCTTAATTCTTTAAAAGGTTTTATGAAAATTACATTAATACGGTTTATTTGTGTGTGGAAATGGGTACGTGCTATGGCAGGTGTATGGTCAGAAGATTTTTCATGAGTTGGTTCTCTCCTTTTGTTGTTTGGATCTAGGGGATCAAACTTAAATCATCAGCCTTGACCATAAGCGCATTTACCAGCTGAGCCATCTTACTGTGTTCTCTCTCTCTCACATCTGTGTGTGTTTGATTTTATTTGATGTTAACATTTCTGTAGTTAAAATATAAAGTTGACAATTTTAACTTCATGGTTTTGGTTTGTTTTGAGACACGGTCTCACTATATAACCCTAGCTGGCCTAGAACTTGCTATGCAAGCCAGTCTGACCTCACACTCACAGGGATTCACTTGCCTCTGCCTCCTCAATGCTGGGATTAAAGTCATGTACCATCTTGCTTGTCTTGTTTTATTTTTTACTTTATTTTGTGAATATGCTTGAGCATGAGGAGGTGAGAAGAGGCGTTGGCTCCCCAGGAGCTGGAGTTATGGCGCTTGTGAGCTGCTGACATGGCTGCTGGTGCTGAACTCAGGTCCTCTGGAAGAGCAGCGAGTGCTCTTGCTCTGCACCACCCTTCTGCCCTTTAGTTTTTGTGTTTGGGACCCTAGGGCTGGCCTCAAACCCCTGATCCTGCTGTGTTAGCTCCCTGAGGGCAGGGATTACTAGCATGAGGCTCCATATCCAGCTTAAAAGTCAACTTTTAACTGTTCTTCTAGAGTTACATGTTTTAGGTTATATCATATGGAGACAGTCTTCAAGCTATTTTTGGTATTGATGAGAGAGAGGCACTTACTTGGCTTTTGGTTTGGTTTGGTTTGGTTTTTCAAGTCAGGGTTTTTCTCTAAGGAGAAACTTTAGCGTTGATATGAAAGAGTTTAGACTGAGCAAAACTTCGTTAGTCTCTTCAGAGTTTTCCTGCTCCTTATGCTAGCTGCCAGCCACCAGATGTAACATCTGACTCCACTGCCCCTATCCAGGTCCAGTGTAGTTGTTGTAGCCCATGGAGTGGTCCTGGCTCTGAGCTTCTTCCAGTCTATTGAGGGGGTAACCCTCCTTGCAGGACAGTTATGTTAAAGACATCTTTTTGGGGGATTGTGATGTGTGTTTTTGCTTTTTTGAGACAGGGTTTCTCTGTGTAACAGCCCTGACTGTCCTGAATCTTACTTTGTAGACCAGGCTGACCCCAAACTCACAGAGATCTGCCTGCCTTTGCCTCCTGAGTGCTGGGATGAAAGGCACACAGCCCCACACCTGGCTCCTGTTATGTGTATGTGTGTATGATGTATTCTTAAGGCCAGGTGAGGCATTTATTTGGGAGGAACAGTTCAATAACATGATCCTCAAGGCAGCCAGAGTAACACACCACGTCCGTGGTGGAGAGCGATGGAGAGGACACATGTCTTCCTTCGGCCTTCATGCACTGGTCCATGCTTGCATCTCCATGCACATGCATATGTTTGCACTCCTCACACACAGGGCATGTGAGAGTGCAACTCCTAGCTGTTGTGATGTCAGAGGGGCTGGTGCACCTGGAAGTTACTTCATGAACTGTAAAGTTGCTAGAGGTTTAAAAATCAAAGGATAGGCCGGTGCTGATGGCACACACCTTTAATCCCAGCACTCGAGAGGCAGAGGAAGGCGGATCTCTGTGAGTTCAAAGCCAGCCTGGTCTACAGAGCAAGTTCTAGCACAACTAGGGCAACACAGAGAAACCCTGTCTTGAAAAAAAAAAAAAACAAACAAACCTAGGGCTGGAAAGATGGCTCAGTGGTTAAGAGCATTGCCTGCTCTTCCAAAGGTCCTGAGTTCAATTCCCGGCAACCACATGGTGGCTCACAGCCATCTGTAATGAGGTCTGGTGCCCTCTTCTGGCCTGCAGATATACACACAGACAGAATATTGTATACATAATAAATAAATAAATAAATTTTTTTTTAAAAAAAACTAAAAAAAAAAAAATCAAAGGAGACTTCAGGCAATGATGGTGCACAACTTTAATCCCAGCACTTGGGAGTCAGAGGCAGGCGGATATCTGTGAATTTGAGGCCAGCCTGGTCTACAGAGCAAGTTCTAGGACAGCTAGGACTACATAGAGAAACCCTGGCTCAAAAAAACCTAAATCAATCAGCCGGTCAGTGGGTAGTCCTAACAGTGAAGAGGACAGGCATTCTGTTGTTGAGATGGTGTGAGAATGGCTGCAAACAGAGCTGCCCACAGCCCTGTCTTTCTGGCCTTTTTGTTGTCCAGTTGTCTGTCCGCATATTAGTTCAGAGCCCGTGGCAGGAGCAACACCTACCCCAGCAGCTGCTTTGCACACTGACAGCAAGTGTTCAGGGTCCAGTTCCCAGAGCACTAAATGCCTTGGGAGGTGTGGCTGGAGCAGTTCCCTGTTGAGGGCAGAGGACTGCTAGAGACTCTCTTGACTCTTTCAGACCAGGCCTTGGTACCTGACGTGATGGTCTTCCTTGTCTCAGCAATGGCTCTATGATTTATAAAGTGAGGTTGAACACATATCCCTCATCCTTTTGAACGCTGACCAGGCATCCTTAATCATGAAGGAGACTCCAATAAACCCTTCTCCTGTGGGTCTCTTGCCCCCTCAAAGATATATTTTATTTAAATGGAAGCTTAAATGGATTTCATGACCTAGTAAGAACTAGAAAAGAAAATGTGCTAACCAGTGCGTTACTTCATACAGCTTGACGACAGAGGCCATCTTTTTCAAGAGATCTGAGTCTACTAGAAAGCATGACGTTTTTCTGAGCTGAATTTCCCTGAACTACCATAAAAATAGCTGCTTGTCCCCCAGGGTTGGCTGAGGAACTGGTAGCTTGTCAACTTGGCCCAGCACTAACAAGTCTCTTTGTGTTCTCACAGCTGTGTACACTGGCTCCTTCAGATGCTCTGAGACTAGGCTTTGTTGTCTCCTCAGGAAGAGCACTTTCTGTTCATTGACGTGCAGAGGAGCGGGTTGAGCGGATGTGGTGCTGGTCGTGGGAAAACTCCCCAGGGAATGAGAAATCCTAGTCACAGAGGCCTAAGCACAGGTGCTGTGGGCACTTCTGGGACTGTAAAGCTATACAAGAGAGCCTGAGGCACGCGCCCCAGCCACCCACCTGGTTACCACACAGTCACTTGGCTGTAGGTGTATTCTTAAGAAAAGGACTTTTTGGAGGGGGGCGCTTTCGAGGCAGGGTTTCTCTGTGTAAAATTCCTGGCTATCCTGGAACTCTCTCCGTAGACCAGGCTGGCCTCGAACTCACAGACATCCGCCTGCCTCTGCCTCTCCAGTGCAGGGATTAAAGGTGTGAGTCCCCACCACTGCCTGGAGAAAGAACTTTTTAATGTGGAGTGTTCTGTTGTGGTATATGTTGTACAAGGTTTTGTTTGGGGAAACACAAATAGAGAATGTGAATGCTAATTCCACATAGGAGTCATTTGAAAATCCTAACAGGGCCAAGCATGGTGGTTCACACTCTTAATTCTAGTACTTATGAGGCAGAGGATCCAGGCCACCTGGATCTCTGTGAGTTTGAGGCCAGCCTGGTTGTAGCAAGTTTCAGGCTAGCCAGAACTACATAGTTTCTCTGGACACCCCATACCCCCAGACCAAAAGTTAGAAGTGAACACTTGAGTGTGAGAATCTGCTCCGTCTGGGGATTGGCTACTGTGTTGACGCTCTGTGCTGATGTTGTCAGGGTATAACCAACTTCTCTTTTTTGTTTTTTTGTTTGTTTTTCGAGATAGGTTGTTCTGTAGTTTTGGAGCCTGTCCTGGAACTAGCACTTGTAGACCTCGAACTCACAGAGATCCGCCTGCCTCTGCCTCCCGAGTGCTGGGATTAAAGGTGTGCGCCACCACCGCCCGGCTGACCAGTTTCTCTTATGTAGAAGAGGTGGCTCCTGGGATCCACTCCTCACATCTCTGTTGTGACATCGACCCAGTTCATTTGTCTGTTCCCTATTCTTCTCCCTTCCAGAGCCTCTCCCCAGCCTAGCTGGTTTGAGAGTCTTAGGGGACTCTTCTGCCTCCAAGCCCTATAGGAGTGATAGGATTACAGAAGCTTGTGCTATATACGCGTCTGGCTTTTGCATGAGTTCTGAGAATTCAGACCCAGGTCCTCATTCTACATAGCAAGTGGTTTTGTTTTTTCTTTAAGATTTATTTACTTATTATGTATACAATGTTCTGTCTGTCTGTATGCTTGCTGGCCAGAAGAGGGCACCAGACCCCATTACAGATGGCTGTTAGCCACCATGTGGTTGCTGGGAATTGAACTCAGGACCTCTGGAAGAGCAGGCAGTGCTCTCTTAACCTCTGAGCCATCTCTCCAGCCCTTGCTTTTTTTTCTAAATGAGTCATCTTTCCAGCCCTGTTGTAATTTTTTTGTTTTGTTTTTATTAGTTTGTTTTTAGGGCTGGTGGGGGCAAAGTCTTACTGTGTAGCCTTAGCTGGCCTGGATCTCATAGAGATTCATTTGTCTCTACCTCTAAATGCAGGGTTTAAAGGCATGTGTCATCATGCTCCACTTTTTTGTTTGTTTGTTTGTTTATTTTTGTTTGTTTTAAGATTTAGGGGCTGGAGAGATGACTCAGAGGTTAAGAGCATTGCCTGCTCTTCCAAAGGGCCTGAGTTCAATTCCCAGCAAGCACATGGTGGCTCACAACCATCTGTAATGGGGTCTGGTGCCCTCTTCTAGCCTGCAGGCATACACACAGACAGAATATTGTATATATAATAATAGAATAAAAATATTTTTAAAAAGTTTTATTTATTCATGTGCTGGGTGGTTAGTGTTACACACCTTTATTCCACCACCGCCCGGCTGGCACATGCCTTTAATCCCAGTACTTGGGAGGCAGAGGCAGGCGGATCTCTGTGAGTTTGAGGCCCTGCCTGGTCTACAAGAGCTAGTTCCAGGCAGGCTCCAAAGCCACAGAGAAACCCTGTCTCAAAAAACAAAAAAAAAAAAAAAAAAAAAAATTTAAGTTATGTATACAGTGATATCTTCTTGTGTGCCTGTAGACCAGAAGAGGGTGCCAGTTCACATGAGCCACCATGTGATTACTGAGAATTGAACTCAGGACCTCTGGAAGAACAGCCAGTGCTCTTAACTGCTGAGCCATCTCTCTGGCCCCTTGTTATGGTTTTGAGGCAGGGCCTCTTGTGGTCTAGGCTGGCTTTGAGCCCCCTGTGTAATTCAGGATGACTTTGAACTTCTGGTCCTCTCATCACTCTCTAAAGTGATGGGGATGCAGATATGTACCATCTACCAGGCTTCTTAATTTATTTTTTATTTTGAGATAAACTTTCACTAGTTGCCCAAGATGGCCTTGAACTTGGCCATCCTGTCTCAGGCTTCCAGATATCTGGGTACAGGCCTGGCACACTTTTGTATATAACCTGTATAATTTCAGAATTCCAGGGCACCTGGGCAGAAGGCAGTCAAGAAGCATGAGCATGCTGGATGTGATGGAGCACACCCATAATCCCAGTACTCAGGATGCAAAGACAGGCAGATCTCTCTGAGTTGAAGGCCAGTTTCATCTATACAGCAAGTTTCCGGCCAGCCAGAGCTACCGAGATTGATAGTCTCATCAAAACAAGCAAAAGAAGCCTGAGCATAAAACCAGGAGGTCTCTGGCAGGATGTTTTGTGTGGATCTCCCTTGGCAGCCACATCTCTGGCCTCTCAGCCTCTTGCTCTCTGTGTCATTATCACTCTACCAAATGCTCAGGTATCCAGAGGAACCTTGGGGCTGTGAAAGAAGGCAGTGTCTGTGGTGCTTCTTTGAGTCTGAACTCATTTTTAAAAATCAGCATTATTTTTAGGCATCTGCTTAGCTTTGGCAAGGTGACCTGCCCTGCTCTGTCGTTGAAGGCTCAGTGGATTATCGTCACTGTTATGGCTTGTCCGGTTTTAGTGTGAAAAGGAAGAAATGACCTTCCTTCTTCCTCCTTCCTTCCTTCTTCCCTCCCTCCCTTCTTTCCTTTCTTCTTTCCTTCCTTCCTTCCTTCCTTCCTTCCTTCCTTCCGAGAGTCTCATGCATCCTAGGCTGGTCTTGAACTCAGTACGTGGCTGAGGATCATCCTGCCTCCAGAGTTCTAGTTTTACAGGTAATGGGCTACCACACCTGGTCTGTGTGGTGCTGATGATTGAACCCAGGACTTCGGCATAGTCGGCAAGCACTCTAGCAACTGACCCCATTCTCTGCCCCTCCCCAGCTTCTTTAGAAAGAAGGTTTTTAAGGTGTTTTGTTGTTGTTGTTTGTTTTATTTTGGGAGGGTTGTCTCTATGTCTTTGCTCTCCTGGAACTCGCCCTGTAGACCAGGCTGACCTAAAACTCACATAGACCCATCTGGCTCTGCCTCCCAGATGCTGGGAGTAAAGGTGGTGTGCACCACCACATCTGTCTATAAATCTTGTTGTGTAGCTGATTTTCCCCAGTCAGATTTAGGGAGGTTTCTGAGCTACTTTTTATTTATTTATTTATTTTGTTTTTTTTTTTTTTTCGAGACAGGGTTTCTCTGTAGCTTTGGAGCCTGTCCTGGAACTAGCTCTTGTAGACCAGGCTGGTCTCGAACTCACAGAGATCCGCCTGCCTCTGCCTCCCGAGTGCTGGGATTAAAGGCGTGCACCACCACCGCCCGGCTCCTGAGCTACTTTTTAAAAAAGCTATAGGTGTATAAATATTTTACATGTGTTTGTAAATATGTGTACTACATATGTGCCTCGTGCCCATGGATGTCAAAAGAAAGCAAGCGGACCTCGTGGAATTAGACTTGCAGGTGGCTGTGAGCCACCTGATGTGAGTCCTCTGCAGGAGTGGCCCTGGTTTTAACCACTGAATCCTCTCTCCAGCCCTACTTTTACTATCCTGGACAAGAACCCTCATGCCTAAACCCAAGTGTTAAAGTGTTTAGACCACACAGGAAGGATGGTGGCGGCTCAGCAAGAACTGTGGCTCCTGGGATGAGAATGTAGTACTCCCTTGCAGTGATGCCGCCTGCATCTCCAGGGGGTCTTTGGGCAGTTCTGCCTCCACATATGGCCAAGGGAAAGTGCTGTTGTTGAAGAAGAAGCAGCTTCACACTTCTGGCGTGACTTTGATTGAAAGCCATTGGGAAGGTGTCTCCACCTCATCATCTTGTTGGGAAGGAATCTGGTGGCCTTTTTGTCCCTGGACCTTTTCCCTGCTATGGTGAAGGGGGTAGGGAAAAGCCATTTTGTTGAAATCCTTCTCTCCAAAGGCAGCTCACTGTGTCTGCTCTGTTCTCCCAGGAATGGGCACTACAGACCATGTCATCGTCTTGGCATCCACGAATCGAGCTGATGTTTTGGACAATGCTCTGATGAGGCCTGGGAGACTTGATAGGCACGTCTTCATTGATCTTCCCACTCTGCAGGTCAGAACTGCTGGGAAGGAGGGGCAGCTAGTTTTGCATAGCACAGTTCTTGTGGCCTGGGCATAGCCTTTCGTCCCTGGGAAGCTCTAGTTTTGTAGTTGTCATTGTTCTTTCTCCAGGGCTTAGGCTTGATGTGACATTACTATGGCCACTGGGGCCCAAGTATGTGGCCATGGCCCCTCTAGGAGCCATAAAAATACCCAATGTCCTTTTGTAGTTATTTCGTTTTGGTTTTTGTGACAGAGTCTTGCTATGTATCCCAGACTGGCCTTGAACTTTTGATCCTCCAGCCCTAGCCCTCCAGCTTCAACTTTTTTTTTTTTTTTCGAGACAGGGTTTCTCTGTAGCTTTGGAGCCTGTCATAGAACTAGCTCTTGTAGACCAGGCTGGCCTCGAACTAACAGCGATCCTTCTGCCTCTGCCTCCCGAGTGCTAGGATTAAAGGTGTGCGCCACCACCGCCTGGCATCAGCTTCAGTCTTGACTGCTGGGCTCACAGGCCTAGAAATGGGACTTGCTCATTGTTTACTCACTGCTCTTTCCTAGTTCCACAGTGAGCGTTAAGTTTCCCCAGTGTGTCCTATCTTCATCCCTACGTGTATGGAGTTGACTACACTGGTCTAGGTTGAGGTGGTTTTTTGTTTTTTAGACAGGGTTTCTCTATGTTGCCCTGGCTATCCTGGAATGCTCTCTGCAGACCAGGCCGGCCTCAAACTGACAGATTCATTTGCCTCCCAAGTGCTAGGACTGAAGGTGCAAGCCACCACTGTCTGGCTTAGGTTGAGTTTTATAGTAAATTTTCTCAAGTCAAAATGAGGGCATTTCTCCTTTCCATCTTGAATTCTATGAGGTCTTGGGGTTTTTCATCCCTTCCTCTTAGATTTATTTATTTGTGCATTTTTATGTATATGAGAGTTTGTCTGCATGAATGCATGTGCACCATGTGTGTGACTAGTGTCAGAGGAGGTCAAAAGAGAGTATCAGATCCCTTGGGTCCCTAGGAACTAAAATTTCAGATGGTTGTGAACCACCATGTGGCTACTAAGAACCCAACCCAGTTCCTCTGAAAGAGCAGCAAGTGTTCCTAACCTCTGAGCCATTTTCTTCAGCTTCTAATCATCTTGCCTCTCTAAATTGGTTTCCAAAACTATGGGTATGACTGAGAATGTCAGTCATGCAGAAGCCAGTGTCTCCTATGACGCCACCAGTTTCATTCATGGAGCTCATGGGAGAGGGGCTTGTCTTGTTAGCAAGTGTGATGAATTCAGCCGTGTCCCCCATCCTGTGACAGGAGCGGCGGGAGATTTTCGAGCAGCACCTGAAAGGCCTGAAGTTGACCCAGCCCAGCAGTTTCTACTCCCAGCGACTGGCAGAGCTGACACCAGGATTCAGTGGTACGACCTTGACCCCAGTACACCCGGTCATAATGGAGTGTCACCTCCCAGTGCAAGTGACACCCCTGTTTTGAGTCACTAATCAGGCCTGGGTGTGATCAAGTGTGAATGTGAGCAGCAAAGGGATAGAAAAGTGAGCTGTCTCCCTCCCGGATGGTGGAAGCAATAGCAGCAGTATTGTGTTGCTCACCCGACTTCACAGGCAGCCCTGTGGTGTCTCCACTACAGTAGCAGTCAGCATTGTGATGGCCCCAGAGTTTCTGTCCCCAAGGACTGTGAGACAATCTGCCTGTGTCTCCTGTGTCGCCTCTACATAGAGAATACCTTCTAGTTTAGACTGTCCCACCAGGGCTCCTCTCCACAGCCCCCATGGGATTTCCAATGAAGTAGAAATCACAACTTGGTGCCTGCAGTGCTGGTACCCTCCTTTAATTCCAGCACTCAGGAGGCAGAGCCAGGCAGATCTCTGTGAATTCGAGGACAGCCAGGGCTACACAGAAAAACTCTGTCTCAAAAACAGAGAGAGAAGGAAAGAAATCACAGTTAGGTTTTCTTTCTGTATAGCTCCCATTTTAAAGGTTAATGTATATTTAAAATTACCTTGAAAGCCAGGCTGGTGGCTTATGCCTATAATCGTTACTTTTCAGAATTTGTTAATTTTTTTTTTTTTATCTCATATGCATCGGCATCTACGCCTTAAGCACTTGAGGCTGAGACATAAAAACTGCTGTGAGTTTAAGGACAGGCTAGGCTATAGCATGAGATCCTGTCTCTAAAAATTGAAACAAAATTTCTGTTCGACTACTTTCTTCTTTTTTGATTACACTTCAGTTTTTAATAGAATTTGTACACATGAGAGCCCTTCATTCTTATTCTTTTGTACACATAAGAAATGTCAGGTGACATAAAACAGCCCAGAAGCAGACAGGAAAGGGCTGCAAGATCCAGAGTAGCATGACATTGCAGCGCTTCAGCTGGCTGCCCCAGAGAGCTTCCAGGACAGCATCAGCTGCCTGCTCTCCTGCCTCCCTCCGTCCAGCCTCCCTCCCTCCCTCCTGCCTCCCCTCTCCCTCCTGCCTCACTTCACCACTGGTAGCATTTATTTCCTTCCTCTCCCCTCCCTTTTCCTATTCTTTTTTTTTTTTTTTTTTGGTTTTTCGAGACAGGGTTTCTCTGTGGCTTTGGAGCCTGCGCTGGAACTAGCTCTGTAGACCAGGCTGGTCTCGAACTCACAAAGATCCGCCTGCCTCTGCCTCCTAAGAGCTGGGATTAAAGGCGTGTGCCACCATCGCCCGGCCCTTTTCCTATTCTTCTCCCTCCCTCCCAGCTCCCTTCCTTTCCTTTCCTTTCCTTTCCTTTCCTTTCCTTTCCTTTCCTTTCCTTCCACCCTTCCTCCCTTCCTCCTTTCCCTTTTGTTCTTTCTCTGTTGTGTTGAGATAGAGTTCCATTATGTAGCCTATACTTGCCTAGAACTTGTAGTCTTCTTGCCTCAGCCTCCCCAGTACTAGAATCATAGACCTATGCCCCCACTTCTGCCTTTTTCCATTTTTGTTTTTCTTCATTAAAAGCTGAGTCTCCCATCTTCCTTCTTTTTCCTTTTCCTAAATGCTGACAGGGAAGAGCCAGCCCCACCCCCCCATCCCTGCCTGTGGTTTGTGTTGACAGGCGCCGACATCGCCAACATCTGCAATGAAGCTGCCCTGCATGCTGCACGGGAGGGGCACACATCTGTCCACACGTTCAACTTTGAGTATGCGGTGGAGCGTGTCGTTGCCGGTATGAAGACACACCCCTTGTTAAGACTTGCTAGGGCCAATGCTTTCAGAAGCCAGTCAGAAGTTGTCTGTGCCAGACAAGATGGGGGTTGGGTAGGTTAGAAGTAGGCCCAGGTTCTGTCATTACGTCAGTAGCAAGGAATTGTTCCTTTTCCTCCATGTGAGATATTATAAATTTATCTAAGAACAGACCTACTCCTCAAGCAAATACACAAACATCTTCAAGTCCAATATGCTGGCCCACATTTGTAATACTTGGGAGGTCGAACAAAGATCAGGAGTTCAAAGTCATCCAAGTCTACATCTAAGCAGCCTGTACTACAAGAGATACTAGCTCAAAAAACTGGGGGGATGGCAGGGCAAGGCCAGACATAATGACACACACCTTTAATCTAAGCGTTCAGGAGGCAGGGGCAGGAGGATCTCTGAGTTTGAGGCCAGCTTGGTCTACAACTTGGTGAGTTCCACAAAAGCTAGGGTTATGTAGAGAGACCATATCTCAAAAATAAATAAATAAATAAATAAATAAATAAATAAAAATAAGTTCCCTGTACTCCCATCTGTGGCATTGATTATCCTAGGCACTGTGAATTGACTGAGGGCCCACCTCAGGCCAGATGAGGCACAGCCAGCCAAGTATGGTGTAGGGTAGAGGCTGCTGACCCCAAAGGGTCTGTGGGAGGGGGATAAACCTGCCACTAACTCTCATTTTTCTGAAACTAATGACTCTAGTGATTAACAAGGTAGGAGCCTCATTTTCCATCAAGAGGATGGGGTGCTGTTTGTTTAGTTTGGTTGGTGCATGTTTTCTTTGAGATGAGATCTCATCATATAGCCTTGGCTGGCCTTAAACTCACAGAGATCTGCCAGCCTCAGCCTCCCAAGTGCTAGAATTAAAAGCATGAATCATGATGTCCCGTGAACAAGGTTGCTTTGCAATGGTGCTTAACCAAAAGCTTCTTTTTTTCTTTTTGAGACAGGGTCTCTCTATGTAGTCCTGTAACTCTCTATGTGGACTAGGATGGCCTTGAACTCACCGATCCTTTTGGCTGTGACTCCAGAGAGCTGCCCAGCTCATTTTGTCATCTGAATGGCAAGTGCTAGAACCTCCTACACAATTTCTGTGAGCCATGAGTACATCAGACACAGTGGCAGCCGAAGGTGATTGTGAGTGTCAAGTACAGGACCCTAGGCCCCACCGAATCACTCTCAGTGTTCAAACCCAAGACAGTGTTGAACGGTCATGCCAGTTCTCATTCACTCGTCCCTGTGTTGATGTCGGCTCCCACCAGAAAATAAAAACCTTAGGGAAAACATACTTCTACTTAATTTTTTAACTTTTTGTTGTTCGTTTGTTTTTCTTTTTGTTTTTTCGAGACAGGGTTTCTCTGTGGCTTTGGAACCTGTCCTGGAACTAGCTCTTGTAGACCAGGCTGGTCTCGAACTCACAAAGATCCGCCTGTCTCTGCCTCCTGAGTGCTGGGATTAAAGGTGTGTGCCACCCCTACCCAGGTACATTTACTTTTTTATTTATATTTTTGAGAGAGGGTTTCACTATGTAGACCAGGCTGGATTGGAACTCACAGAAATCTGCCTGCCCCTGGAACTCCTGAGTGCTGGGATTAAATGTGTGCATCACCGTGCCTGGCCAAAACATTCTTTTAGAAAAAGATATAGGCAGCTTCCATTCTGTTCTCTACTGGTTGCTATGAAGAAATCATAACTAGGTCGTGACAGCTCTGTTTGTCCCTCCCTCAGGAATTTCCTGCTTCCAGAGGCCCAGCCTTTGGGAACCTGTGGCATTTGTCTTGTCTTAGTTAGGGTTTCTATTGCTGTGAAGAGACACCATGACCATGGCAATTCTTATAAAAGAAAACATTTAATTGAGGTGGCAGCTCACAGTTCAGAAGTTCAGTTCATCATCAACATGGTGGGGGAGCATAGCTGTGTGCAGGCAGACAGGATGCTGGCTGCATCTTGATCAGAAGGCAGTAGGAAGTGGACTGTCACTCTCGGCAGGATCTTGAGCATATATGAGACCTTAAAGCCCACCTTAGCAATGACATACTTCCTCCAAGACACCTACTCTAAGTAGGCCACATCTCCTAATAGTACCATTCCCTTTGGGGGCCATTTTCTTTTCCAACCTAAACATTAACTCCATGTCAGGTGTGGTGGCACCTGATGGCCTGGGCAACATAATGAGACCCTGTCTCAAAGAGCAGCAGCAGCAAAAAGATATACAGAATGGGAACTTAATGTTTGAAAAGTTTGGGTTGGTAAATGACCAGAAGCTAAGCAGGGAAGGTTAAGGAGACGTGCCCCTGAGGTGTGAGACCTTCATCTCATGGAGGGAAGGATGGAAGCAGAATACTGCAGAAGAGGCAGCTGCTTCTGGAATTCTGAAGGAGCCCTTCTTATCCTGTCAGTGACAAAGTCAGAAGTCACTCATGGCCAGTGAGAGATGCACTGGAGATGAAGACAATCCTGGTTCCTAATGAACTGCTTTGATAGCCCTGGATGGTGGCACACACCTTTAATCCTAGCACTCGGGAAGCAAAGGCAGATGTATCTTTGAGTTTGAGGCCAGTCTGGTTTACAGATCAAGTTTTAGGACAGCCAGGGCTACACAGAGAAACCCTGTCTCCGAAATCCAAAACAGGAAAAGAAAAGAAAGAAAGAACTGTTTTGATGGTTCCTAAGAAACACTCCACTCTACCTCTTCCCAGGGTTCCCTGGAGTCTGGCTGTCAAGAGGAATGTCTGTGTGAAATGTCCAGAGCTACTGAAGTGCCAAGAAGAAGACAGTGCCCAGTACGTACCCAGCATATTGTTCCTGAACTTGGTTCTTGTCTTCCAGGGACTGCTAAAAAAAGCAAGATCCTTTCCAAGGAGGAGCAGAGAGTAGTTGCCTTCCATGAGTCTGGCCATGCCTTGGTCGGTTGGCTGCTGGAGCACACAGAAGCTGTAATGAAGGTGGGTTGTGATGAAGTGGTGGCAGGTGATCTGAACTCCACAGGCCTTGATCCATCTGGTCTGGGAAACACCACATGTGTTTCTGTTATGTGAAAGAAATTTTATCACCAACTTGGCATGACTCTGGCTGTAGCCCCTAGCAGGAACTAGGAGGAAGAGGCTGGAGTGGGTCCTAAACCTTAGTTATCAGGTATGAGGGGAAGTTTCCTATGTCCAAATCCTCTGTCTCTACCCATTTGAGCCTTATGGCAGAGAGCTGAACTTGTTTCTGCTCAGAACGGCAAATGTTTCTTTGAGATAGTTTCCAGAAATCATGTAGACTATGCATAGACACCCTTGAGTAATCTAGGGATATGGGACAAGAGATGTGGCATCCGGCTTACCCTCTAGGGAGGCCTGGGTAGCTCTGACAAGTAGCAAGGATTCCATAGGGGCTTGTGACACTACTGAGACAGTGCAGCAGACGGCAGACTGCCGGTATGTCACTCTTGCTCAGTTCCGCTGCTGTTTTCAGAGCTAACAGCAATTGTCTGATCTCTGTGAAGTAGATTGGAGCAGTCCCTCTGTGTTCCTGGGATTGGCAGGTTAATGCCTACCTGCTACCCCATGGCATATTTGGCTGTCACTGATCTAGGGACCAGGCCCAGCTTGAGACAGGCTGGGTACTAATGAACTCAGTAGCAAAATGAATACTGTTTCAAAACTCCAAATACCAAACTCAAAATTTCTTTTTGCTTTCAAAATTGTCACTTGATTTTTATGGCTGCAAGCTTGGCTGTGTTCTGTGAAGGAACCTGTGGCTGTCACTGTGATCCTGATGGATCATGACCACAGTTTGTTCTTATTATAAACATTAAATCATCCTCTAAGAAAATTTCTTGCCAGACATTGGTGGTGCACACATTTAATCCCAGCACTCATGTAGTAGAGGCAGGTGGGTCTCTGTGAGTTTGAGGCCAGCCTGGTTTACAGAGTGAGTTCCAGGACAGTCAGGGCAACACAGAGAATTCCTGTCTCAAAAGACAAAACAATTTTCTTTTTGCTGGGTGGTGGTAGCCTATCACACCTTTACAACCTGTCTCAAAAAAAACTTTTTTTTTTTTTAGATTTATTTATTTTTATTAAGTATACAGTGGTCTGCCTGCATATGTCCCTGCAGGCCAGAAGAGGGCACCAGATCTCATTGCAGATGGTTGTGAGCCACCATGTGGTTGCTGGGAATTGAACTCAGGACCTTTAGAAGTGTAGCCAGTGCTCTTAACCTCTGAGCCATCTCTCCAGCCCCTTTTTTTTCTTTATATTATTTTATGTGTGGGTATTTTGGCTACATGTATGTTAGTATACCACATATGTGCCTAGTCTCATGGGAGCCAATAGTGGCCATTGGATCCTCTTGAACCAGAGGTTACAGATGGTTGTGAACCACCATGTGGGTGCTGGGAATCAACCTCAGAATCCTGAGGACAGTCAGTGCTCTAACTACTGAGCCATCTCTCCAGCCCCCATCTTTTTTTCTTTCTGGCAATTCTGGGGATCCAGCCCAGGGCTTGCACATGGTTAACAAGCTCTTTACCACTGATTGTAGTCATGGCCCTGACTTTGAAAGTTAATGCTAGCTTCTACCTGGGTCTCACAGGCAGCTGGGCCTGCATAGACCTGTCCCACACACTTTTCTTTGTCATACAACAGCTTTTTGGCCTGCTGGAGAAGTAGTCCTGCCTCTTCCTCAAATTTCTGTCATTGTAGGAGGAGAACGCAAGGGTAGGACGGCCTCCCTTCCTTGGGTACATTCCAGAGTTTCCCATGGATCAGTGCCGACTGGCATGTGAGGTGAAGTTTGCCCTTACACCTTGGGATTGCGTCTACGAGACCTGTCATGTTGACTTGCTATGCACACAGTGCTACTCATGAACACAAGCTGCTTCTGCAGCGTGAGGATTCTCTAAGAATGCGACGTATAGACTAGCCTGAGTGGCTACTTGGCGACCTGATGATGGTTTTAGGAGACTCTTGTCTCCCTTTGAGCTCACTTGCTCCCTGCTGTTCTGCAGGTCTCCATAGCACCTCGAACAAACGCTGCCCTGGGCTTCTCTCAGATGCTCCCTCGGGACCAGTACCTCTTCTCCAAGGAACAGCTGTTTGAGCGGATGTGCATGGCACTAGGTGGTCGCGCAGCTGAGGCCATCTCATTCAACAGGGTTACCTCTGGTGAGGAGCCAGCCCTTAGGGTTTGTCTTTGTCAAAGTCCTCTGTCTAATGCCTGCTTCCTTCTGCTCAGTGCACTTGAGCGGGTGGGACTGGTGGAAGATGTGTGCAGTGCAGATGGAGTCTGAGCCAGAGGAGACCTGGAACTAAGCAAAAGCCTTACTTTAAGATATTTTTTGTAAACCTGGCGATGGTGGTGCATGCCTTTAATCCCAGCACTCGGGTGGCAGAGGCAGGCGGGTCTCTGTGAGTTAGAGGCCAGTCTGCTCTATATAGCAAGTTCTAGGACAGCTAGGGCTGTTACACAGAGAAACCCTGTCTTGGAAAAAAACCAAAAACAAACAAACAAAAAGATACTTATTTTAAAACTTTTAGACAGACTGTAAATACATTTGCTTGGTTAATCACTGGATTACTACATAGAACTGGATATTAGAGCATCCGCTACATATCCAGAAAGGTAATGGGGTCTCAGAAGTGACAGGCTTCCCTAGTACAGACCTGGCTGTGTGCTTCAGCGTGTCACTGATGTAAGGCAGACCAGTGTCCTGAGTAGTTAAGTTTTTTCCTTTAAGAAGCAGTAATGAGGGACTGGAGAGATGGCTCAGAGGTTTAGAGCAATGGAGCAATGGCTGTTCTTCTAGAGGTCCTGAGTTCAGTTCCCAGCAACCACATGGTGGCTCACAACCATCTGTAATTTGATCTGGCACCTTCTTCTGGCATGCAGGCAGAACACTATATACATAATAAATGAATAAATCTTCTTAAAAAAAAAAAAAGAAGCAGTAATGAGTCAGTAAAATGGCTCAGCAGGGAAAGGGGCTTGCTGTCAAGTCTGCTGATTGGAGATCAGTCCCTAGAATCCATACTGTGAAATAAAGAAACCAACTCTGGTAAGTTCTGGCATTTGCCTGTGTGTGCACACACATAAAAAAAAACATGTAATTTAAAAAACAAAACCGAAGTACTGTGTCCCAGTTAGTGTCTTGCTATGGAAGTTGTGGGAAGTTTGGTGCTGCTTGGGCTGTGGCAGCCTGAGGTCAGGTGCTCCTGTGTACATACACTCTTCAGAATACCTCTCTTTCTTGATTCCAGGGGCCCAGGACGACTTGAAGAAGGTTACCCGCATTGCCTACTCCATGGTGAAACAGTTTGGGATGGCACCTAGCATTGGGCCTGTCTCCTTTCCTGAGGCACAAGAGGGCCTCATGGGCATTGGACGGCGTCCCTTCAGCCAAGGCCTCCAGCAGCTGATGGACCATGTGAGTGGGCACGAGAAGCATCTGGGTGTCTCTCCTGCAGGAGCCTGTTAGCGCCCTCAAATGAGCATGTGCTGAAGGCCTAATGTGGCTGGTTTTTTTTTTTTTT
>JAQHUG010000241.1:2728198-2760540 GCA_028555095.1 Dicrostonyx torquatus
AATACGGACACTAAGAGAGACTTACATAGACCTAATATACATGGGAAAGTATAAAAAGACAAGATCTCCTGAGTAAATTGGGAGCATAGGGACATTGGGGGAGGGTTGAAGGGAGGAGGGGAGAGGCAGGGAGGGGAGCAGAGAATAAATGTAGAGCTCAATAAATATCAATAAAGAAAACAAAAGAAAAAAATTTAGTTTATATTTTTTGGAAACAGGGTTTCACTGTAGCTTTGGAGCCTGTCCTGGAACTTGTTCTGCAGACTCAGCTGGCCTTGAACTCACAGAGATCTGCCATCTGTCTCTGCCTCCCGAGGGCTGGGATTAAAGGCGTGCGCCTCCATTGGCCGGCTGACTGTTGTGTTTTGGCTCAACCAGTAGTTAAGTAACATGTCTGTAGTTTTTTCTGTGTGCGGTGGAGACTAAAATTTGAGTGACTCCCACAATGACCTTCACCTCTCTGCTCACCCCAGCAGCCTACAGACAAATAAACTCAGTAAACAACCCTGTCCTTTTCCTGACCCTGCTCCTGGGTCCCCTCCTGGTCACCCTGTGAAATCATGTCCCTTCTACTGTTTGTAACACTCACTCTTGACGCCGCCCTGCCCTGTGTGAGATTAAGGTCCACAGAAAATGATGGCTGCTTTAGTTCGTGTACCTGTGTGGGCCCTGGGAGGTGTCAAATTATCGGTGGAATGGGGGGACACTGGGAAAGAAGAAGGGTATTTTGCAGAGAATGCCCTTGGATAAGCCTCAGAAGAAACAGGTGCTGGATGGTACAAGCTTTGGCCTGCCACTTGAGAGCACATTTAGGTGGACTCTGGGTGAAGTCAGGAGCTGACGGCTGCTTTTAACTCTGTTGGTCAGGGGTTCCTCACACAGCTCAAAAGCCTGTGATTAGGTGCATTCAACCTTCCAAGGTCCACTGGCTTCTGAGGCTTGGCTGAGCCCGGCCTCTAGCTGTCTTATGAGTATGTGAACATGGACGACTAAAGAAGAGACAGAATGATGTCAGAAGTCAGAGGCATGTGCCCCTGGCATGCTGGGTCTGAGTACAGAGGGTTCCCATTTAGAGTCCCAGGACTGGGTCTGCCTGACACTGGAACCAGCTTCACAGAGACCATAAGGACTGGGCCCTATCCATAGCAGGAGTCCCTTCTGGCTAGTCTTGGGTAGCCTGCATAGGGAGCAATAACTCTGTTAAGACACCTTTGGAGATTCTGTAGATCAAAGAAGGCAAAAGTATGGATGGAATCCAGGTAGAGTGTCAGTTACCTCCTGCTTTGTGAGTTCCTGCATCTTGGAGCCCTCCCTGATCAGCAGGATGGATTGTGTCACCTGCTGGAAAACACAGGCTATCCAGCTCCCAATAGTTTACATCCTCTGGGGCAAGAGGGACCTCAGAACATGGGCCTGTGAGTTCCAGCCGGCACATCCCTCAGAGGAGAAGGACAAGACTCCAGCAATAACAAATACAATTTTTGTTTTATTTTTCTCTGTATTTTGACCAGTTGTGGATTCCTATAATGGTCTCTATAATTGAGGAAGAGGAAGAAGAAGAAGAAGAAGAAGAAGAAGAAGAAGAAGAAGAAGAAGAAGAGGAGGAGGAGGAGGAGGAGGAGGAGGAGGAGGAGGAGGAGGAGGAGGAAGAAGAAGAGGAAGATGAAGCTTCTTTGGTAAGAACTGAGAGCATCACTACCTGATGGTGCAAGGGTAAGAATTTAGAATGCCATTAGAAATCATACTGGTGGGGCTGGAGAGATGGCTTAGAGGTTAAGAGGACTGTCTGTTCTTCCAGAGGTCCTGAGTTCAATTCCCAGCAACCACATGGTGGCTCACAACCATCTGTAATGAGATCTGGTGCCCTCTTCTGGTATGAGGTAGAACACTGTACACATAATAAATAAATAAAAATGCATTCAGAGAAGGCATCAGAGTGTTAAAAAAGAATTAAAAAGAAATCATACTGGTGTAGGGACGTGGCAGTATCATCTCTAGGGTGCCTGACCTCATCGGAATAGACAATTCTCTGGTTTTACATACCAGACATGAATTCCTTCCCACTGAGTGAGCCTTAAGTATAATTAAACAGCAGCTGGTTACTCAAAAATACAAGTGTCACTACTGTACCCCTGGGGACATTTCCGGTGCTGGTCATTGCTGCAGTTAGTAGACTTTATAGCTCGAGGGAACTATTGATGGCTTTTCTCCATTGGGCCTTGCATGGCACCTTTGGATACTACGAGAGCTAGTCCTCAGGGAAGAGACTTCCAGTCAGTTCCAGTTCAGTTCCTCCAAGTCCAGTGTCTGAAGCACCCAATGACTTCAGCAATAGGGTTGTACCTCCAAGTTCTGGGAGGCAACCTAGAGCAGCTGCAGTCTCCTGTATTATCTGGGGAGTCTTTTCCACTCCTCTGAGTAACAACACACGGGGAGGCTTCCCACACCTGGCACTGGGGCTTTTGTTAGTCGTGGCAACTTGTGGGGAGCATTATAGGCTAAGGAAACATCATGGCGCAGTGGGCAGAGACATTGTACCAGTCAGAGAACAGGACATATGCGGTGAGATAGTGTCGTCTACAACATTGTCACCTAGACAAGATATGCCCAGTGACAACACCGGTTGACATGCCAGTGTGGATTGTGCCAATTTTCTCCAGGGACAAGACCCCAGATAGGTTATCCCATCCCAAGCAGTCGGCCCTAAACACATATACATACAAGCAACACGAAATGGACTCTGCAGGCTGTGTGTGTGTGTGTGTGTGTATGCATATAAGTATGCGTGTGTGTATGCGTGTGTAACAATAATAATGAAAGAAAACCTGGTTGGTGGCATACTCGTTTAATCCCAGCAGTCAGGAGGCAGGTGGATCTTTGTGAGTTTGAGGTCATTCTGGTCTACAGGGTGAGTTCCAGAACAGCCAGGGCTATACAGTGAAACCCTAACACGAAAAACAAAAAGTTAAATTAAATTAAGAAGAGTTTATGGATTTGAGAGGGAGTGGGAGGACACAGGAGAATTTGGAGTGTGAGAGGCAGGGAGGGATGTCAATACAGTATTCATATACGAAATTCTCTCTCTTTTTCTCTGTTTTTCATTTCTTTGCTTTGCTTATTTTTTGTTTTTGTTTGTTTGTTTGTTTTGGTTTTCCAAGACAGGGTTGCTCTGAGTAACAGACCTAGCTGTCCTGGAACTAGCTCTGTAGACCAGGCTGAGCTGGAATTCACAGAGATCCATCTGCCTCTGCCTCCTGAGTGATGGGATTAAAAGCGTGTGCCACCACCACCTGGCATTCTTTGTTTGTTTGTTTTTTTCAAGACAGCTTTCTCTGTGTAGCTCTGGCTGTCCTAGAACTCACTCTGTAGATCAGACTGGCCTCAGACTTGGAGATCTGCTTGCCTCTGCCTCCAAAGTGCTGGAATTTAAAAAGTGTGCACCACCACCGCCCAGTTCATGAATGAAAGTCTCAAAAAAAATCAATAAAATAAATAGTACTACTGATACTTACCTAAAACACTGGGGGAAAAAAATCACATAAGAAGTTTGGAAGATGGGCCAGTAGTTGAGAGCATTGCTGTTCTTGCAAAGGACCTGGGTTTGGTTCTCAGTACCAACATGGCTGTGGTTTGTACCAACTGCCTGCAACTTGGTCCGTGATATTTGGCACCCTCTCTTGGCCTCCAAGGGCAGCAGGCCCACTTTGCACATACATACAGGCTAAATACTCAAGCGCATGAAATAAAAACATAAAACATACGTTTTGTTATATTGTTTCCTATAGTTTGCAATTATATCTGAGTTAAAAGAAAAAATAGTATTTATTTTATTTAATTTTTAAAATTTATTTTATGGCCGGGCGGTGGTGGCGCACTCCTTTAATCCCAGCACTCGGGAGGCAGAGGCAGGCAGATCTCTGTGAGTTCGAAACCAGCCTGGTCTACAAGAGCTAGTTCTAGGACCGACTCCAAAGCTGCAGAGAAACCCTGTCTTGAAAAATCAAAAAAAAATTTATTTTATGTGTATCGGTGTTCTGCGTGCATGTGTGTGTATGTGTGCATGTGTGTGTATGCGTGCGTGTGTGTGTATATGTGTGCATGTGTGTGTGTATGCGTGCATGTGTGTCTGTATGCTACATAGGAGAGCTCAAGGAGGCCAGAAAGAGCTTCGGATACCCTGGGAGTGGAGTCACCAACTGCTGTGTGTCCTCTAGATGAGGTCTCCTGAGCCATCTCTTCAGTCCCAATAGCACTTGCTTCTCTTACAGAGGACCTGGGTTCAGTCCCCAGCACCCACATGGTGGCTCACAACTGTTTGTGACTCCAGTTCTAGGGGATCTATATACTCTCCCAGCCTCCGAGGACACTAGACATAAATGGTGCACACACATATACACAAGTCAGCAAATACTCACACACATAAAATTTTAAAATATTTTTAAAAAGAAAACCCTTAGGCACGGTGGTGCACACATTTCATTCCAGCACTTGGGAAGCCAAAGCTACATAGAGTCATAATACAAAACAAAATAAAAAGAGAACAAAATTTCCTTTACAAAAATCAACCAACCAAACAAAACCCTATCAACTAATGAAACATTTTTTGCATTTAAAAACCTAGTGGGATAAATATAAAACGATAATGGTGTTTATGTCTGGGTGCTCAATTTAAAATGTTTCTTTGCTCAGTTATCAGTGTTTTAACATTTCAGCGCTGACATGTGTTATTTCCTGTATGGTAATAACAAAATATAGTCGAAGGGAGATCTCATTTCCTGTGTCTGCCTAGCTATACACCCGAGGCAGCAGAAGCTGGGAACAGAAGGCATTCATTGCTACCTAGTGCTGGGAAGCAGGGCGTGCCTCATCCTCCCAGGCCATTGGCTGTTGACCTGGCACTGAGGCAGGGGCACTGGCCCAAGCATCGCGTAGACCAGGGCTGCAAGAACACCAGCTTGTCACCCATAGTTTCTGTCTGTTTATCTATTAGAGCAGTCAGGGCCACCAGGAGCCAGCAAACACCAAGCTAGTTTCCAGGAGGTTGATTAAAACCTTTGGTCTGGGATTCCAGCTCCCAAGCTCCTTAAGTCTTCTGTCCTCTCTTTCTCTGACTGACCCTCTGTCACTTGCCCCAGAGCTGTGCTTTTGTGAGGGAAATGTTCAACCAGACTCAGGGTGAAGCACTGAACCCCTCAGACAGGCAGGTGACTTGGGACCAGTTCCTGAACACGCTGCTGTTTTTTTTCAAGTTTATTTATTTATTTGTTTTTGTTTTCCGAGACAGAGTTTGTCTGTAGCTTTGGAGCCTGTCCTGGAACTAGCTCTTGTAGACCAGGCTGGTCTCGAACTCACAGAGATCCGCCTGCCTCTGCCTCCCGAGTGCTGGGATTAAAGGTGTGCATCCCCACCACCCGGCTGGCTCTTCCTTTTTTAAATGAGCTTTTTCTTTGTAAAGTCATCTCCCCTTCCATGTGTGCCCGTGTGTCTATGCGTGTCTGCGTGTGCATGTACACATAGAGTTCAATTCTCTCCTCCCACGTGGGCTCCAGGAGGTTGTCAGGCTTAGGAGCAAGCACGTTGGCTTGCACTGAGTCATCTATCTCATGGTAAACTCTTTGATGCCTCTTCCTTTAAGATGGAATGGTTGGGCATGTCCACAGCTTAGTGCTGTCCAGCAGTCTGCCTAGACAGTGGAGATCAGTGTTGGAGGAATTATAGAGCAGCCTCCTGAACAAAGGGGTGGACCCTTGTGATGTCAAGGCAAGAAGTCTGGCTGGGGACCTGGGAACTTCCCAAGGGCCAGAAATCCTGCTAAAAAGAGCAGAGGCTCTGCTGGCATTGCTCGTCTTTTGAGAGGGCTGGGAATCTACTCGGAGCGTGGTTCTTTGCTTGGGTTTCTCCTTCTTTTTGCTCACGTTCCATGCTGAGAGGCCAAGAGGTTGAGGGTCTGACCCAGCCAGCATGGTGGGTGCCCAGGGAACCAGGCTCCGGGAGGACCATAGGTCCCTGTGAACAGAAAGCCACCATCACAATCCCAGAAACAATTGGTGGGCTAAAGGTGGGATCTCCCAATCCTGGAAAACAAAGGGCTGAGAGGCCCAGCGCCACCCAGACTGGACTCAGAGGGGAGAGTCCTGCGTGGGGCCAGGTGGAGCAGGGTGACACAGAGCAGCTGGGGAGGCTGGAAGGGAGAGATGAGTTTCCAGGCATCTTTTAGCGGCAGCAGGAAGTGGAGGTTAGGTTCCAGAGTCCCGTATGCTCAGCCCAGAAGACCCTTGACTAATGGGATAGGTATGCCCCAGGTACCAAGCTGGTGGAGGAGACATTGTCCCCCTCCACATCTTGTCAATTCTCTCCTCCCACGTGGGCTTGCCGAAGGCTACTGTTGCTTCTTCCCACACTGTCCTCCCACCACCCTATGTATCCCTGTCTTGGTATTGACACCTTTTGACCCCAGAATCTTCTGGAATCTTGTTTGTTGATGCTTAACATGGCTGACTCCACTCCTACAGGCACCCATACCCTGCCCTGAACTGGAGATCTCCTGCCATCTTCACCTCCGTCTCCTGGTCTCCTTTACCCTCCTCCTCCCATGACTGTTGGTCAGGTCTCTGCCCTATATTTAGGCAGAAATTGGCAAAGAGAATGAATGGGCTGGGAGGTGATTTCTGTCGTAGCCGACACCTCTTCCGAGTGCCTTTCTCTGGGGAGGAGAGGGAGGGTACCAGAGGGGGAGGGAATGAATCTTCCTTTCCACCTGAGGGTGATTGTGGATGAGGCTGGGCGAGAACACTCCTAGTCCCTCTCTGACCCTCAGTCATAGATTTTTTACCTTGGGCCTACAAATTCTGAGAGATAGGGACACCCTTCCTGCTCCCAGCTTGCACTTGGCAAACAGTGAGCTCCCACTAAGTTGATCACTGATTCAGGTAACAATCCTAGGAGGAGTGCTGAGCTTTGGCGCAACCCTGGGGTGGATTGTGCCTCTCTGGGAGACTGTCTGGACCCAAACCCGGTGCCTAGGTTTCAGCAGTGCGGAGCCTCCAGCCCCGAATGAACCCTATAGTGACACCACAGTCCCAGAGCTTGCGTGTAACCCAGACCCCTATCTCTCAGCTCCGGTGCATGGATCGAAACCCAGCTCCAAGGGGGCGGCTCTCCGGGTTGTCTGCTCTCTGCTCAGTCCCTGTGCTTTTCTCCTATGGCCCCACCCCGGCCCCGCCCCTTCGCGGTCCCCTCCATCCCTTCCCCGCTGCATCGCCGCCCTACAGCCCCAACGCAGTGGCGGCCGCCCGAGACACGTGTGCCCGCGCCCGGCGGGTGTGCGGGGGAGAGCGGCCACGCCTGGCCCGGCCACCATTTCTCCGGCGCCCACCGGTTCGAGTGCAGAGCCTGAAGCATGAGCGGGGACTCGGAGCGCGCGGTGGCCCCGGGGGTGGTGCCTGCACCCTGCGCCTCGAAGGTGGAGCTGCGGCTGAGCTGTCGGCACCTGCTGGACCGGGACCCGCTGACCAAGTCCGACCCCAGCGTGGTGCTGCTGCAGCAGGCACAGGGCCAGTGGCTACAGGTAGGGCGGCCAGCGTCCTGGAGCTGGGTATCTGAAGATCTAAGTGTGAATTGAGATTTGGGGCGCTGGCAAGGATGTCCCCAAACTGGGGCTACTAGGGCAAAAGAGGAGGTGTCCACCTGCTGTGAGAAGGGCGGGGCAACAAGGGCAGCAGCTGGAAGGGATCTTGGTGGAAAGTGCCCAGAAGTGCAGCAGAGGGTCTCAGGCTGGGATTGCAGAGCTAGAAGGAAGCGCCCAGGCTAGACTAATGAGCTCAGGAGGGAGTGCGGCTCAGAAATTGGGGGAGACAATGCCTGAGACAAGTATGGGGGCTATTTAAGGTCACAGGGTCTCCCCTCTATTGGCTGCCCTAGCTATGTGCTTCTCACCCATGAAACAGAGGCGCTTTAAGTAGGGTGGCCAGTGGTGTTAAGGCTGCTCACTAGACCTCCCTGGTTGGGTAGAATGGAGCTGGGCAGGGCTGGACAGCGACTCCATCTTTCAGATTCAAGTCGCCCAGCCTTGACACCTGTCTCCCCACTGGTTAGGAGAAATCACAATTTATATGCAAGTGGCTACCCTTGAGGGCAGCAAGCCCCTCCCCACTCCTTAATGCCCCCTGCCGACCCAGATGTGAGTGTCTGCCATCAACATGGGGTTTTTCCACTGGACACCCATAAACCCAGGGTAGCCAGCATCTTCAGGGACGTGTGCTTCCCCGAAGTCTCTAGCTTTCATCGGTCCTCTGTCCTCAGCTCTTAGTTCTGGGCCAGGGTCAGGGATTTTGCCCATGTTCTGTGTTGCACAAAATCTCTACATTGGGCTTGCCCAGGGCTGGAATCTGATTCTGTCCCTGACATCTTGGTTCTTGGGCAGAACTCTGCTGGTCTCTGAGCCTCAGTTTTTACCATCTGTAATATAATGTGGGGATAGGCAGGCAGTAGTGGGCACGGGATGAGAGAATACAGAGAAACGGTAGCCTGTGACTGGCTGGGAAAAGGATGTTCCTTTATTCAAGGCATAGGAGTGCCACTGGTCAATGGAGTGACCCTTCTGGGCCCGCAGCCCTCTGTACACAGGTGGGAGATGGGCCCCATCGGCAGAAAACAGGCTTGGAATGGCGCAGATGAGTGGGAGGGGAGGTGGCAGGAACCCAGGTAGATCTGTGGGGAGGTCCCACCTGCGGGGTTGGCTCACAGGATGAGGCTTGTTGCAGGTGGGCAGAACCGAGGTGGTGAAGAGCAGCCTGCATCCCGTGTTCTCCAAGGTCTTCACTATCGACTACTACTTCGAGGAGGTGCAGAAGCTACGATTTGAGGTGTACGACACCCACGGGCCTAGTGGGCTGAGTTGCCAAGATGACGACTTCCTGGGTGGCATGGAGTGTACCTTGGGGCAAGTGAGTACCCATTACCTCGGGAGGGAGGACGTTAGGAGTAGCTTCTAGGGCAGCAGTGCCCTCTACTCAGGGATGAGCTGCTGGCCCTGCCCACCTCTGCTCCTCTTGAAAAGGACTTGTTTGTCTGAGACAGCCCAGGCTGACTTTGAAGTTGAGATCCTCCTGCCTCAGCCTCCTGAGTCCTGATGTTACAGGAGTGTTCCAGCATGTCCACCTTTTCTTACTAGTTGTGTTGTTTGTTTTAGACAGTCTCACTATGTAGTCCTGGCTGCTCCACCTGGCTCTGTCTCCCAAGTGCTGGCATTAAAGGTGTGTGCTGCCAACCCTGGCCCCTTATCAGTTTTTAACAATTTATTTATTTTATGTGCTATGTCTGTATACCATGTTCCTTCCGTGTCCTTGGAGATCAGAAGTGGGTGTCAGAGCCTCTGGAAGCAGAGTTGCAGACAGTTATGAGCCTTTATGTGGGTGCTGGGAGCCAAATCTGGGTCCTCTGCAAGAGCAGCAAGTATTCTCAACTGTTAAACCAGCTCTCCTAGAATTTTTGTTTGTTTATTTGTTTTTTTTTTGTTTTTTTTTTTTTTTGGTTTTTCGAGACAGGGTTTCTCTGTGGCTTTGGAGCCTGCGCTGGAACTAGCTCTTGTAGACCAGGCTGGTCTCGACTCACAAAGATCCGCCTGCCTCTGCCTCCCGAGTGCTGGGATTAAAGGCGTGCACCACCACCGCCCGGCTTGTTTTTTTTTTTAAGGAATGTGAGTCTTTCTGCATCAGCGCCCAAGCCTGATGAACCCTCAGTGGCAGTGTTTTGCAAGAACCGTTTGAGGTTCTGGGTTCTAGTTCCCACAAAGCAGGGCAAGGTCTCCATATTTTTCCCTGCAGCTGGGGTTAAGGGGAGTAGTGCATGAGGCCATCCTGCCCAGGGGACTCGGCTGGCAGCCCGGAGCCACTGTCATTGCCTTTTCTCCTCTGTTGTCCATGTGACAAGCACTTTACTGCTACTAGTTACTGTGTGTATGCCGTGGGCCATGTGCCAAGCTCTTCTCAACTTGCCATAGGATGTCCTTTACGTTAAGGAATTGTTTGTAGACAACACAATGAGGGCACTGAAATGGACATTTTCATGTGACTGTCTACTGACCAGATGACCATTTCTGTCACCCTGCAGGCTGCCCTTTTCTGCCAGTGCCCTGGCTGTTTCCTGTGTGTTAACCCCATGGGATGTTCTGGGTGTCTGATTCTCCATCCCAACATCATGTGTGTGACTCATCCCTGCCACTGCCTGGTCAGGGCTCATTCATTCTCTTTAGATCTTTTTGCCATCCCCATTTTACATAACAAAGGCTGAGATGAAGTGGGGGCACAATTCCTTCCAGGTTCCTACGGAAGATGGCACAGTCATAGATACCTCCAACACATGCATGCATGCACCACAGTCCAGGCAGGACTGAGCGACAGGAGCGTAGACAGATTGGCCACATGTGGCTGGATACATACAGATTCTTGAACTCATCTTTGTGCACTGAAGTCAGCTTGGCTACTTGTCAGATACCACAGACTCTAGCTCCTTTTACCATCACCCCTTGGTCTCCACCAACCACTAGCAAATGTGAGGCAGGCAGCTCCGCTGGGGGTCAAGGTGGTAGCTACCCTGTAAACAGAACCATCCCGGCCTTCACACACAGAGCCACTGATTTCTCCAGGGAGACAGGAAGGGCTGTTATTTAGACCAGAGCCTGCTGCCCAAGGTTTCCTCAATCTTGCCTCTCAGGCTCTGTTCCCTGATGGACAGGTGACAGGCTGTGTGAAGCCCGGGCCTATGTGAAGGTGTGTTAGGGGTGCATGCTCCAGGGTGAGCTATCTGGCCAGTGGGACAGGAGAGGAGGGGAGGCCAAGCTGGGAGATGATTTCTCTAGGAACTGAGCATTGGGGTTCACATCTGAGTGGCCCTCTCTAAGCAGGCACCTGTGCAGAAAAGTCAAGTGTGCTCCTTCTGCCACCCCAGGGCCACTCTGACTTGTTTGGGACAGTCGGGATCCAGGGTGGGGCTCAGAGCTATTCAACCAGCCACTCATTCCCAGACCAAAGAATAGAATCAGGCCAGCTGTATTAGTGAGGTCCTGACTGAGGGTGGATGCCCGAATGAATCTGCTTCTGGTGCCCTGCACATATGTTAGCTGTATGATGTGTGTACCCCACAGGCAGGTGTGGTAGAAATGAGAGATGGCATTCTGGCATCAACAGAAAGGTTGCCGGAACCCAGGGGATGGTGGGGATCCAGTGAGAGCAGAAGTAAGATCCTACGGGGGTTGAGGACCATCCTCTTCCTCCTTTATCCCTGCCGACTTCCTTGGTTTCCAGATTGTGGCCCAGAAGAAAATGACGCGCCCATTGCTGTTGAGATTCGGCAGAAATGCTGGCAAATCCACTATCACGGTGAGACCCAGAGCTGTGATCTTCCCTTCCCACAAGGCTGAGGGGAGGGGTGTCTTGGGAGGAGGTGAGTAGAGAAGCCTAGGATGGGCTGTAGCTGTGGAGCTGCTAGGAGAGACCAGAGCCCCCTCAGGGCAAGTGGCAGCTGAGGGAAGAGGATGAGAGGATGACCACGAATCCCATGTGACACACTCAGGTGATAGCCGAGGACATCTCTGGGAACAATGGCTATGTGGAGCTCTCCTTCCAGGCCAGGAAACTGGATGACAAGGTGAGGCTAGGATCCACTGCATGTTGGGCTCTGAGCCCCCTGCAGACTGGCTCATTGTGAAAAGCTAGTTCCTGCTTGGCAGCCTCTACTTCAGAAACAAGTGACGTGATTGATGGCTGTGCGGGGAGCCGTTGGCATGCTGCTGTCACCGTGTTCATTGCTAACTGTTGCATTTTACAACCCTCACCCTCCCAGCCACAAACACGTGCACTCTGCCGGATGGGCAGAAAGCCTCGCTCTGCCTCGCATCATGGCACGTGATCACCAAGCTACCTCTGGCAGAGCACATGTTTAATGACAGGGAGTGAGACCCAGGGACGACAGTGAGGTCACTGTCGTGAACTGGGACTGAGCCTGCTTCGTAGGTTCTTCTCCTGGGGTGGGAACTGACCCTGAATAGGTCCCGGTCCCTTCCGAGATATTTAAACCGGGACAAGCAAGGGAGGGTGGTGTGAGCGAATGTTTAGACACCAGGCAGCAGGAGTGAAGGACAGCAGGGTGGGGGCTGCACGCACACACCTGGAGCCATGGTGGGCGCATCAGAAGTCAGCGAAGGCTCCAGATGGTGAGTTCTTATCTCTTGGGCTCTCAGGGGACAGTAGCAACTTATTTTATGCCTGGGGAAATTGAGTCATGGGGGAGGGGGATGAAATGATGAGCTGCAAAGGGTGAAGCCAGCATCCAGGCACAAGGGACGTCGGCTCGCCCCCTCGCCAGCCCATCCTTTGCTCCAGGACCTCTTCAGCAAGTCGGACCCCTTCCTAGAGTTGTATCGGGTCAATGACGACGGGAGCGAGCAGCTGGTGTACAGGACGGAGGTGAGGCGCCCACCGCCTGATGACAGAGGGCTTCAGGGGTCAGATGAAGTAACCTGAAAAGGGCCCAGCGTCCTCTCAGAAGGGGGACAGAGGGTGACCATGTGACCGTGGCGTCTTTACATCTTACGCTCTTTCGATGGATGGAACAGCTGGGTGGACTTGGCTCTCTGTCTGCCCAATTTTAGCGTGGCAGCTTTGTTGTCCCCGGTCCTATTTTTAGGCGTACCTGCTTCCTCCTGCCGGGAAACAGAATTTTAGTTCGAGCAGGAAGAGAGTTTCCTTTTGAGACAAATTAATTTGAGTGAAGAGAATCTATTTAAGGAGAAAACAGCTGAGTGGCTGGAGTGAGGCACAAGCTATTAGGGTCAGGGGTGGAGGGGTGGAGAGCGGGAAGGTCTGGGCTACACCCAGTCCTGTTTGGAGCCTGAATTGAACCCAGCAATACCTATAGCTTCCATGGGGCCAGGTACATGCCACCAACCAAGCACCCCTTTGCAGATATTTCAGGTCAGGACACTGAGAACCCTGTACCCTGGCTAAAGGACCCCAGGGTTCCCTGGGCCCTAGCTCCCCTGGGGCTGCCACCCAAGTCAGTCTTTTCTGGTCCACAGGTAGTGAAGAATAATCTTAACCCAGTGTGGGAACCCTTCAAAGTGTCCCTGAATTCACTCTGCAGCTGCGAGGAGACACGGCCTCTGAAGGTGGGGATGCAGTAGTGGACAGGACCGGAAGTGGGGTCAGGGTTAGAGTGGGCGGGGAGTAGCCATAGGGTCAGGACCAAGGCTCGTGGGGGGGTGTCCAGTTCCTCCAGAGCCACGGAGGCCTGGGAGAGTTAGGACTTATAGGATAAGAGGAGACCGAGGAGGGGGGTGACAAATGACAGCCTGACCAGGGCTGGAAGGGCCGCAGGTCCTCTGAGGAACAGTCCACTGAGAGGCCTGGGCTCCCCAGTGCCTGGTCTGGGACTATGACTCCCGAGGAAAACACGACTTCATCGGCGACTTCACCACCACCTTCGCAGAGATGCAGAAGGCCTTTGAGGAGGAGCAGGTGAGTTGCGGGCCCGTCTCAGGCCACAGGTTCTGACTCGTTCTAGTGGGTCTCTGGGAGGCTAGTTATTCTACCCCACCCCAGAGAAGACATGATGTTGACAAAGAGCAGTGACACCCAGCACGGGACCAGAACAGGGGCCTGCAAGCAAGTGACCGTGTGAGCAACCATGACCCTTTGTGTGTCAGGGTGGGAGGGGCACCCTTCCTGGGCCCTGCCTAGCCCTCTGTAGCTGGGTGGGTGTGGTGGGAGAGTTGCCTTGGGCTCCTTTTTGGGCCCTGGGGTCCCTCAGGAAGATCTACAGGCTCAGAATATGGCTGACCACGGTGCCAAGCCTGCAGTGTGTGCAGGGTCTAACCTGGGCCCCTATCTCACCCATAGTCTCATCTGCATGGCTCCTCTCTGTTCCTTTATGTGCCTGACTGCTCCTCTGTGGGATAGGTATGTCCCCACAGAGGCCATCCCTGACCCCCATGGTCAGGGGTCTTGTATGCACTGTTGGATATGGTCTTGTGGAGTGTCAGGTCTCCAACAGCGCTGGGACTTCCGTGGGTTCCTGGCCCTTCTGTGGGAGGGGCCTGGATACTGCTGCTTTGGGTGGAGTTTCTGCCTGTCCCTGTCCCTGTCCCAGGCCCAGTGGGACTGTGTGAATGCCAAGTACAAACAGAAGAAGCGCAATTACAAGAATTCTGGGGTGGTGGTCCTGGCAGACCTGAAGGTGAGCCTCGGTCCTACCCTAAGTCCCTAGGGAGATGGGTTGGTGGGATCAGCTTCTCCATGTTGTCAGGTGGTTCTTAAAGGTACAGTTCTGAGGTCCTGAAATGCCCAGGGAGGTTGAGGGAGGAGGAAGATGTTGCCACAGACTATAGTGCCTAGGGGAGAGATGCCAAGTAGGCTCCCTCTCCCAGTGACACAGGCCTGCTCTTCTGGGAGTCGGGTTGGGGGATGAATCATGGGTGGTTTTGCCAATGGCATTGCCTGGAAGCTCCACAGGGTCCACTCCTTCCTGGATTACATCATGGGTGGCTGCCAGATCCATTGCACGGTGAGTCTATGGGTCTTGTCTTCCATGCTGCGCCCAGTCAATGGGGCAGGACCACTGCCCAGCCCCTGAACCCCAGTCCATGTACAGAGAGGGAAAATGTAGTTTTCGTCTTCATTTCCCTATGTCTTCTCCTTTATGATGATCAGGAATAGGAGGGAGGAGTTCAGGACCAGCCCTGGGTCACCCTCCTATGGCAGCATCCAGGGTTTAACTACTACAAAATTATAGGGACAGGAGAAAAACAAACAAAAAACCTGAAAGAGGAAAACAGGAGTGAGCACTTGGCTAACAAGGACTGCAGAGTCCAGCTGGCTTAGCCTTGAGCAGGCTACAGACAATAGCAGGCTGGAGAGAAGGTCTAGGGGAGCCCATCACTGACTCTGCTGACTGTACTTATACACAGCTCTGCTGGGATGCTGAACAGAGCCACACCCAATGGCTCTGTTGGTGAGGTAGAAGGCCAGAGGGGACTAGGCCAAGACAGGACCATAGCAGTTGAGAAGAGAGTTTCCATGGGCCCTGTTCTTCTGAGGGGAGTTTAGCTCAGAGATTCGCCCGGAGGAGAGGGTCGATGCTATCCTGGGACTCCAAGAGTGAGACTTAGGGTTTTCAGGGTCTGGGTAGCCTCCCCCATCTCCTGGGGGCTAAGTGAGTAACTCCAGTGAACCATCAAGCTTGCAAAGATCTGGGGAAACTGAGGCACTAGGCTCCTGATGTGATGTCAAGCTGCCTGTCTAGGGGAGGAGGGAGCGCGGGTACGCAATGACGTTCATCATCCTGGCCCTTGCAGGTAGCCATCGACTTCACAGCCTCCAACGGTGACCCAAGGAACAGCTGCTCCCTCCACCACATCAACCCTTACCAGCCCAATGAGTACCTGAGAGCCCTGGTGGCAGTGGGCGAGGTCTGCCAGGATTACGACAGGTGGGACCCCACCTACCTCTCTGGGCCAGGTTGGGCTTGGGGGCTTTTCTGAAGTGGCACCATCTGTAATTAACACATGATGTGCCAGAGAGGTCAGCTCGAGCAAGAGTGGGACCATCTTAGCAGCAAACCAGTGGAGGCAGACAGCCATCTCAACCGACCCTGGCAGGGGTACCTTCAGGGGATGTGTGTGGGGGGTGATGTGGTAGTCTGTAACATGGCCACACACCCCTTCACTGTGACAGAAACCTGGAAAGAAATTGGAGACAGTTTTTCTTTTTTGGTTTTTCGAGACAGGGTTTCTCTGTAGCTTTGGTGCTTGTCTTGGAACTAGCTTTTAGACCAGGCTGGTCTCGAACTCACAGAGATCCGCCTGCCTTGGCCTCCCAAGTGCTGGGATTAAAGGCGTGCGCCACCACCGCCCGGCTTAGAGACAGTTTTATAGAGCAGAAAACACACTCACGGAGTGTGTGACTGGCTAGGCAGAGGCTAAGTGCCAACCCAGGCGACCTGGGCTTTGAGATCCTCACCATGACCCAGATCCCCACCCTGAGCGCCCTGTCCATGGAGCCCTCCCTCTCTGTGGGAGAGAGCAGAGTCCATGACCTTCACCATCTCAGGCCAGGAAGACTCCTAAGCGGGTTCTTCAGGCCTGGAGGGAAGAACCCGGGGTCAGTTCCCAGCCTTCTACTGTCAACTCTGCACTCTCCTGCCTGTGCTCATGACGGCCTTTGAGCTCAGTGCCTCAGTGTCCCCTATGTGGCATGCCTATGTTCCCTATTCCTGGCCCAGCAAGGCCCAGACCTCCTAGTCTCTGTCCAGTGTCGATTTTGACTTCCCTGTGGGGGCCAGGTTCCTGGAGTCACCAGCTTAATCTTCTTTCCCAGTGACAAGAGATTTTCTGCTTTGGGATTTGGAGCCCGGATCCCTCCCAAGTATGAGGTAAGAGGGCCCTGGGCTGGGGCTCTACCTCTACTCCAAAGCATCTAGTGCCTCTACCTCCCCAGGCAGGGGTGCCTGGGGTACAAGAACCCTGGTTGCCACCATTCCCTTTTGGGATGGGGATGGAGAGAGTAGAGACTCTGGCCTGTGGACCAGCGAGATGATTGATGGAGTTATAGGCATGACTCATGCTCCTATTAGTGACAGTTCAACTGCTTATGTATAAAAAGATGGTAGGAGAGGGGATTTATTGGTTAAGGTAGCTTAGAATATGTCGTTACGTTGGGTCCATGTGCTAAAGTAAATGCCCAACATTAGTCTGTCTGTCTGTCTGCCTCCTTCTTGGCTTCCTCTCTCCATGGAGATCTTCTCATATGGGCCCCAAGAGCTACAAACCAACTTCTCCCAGTAAGTGGGAATCAAGTGGATTCTGGGAAGGTCTTGGCTGACTCTTGTCCCCACCCAGGTGTCCCACGACTTTGCCATCAATTTCAACCCTGAGGACGACGAATGTGAAGGTAGGAGCTGGTGGTGGCTTTGGCGGAGAGGTACATTGGGCCAGGCTCACTCCTCTCTCCCCTGCAGGGATCCAGGGCGTGGTCGAGGCCTACCAGAACTGCCTGCCTAAGGTCCAGCTCTACGGCCCCACCAATGTGGCACCCATCATCTCCAAGGTGGCCCGCATGGCAGCAGCTGAAGAGCGCACCGGGGAGGCCTCTGTAGGTGACCGGGGACGGGGGACAGTGGGGTGTGTGTGTGTGTGGGAGAACTGCATGCATCCAGCTGCGGAACCAGTTAGCTGTGTGTGTAGTAGTGGCTAAGAGCCAGGGAAGCAGTTGTCTGGACACAGTCCAGTGCAAAGCCAGCCAGGCAGTATGGAGCGAGATGAGGCAAGAGCTCAGCTCCTCAGCTGTGGCTCTCTCAAAGCCCTAGGCAGTCAGTTTTCATTTGTACAGAGGACTGAATTAATCACTTCAAAGTCAGCCCTCAGATGTCTGGTTTACCTCGGTTTCCCCTGCCTCCTGTCCCTTTGCACCAGACCACAGGTCTTCTTCCTTCCTTTCTTTCTTTCTTGCTTTTGTTTTGTTTTGGTTTTAGGTCTATTTTCTTTTAGGGACTCTCAATGTGTGCATGTCGCATTTTGCTTAGGATTGTATTCTGCTCTTTATAGCCCTCTGTGTATCCCTGAGACTCAGCTGGCTTATTGCTTTCTTTTAATTTTTCATTTTGAAAAGAAAAGTCTTATTTACAAGCGAGCAGACTAGTGCACGACTTCTGGTCCTCCACGGGCTCCTAGTGTTTACCAGTTTGTCCCTCTCTTCTTCCGTTCTCCCTCCCCCTTGCCTGGTCCCTTTATTCTTCTCCTCCTTCCTAGTGGCTCCTGCCTCCATCCCTTCTGTGTATGTGTGTGTGTGTATGTTCTAAGTGTCCTGAACCATTTGAGAGACTGTATCCTGATGTTACTTCCTCCTTAAATGTCCACATTGCCCGTGTCTGCAGCGTGGGCCCTGTGCATATCGTGTGTCTGGCAGGGCAAAGGCAGCCCCTCCTGCTATCTAATCCTTCTAGGTCCACATTCTCATCTGCTCCTTACCTTCCCCTTGCTCAGTTTTGCTTGTTCCCTTCATCTTGACCTACACAGACTCCATCATGACCCCTTCAGACTCCACCTTGAACCCCCACACTCTAGTCATGAGTAGTCCTGCTGCCTGGCTGCATTCTGAGCTGGAGGAGGGTGTGGAGGCCACACCTAATCTTTGGGTGGGGACTGTTGCATACCACAGGCAGGGGTGCCCTCTCTGCTCCAGGGCCAGGAAAGAGGGGCTCCCACAGGTATCATCCAGGATGTGGGGAACCTGGTCAGTATGTCTTCTGATCAGGGTTCCCTTCTTTTTACAATAACTTTTATGCTTTTTTTCTTTGGAAACAACTTTTTTAAAAAGTTGAGGTCTCAAGCCAGGCGGTGGTGGCACATGCCTTTAATCCCAGCACTCGGAAGGTGTGCACCACCACTGCCTGGCAATTTTTTTTTTTTTTTGGTTTTTCAAGACAGGGTTTCTCTGTAGCTTTGGAGCCTGTCCTGGAACTAGCTCTTGTAGACCAGGCTGGTCTCAAACTCACAAAGATCCGCCTGCCTCTGCCTCCCGAGTGCTGGGATTAAAGGCATGTGTTGCCGCCACCTGGCTTATATTATGATTCTTAACAGAAGCAAAATTACATTTATGAAATAATAACAGGAATGTATGGCTGGAGGTCACCACAACATGAAGAACTGTGATAAAGGGTCGAGGCATTAGGGAGATTGAGAAGCACTGAGCTAAGATTTTTGAGGACGTTCACACATTCTGCAAATACCCTGATTTCAACATTTCTTTCCTTAACGTCACAGGGAAATTCTGTACCTGCTTGCTTAAGTGCTTTCATTTACACTAATTCACTAATTGTCCTCTGTTGAATACTGAAAGGTGCTTTAAAAAAAAACCTCAGTTTGCCGGGCGGTGGTGGCGCACACCTTTAATCCCAGCACTCGGGAGGCAGAGGCAGGTGGATCTCTGAGAGTTCGAGGCCAGCCTGGTCTATAAGAGCTAGTTCCAGGACAGGCTCCAAAGCCACAGAGAAACCCTGTCTCGAAAAAAAAAAACACCTCAGGTCTACTCACACGTGTAGTGTGTGTATGTGTGTGCATGCGTGCACATATATGTTTGAGACAAAGTCTTGTTACTTAGTCCAGGCTGGCCTTAATCTTGCAATTCTGCTACCTCAACTCCCCAAGAACTGCAATTACAGTCAGATTTAGTTTTCATTTGTTTGTTTCTTCGAGGCAAATCTTGCTATTTAGCCCTGGCTAGTCTGAAACTTTCTCTGGAGACCAGGCTGGCTTCAGACTTGCAGCAATCCCCTTGCCTCTGCTTCCTGAGTGCTGAGATCAAGTGTGTGCCACAGTGCTGGCTAATTTTTGGTGAATTCTTTCGGAGCAGATTGTAACTCTGATCCTCAGAGATCAGCATATGAGAACACCTCCTTATATGACTGAGATCACCCTCTTACGACCGCAGTATGAGCGTCACCTTCAGGGAGTTCATTTCTAGTAGGTGTTGGGGCATTGAACCCAGTGTTTGCACAGTAGGCAGAAACTTCATTGCCAGCCTAGGAAAGTATTCATTTGTTTTGAGACAGGCCCTCACTCTATAACCCAGGCTGGTCTGGAACTCACTATGAAGCCTTGAACTTGCAGCAGGTTTCCTGCCTCAGCCTCTTGAGCGCCTGAATTACAAGTGTGAGCCGGCACCACACAATGTTCTTTCTTTCTTTCCCTCTGTAGCTCTGGTTGTCCCAGAACTCACTTTGTAAACCAGGCTGGCCTCGAACTCAGAGATCCACCTGCCTCACATAGTTTTTTCTTTTATAGCTTCTGCTCTTTTAAACTTTATGAGTTTTGCCTAAAAGCAAATCTTTGCACCAAGTGTGTGCCTGGTGCACAGAGGTCAGAGGGCATCAGATCCTCTGAAACTGGAGTTACAGATGGTTATGAACCTCGATGTGATTGCTGAGAATGAGCCCAGGTCCTCTGGAAGAACGGCCTGTGCTCTTAACTGATGAACCATCTCTCTAATCCCAGTTGTTTAGGTTTTTAAACATTTTTGTTATGTTTATTGTATATGTATGAATGTGTTGTCTGCATGTATGTCTGTGCACCACGTGCCCACAGAGGCTAGAAGAAGGCTGTAGGATCTGCTGGAACTGGACTTAGAGATGGTTGTGAGCCCCTGCGTGGGTGCTGAGAATCAAACCCAGTTTCTCTGTATGCGAAGTCAGTTCTCTTAACTACAAAGTCATCTCTCCAGTTCTGTCGTCCAAGTTTTTAAGAAAATGATCATGGTGTTTGTTGGTTGGTGGGTTGGTTGGTATTTTGAGACAGGGTTTCTCTGGATAGCCCTGGCTGTTGTTTGTTTTTTTTTTTTAAGGTGGGGTCTCTGTCTGTATTCCTGACTGGTTTGGAATTCAGAGATGCCTGCCTCTGCTTCCCTAGTGCTGGGATTAGAGGCAGGCACCATTACACCTGGCTGGGTTTTGTAGTCTTGACAAAAAGGATGGGACTTCTATTTGAAAAAAGCCCCACACTCTTGTCCTTCTCGAAGCATGGACTGGGCATCCTGGTGTCAGGGCGTTGGAGCCCTCTGTACTCAGGAGTCCTTCTCTGATGTGAGACTGGGCTCAGGCCCTGCTTTGGTGGCCTTGTCTGTAAAGTGGACTCTGCAGTGCCCCTCCTGGAGTCACTGGCCATTTGGCAATGATGTCTAGAGCATTGAACTTCATTCTGCATAGGGCCAATCATAATTTATCTTTAGGATTGTGTTGAGTACTCTGTGTGCTTCAGCAGAAATGGTCTTAGAAAACTCTGGGCACTGAGGGGGCTCCTCTTAGTGGGGGCTGGAACTGGCTGTGTGGCTCGGAGAAGACCCAGAGACCAGCACCCTCCTTCCCTTTGCCTTCAGCAATACTATATACTGCTGATCCTCACGGACGGTGTGGTAACTGACATGTCAGACACACGAGAGGCCATTGTACGCGCCTCCCACCTGCCCATGTCCGTCATCATCGTTGGGGTGGGCAACGCAGACTTCACTGATATGCAGATTCTAGACGGGGATGACGGAGTCCTGCGCTCCCCACGCGGTGAGCCTGCACTCCGCGACATCGTTCAGTTTGTGCCCTTCCGTGAGCTCAAGAACGTAAGTGGCTGGAAGGGGATGGCATTGAGGGCTGGGTCCTGGGTGTGGTACCCACTGCTCCATGCATACATGACTTCCTGCTCAGGACACGGCCCCACTCTGCTTGTGTCCAGCCAAAGAGCAGCCCCTTGGGATGGCTTCCTCGTCAGTCTGTTTCTCCACCCTGATTAGTGCCTGAGCAGTGAGCTTCTGACCCTAAAATCTATGACACGGAGAGAGTAGTAGGGGTTCCGTGGGCCTGGCACACAGCTCCCCACGCCCATGCCACAGTAAAAACATCACATGGGTCTCTCCTACATGCACATTGTAAGCTTTCATGAGGGTTGATACCTGGCCCCACTTCACTTGTGCCACTTCCTGCTGTGCTGGGAGAAATGAAAGGGTTGGATGGGGGTCCCAGCACAGACATCCTGGGCACATGTGGGCACCATCAGGTGTTGCTAGAACACTCTAGGGGCTTGGTGGTAGCATTTTCAGGCTGTGTCTTTAGTAGAAGCTCAACTGACTTCCAAGTTACATGTCCCTTAAGTAGATTTGAGTCCTGGGACTGTGACCCAGAAAGCAGGGGAAAGGGGGGGAATGAGGACATAGAAGGCCCTCAGTGGTAACCATACTGTCTCTGAACTCAGGCGTCCCCTGCGGCACTGGCCAAGTGTGTGTTGGCCGAGGTGCCCAAGCAGATGGTTGAATACTACAGCCACAAGGAACTGCCTCCACGCAGCCTTGGTGTCCAAACCGGAGGGGCCGGTCCCAGCTCAGCACCGTGAGGGTGCCAGGCGAGGGGGCCCTGAGCAACATGTCCATCCACAGCACCTCCTGAGCCCCCAGAGACCCCTCAGAAACTTACTGTCTAGCCCAGGCCCCAGCCCTCTACTCCCGTGTTCTGCTGGTCTAGTCGGTGGCCTACTCCCCAAGATGAAGGAATCCTCATGGATCCACAGAGAAACCCTGTCTCAAAAAAAGAAAGAAAGAAAGAAAGAAAGAAAGAAAGAAAGAAAGAAAGAAAGAAAGAAAGAAAGAAAGAAAGAAAGAAAGAAACCCTCATGGAGTAACAGAAATCAGCAGCTTCCCTGTGCCTGCGCCTCCCTGCACCCAACAGGCATGGGGCAGGGTATGCAGAGAGAACTGGAGGGGCCCTGACGGCCGGCCCAGCTATGGAGTGCCTCCCTGGGCGAAGGGCTGGTGGAAATGGAGATTCTTATCATTTGATCCTGTCGGGAGAGGCAGCACCCCAACCCTTGAGGACGCCTGGGCCTAGCCACCTTGTCCTCATAGATTTCTCTGTCCTGTGTGGTGCCACTCCCACCTGTGTGCAAACTTGAGAGACCCAGGAGCCTACAGGGTCTGCGGGAGGTGACTTTGGGCGTAATAAAGTATCCCCTCATCCTCACCTCCTTGTGCCTTTCTTGCTTCAGGGGATCTGGTGGGACTGTCCCTGAAACCAGGCTCATCAGGTCACCCACAAGAGTAAGGACTGTGGGCCTCTCAGTCAATATCTCCTGATGTGTTGGGAGGGAAGAGCAGCCCTGTGTGACTTTGGCTGGCACTCGGGATTCTCCATGTGCCACAAGCTGTTGGCTGAGGGCAGCTTCCACCTGTCTGAGTGGGGGTGGATTTCTAATTGAGATTTCCTCTCAATTATCTTGTCTGAGAAAAACAAATTGTCCCAATCCTGAATCAGACCCACCCACCTATCAATCTCTCTATCCACTCTGGGGTTATTTTTAGCTACTGATTCATCTCCCGTTAAGCCCAGATAATAGGCATCACCATGGTAACCTGGCTACGATTCTGAAAGGGCCAGTGGATTGTGGTCTCTTTGGGGACAGAAAGTACACCAGACAAATGTATTATCCATGGATATATGGGGAAGTAGAGCCCCAGCAGGGTGGGGAGACTGTGGGTCCTGGGTGTTACCCCTGGTCTGACCCAGACCCCACAGTGCAAGAGCCTCACGGTTCCTAGAAATCCTGCCCAAGTTCTTCTTTGGTGAAGCCAAGGGGCATGGAATCCTAGCAGCAGCAGGTGGCAGAGAATATGGAGGGCCTTATGCATGTAGGACGGTCAGTGTAGTGGGCTTAGGATCACTGCTGGCCGGAGAGGTGAGGAAGGAACAGTCCTGAGAGTTGGCCTTTCTAGAGAAGCATCAATCCTTAGGTCGCAAAGCAAGGAGGAGCTGAGTGGTCCTTCAGCACTGGAGGAACTTGACAGCAGGTGCCAGGCTCTCGCTCCACAAGAAACCAAGACTCAGGCAGGTGGAGGGACTTGCTTTGCAAAGTTCCTGTTTTCACGCCTTTTACTACATGAAAAGTATGCGCCGTATGATTTTTGTAATCCAAAGGCACTTGAGCAAAATGAACCCCCGAGAAGGCAGAATGTGTTCCCAGATGTTCAGAGTCTCCCTACTTAAATTGAAGCCTCAGTCTTCAGCATCCAGCATTGGCCTTGGGTGAAGTTTCCAAATCGGCTAAACTGGGAGTCCTGGAGTGGCCAAGAGCCCCACAGCCCGCCCCACTGGGCCCTACCCTGGAGATGGACTCCGGCATGCTGTGGGACCAGCCGCTCCTCTGCAGGCTTGGAGGCGGCTGCTTGTCAAGCTGACTAGCTCTAGCTTTTAACAGCGTTTCACCGGATGCCTCTCCATCTGAGGTGGTCTGATCCTTGCTCTCTGTCTGCCATAGTTAAGGCTGCTTAACAGGGATTTGAGTTTATTCCATCGAGAGGCAGGCTTCCATTCTGTCTTTTTGAACTTGGGCGGACTTGGGGTCCAATGTAGCTTCCATAGCTAGGTCATAAAAATACCAAGTGCTAAGTGGTCCCAGCACTCAGCAGAGGTGGTAGATTTTTGTAAACTCAAGGCCAGACTGGTCCATATTTCAGTAAATTCTAGTTCAGCACATAGCTACATCGTGAGGCCCTGTCTGAAAAACAAAGCAAATGCTAGGCGGTGGTGGTGCATGCCATTGGTTCCAGGAGAGGCAGGCAGATCTCTGTGAGTTAAAGCCCAACCACGTCTACAGAGTGAATTCCAGAACAGTCTATAAACCTCCCTCACCACCACAGTCTGCTCAGTTGCGATGTTAGCTCTAAGGGGCTATCAGGCCAGGAACAGCCCATGGCCTATGTCAGGAGAATAAGCCCCTGGCCCAATTGGCTCCTATCCTGCAGTAGCTACATGGCTAAATGGGCGAATGGCCTCAGGGTACCCATTGTGGTCCCCTTCTCCCAGCCAGCTAAGATTCAGCTCTGGCTGATGTCATTGCTGGCAGAGGAAAGGCCTGAGGCAGAGCCACACAGCTGGCAGGCAAGACTACTGACTTGGAGAACTGATTGAGAGGACCCATCCATGTTCTTTATGCGGAAGCCCCATGCTTCAGTATGACCTGTCACGCCCTCTGACATAACATATAAAGTAGGAAGCTGGATGTGTGATGCTCAGTCTGGCATGGGGTACCAGTATCTTCGTCTGAAAGAACAGCTAGCCCAAGCTCCCACCTCATTCTGTCCCCTCCTCTAGAGCCCGCTGGGCTTCGGGGGCCAAGCTCTGCCTGTTGGATTGCAGCCCATTCTCTTCCTTCCGTGCTAGGCTAAGCAGGATGGAGGGGGTGGGAAGGACTAGCCCCACCAAGGCTGTTCTTTCTCCTGTTGCCTAGAGGAAGTGCGGGCAGGAACCTGTGACTAAGTGCTGGTAATTGGTGTGGGGGCTGCAGAGCCGGCAGACAAGCCCCACGCAGCCCGGCCAATCACATGAGAGCTGTGAGTGAAGCTGTTCCCTTCGCCACCTGCCGCTCCTTGCCTGTCCTTCTGCTGGTGGACCCCCTCCCTGGTGGGCAGTCAGCTGGCCCTGGGGGTGTGTCCTCTCCGCCCCTTCTCCTCTCCCTTCTACCTCTCTTTTCCCCTCCTCCCCCCCACCAGATCTCAGCCGCCTGCACACTGTAGAGTATTTCTCTTTTCTCAGTATTCAAAGCTTTTGCTTAAACAACACCGTGCTGAATTCTCACACCAACACCGCATCGTGGCCCTGCTGCGAGTGCATTTCATGGACGGGGAGCTGAATTCAGAGCTGCTTCAGAGAAGTGAAGCAATTTAGCTGAGAAAACACAGCAGATTCTTGAGCCGGGCCTTCCATGCAGACTCACAGGCTGCAAAGCCCAGACTCTAGGTTACGTATGTTTAGGCACGGGCCCGTGCCCATGCAAATATGCATGCGTGTGTTGTTTTACACATGTGTCTGAGTGTGCATGTGTGCATTTGGGAAGGGCCCCAGTCTTCAGCTGCTTTACTGTTGAAGCCCCTTTGCAAGACTCTCCCAGCCACACTTGGGTTGGTCTACTCTGTGGGGTTTTATTCCAACAAAAGCATCCGGTTATAGAGAGGAGCGTATTATCTGCAGGGTCTATCTCTCTTATATAGATATGTCAATTGACCTTAATTTGCAGATGGGTACTGGGGCTTGAAAGCCAGTGCAAGAGAGATATGCCCCTCACCGCAAGGATGAAAACTGTGGTGTAAATTGAGTGTGTGGATTGCCTCAACCCCAGCCTCAACCCCCCATTTTACAATTAAAGACAGACTCTTAGTCAGAGAGGTAGGGTAAGCAGACAACTGTTTGGGGCACTAGGTAGGGTAAGCAGACAGCTCTTTGGGGTACTAGGAGTTACATTACCTTTTGGGCAGGCTGGCTATGCTATGAGGTAGGCACACTGATGACCAGGGGCCAATGGACTAAATCCTCCTAGAGCCATTATGTTGAACATAATGTCTCTGAGACACAGCCCTGGGAAAGGGAGGAAAGAGGCCAACTGCCTTGCTTGGACTCTGTCTTTGAGGACATCTATTTGAGCAATCAAGATGAGACTCAGGAACAGTATGCTAAGACACCCCCAGAGCCAGCTAGCCTCTTCTGAGTGCCACTCTTTCAGCCAGGGCCACAACTATGACCCTGGCCAGGCCTGAGGACTAGACCTCAAGGCAATCCTTGATGAGATTTCAGGCTGATAGATGCCGAGAAGATCTCAGTCATCATGTGGAAGGAGAGGGATGTGCTAGTCTCTTTCTGCTCATGCAATTTCTCCTTCTTCCCAAGACCATGAGTGGTCCAGGCTCCTAGCACCCAAAGGAGAGTCTGACACAAGGTCATCGTGTCCTTCGAGACTCCATCTCATTCCTCATTCCAGCCTATATTACCAAGACAATCTGCCCTTACTGTCTCAGCATCCTAAGTCCCTATTGGACTGACGCACAAAGGTCATGGGTCCATCCTGGATCACTAACTGCTGCTGTGCCTGTGCCCTTTTGTGGTCTGGCAGCACCTCCTGATGCTACCACTTCCCTAACTGATCATAAGGTGCAGCAACTGTTTTTTTGGGCTTCGAACCTTATGCAGATGGAATCGTGGTACATCTGGCTCTTGTCTCACCGTCCCGGAAGGTCCAGCGTCTCTAGCACGCATTCGACTGTGGGCAGGTTCCTCTTTCTTGGCATCTGTGTTGTGCCTCTTTCTCTAACTCCTGATGCCTTGGACATCGCTACACTCAGTTTTATCAGGCTGACCTGCTGGCCAGAAGGTAAACACAGTTCATTCAGGAGAGGCCCCCTTCTAGGGGCAGATCTCATTCCAAACACTTGCTGTGCATAGTGTTTTCAACTCAGCCCTCCTCCTCCTCTTCCTCTTTCTGCTTCTTCTTTGAGACAGGATATCACTATGTGTCTTTGCCTAGCCTTGAATTCACAGCAGACCCATCTGCCTCTGCCTTCTGAATGCAGGGATTAAAGGCGTGTGAACACCCAGAAGTTATAGGATTCTTGCCTAACATGTGTGAATTCCTGGCTTCGGTCTCCAGTGCTGCAGACCATCCTTGCTCCCCTCTGCAAGCAGTCCCTGTTCTGTATGCCTGATGCCCCACCCCTGGGGTGCCCCTTACCCATGGACATTGGAGTTTAGCCATTCTGGCCTCTTAGCTGGACTGGCAAGCCTCATGAGGATCCGCGTCTAAGTTTTCACCCAAGAAAACAGAAAAGCAGGGCTTGTTCCTTCCCTGTCTCTCCCAGGGTAGGCTCCATGTTGCCTCTGCATTTCATTTCCAGGGCACCCCATTCTCAGCTCTCCTGGGGCTCCTGGTCTGAGATAGGCAAGCTGGGCTTGGCTTTTGGCACCAAGGCTCTGAGGGGGACAGTTGACCAGTCACATTACTCTAGTAGCCTGCCTCAGACCTGGTACCTCCCTGCTTGTGGGCTATCATTGGGGTTGAGCACTGGGCACAAGTGCCACAATGTGTAGGCATCAGATTCCTGGCACCTGGATGCTTTAGTGTTCCATACTGGAACAGGCAGAGGGATGCTGTTTCCAGTTCTGCACCCTGACTCACTCGTGTGGTCTTATGGCTCCTGTTGTTTGAACTGCGGCCTGCCGCAGGAAAAGAACACCATCATGTTGCCCTGTCCTGCAAGAAAACAGGGACCCTTCCCAATAGCTGAGCCAAGGCCAGGGGTCTAGAGGGGGTTGTTCTCGATGCGGTGCATGAGCAGACAGCTGGTAGAACTGGTTCTAAGGGAAAATAGGACGGAGCTCTGAATCAACCTGTATTAGAGCCAGCTACTTGGATCAAAGCACGCCTTGGCTTTAAACCAGGACTGGCTCTTTGTCATATTGCCATCAGAGTATTCCATGGAATGCAGGCAGATGGGCAGCACACTGGCATGGGGAGGACTAGAAGGGATTTTGCTGGCTCCACTTGAGCCCAGTTCTGTCCAGAGCTGCCAATCCTTCTTCCTTCCCAGAACAGAAGCTTGCTGCTGTGGACATGTGGCTGGGATGGCAGCATGCTGGTAGGCAGCCCACATACTCTGGGAGCCCCAGTGAGTGGGCAGAGACCTTTCCCATTACTTGGGTTGGGTGGTGTTTGTTCCCAATACTTACTTTGACTTCTCTGGTTCAGATTTGGTCTCCTAGGGAACCCCATAGGCACTTCCCTGTTGTCGACATCATTACTCTTGCTCTCTGAAAGAATGATCCTAGTCTATAAGGAGGTCACATCTGGGGGTTCAGAAGAAAACTTTTGGATGGCAGCCAAGTAAACGCCCAAGTTCTAGAGAAAAAAAGAGGGTCCTGAGGGTGTACATGTCCCTTCTCTCTCGAGGCCCAGGGTGAAGGGTATGAAGTATACAGATCCAGACTGGAGCTGGGGTAGTTTGTACTACTCGGGACTCAGCATGGTCCTGAGCTTTTATTGCTAGATCAGGGCAGAGCACAGTAGGAGGACAGGTCCATGTGAATAGGCCAGACGGGTTGGAAGGGTCAGTCCATGGTCCAGGGGAGGCAGAGACCAGAGTCACCCATCTGGGACTGGTAGACAGCGTTGAACTTCTTATTCAGTTCAGGAGTAAAGTGTTCCCTCCAGTCCCCCACAACACCTGGCAGAGTAAGGGCAGATGGCATGAGTCAGACAGGGAGAGGGGACATCAAGAATACACCACAAGCCAAGCCCTGCGAGTCTGACCACTGTTTCTCTATCCCCATACTTTGGATTATGTTCTGTGGGAGGCGTGGGCACCTCCCACCTGACACCTGAGAACATGACTTGATTTGGAAGTGGGTTAAGAGCAGATAAGAGTGGCCTAACCTAGTGGCTGGTGTCATCATCAAGTATGGGGGTAGAGTCGAAAGTGACATAACCAGAAATTGGGAGCACTGGAGCCATAGGAGTTAAAGAGGCAGGAAGGGGCCTCCGGAGGGAGCATGGCCCAAGAACGCCTTGTTCTGGTCTCCAGGGCTGGGTGAGAACGCCTAGTCTGCGTGCTTTGGGTGGCAGCCAAGGGATGTTGATGTGGGATTCCCCTTGTATGCTGTAAATACCACTGGTGAATAAAGAAACTGCCTTGGTCTGTTGATAGGGCAGAACTAATGTAGGCGGGGAAAACAAAAACTGAATGCTGGGAAAAAGGAGGAGTAAAGGAGAAACCATGGAGCCCCAGAGTCAGACATGCCAAAACTTTGCTGGTAGGCCACAATCTCGTTTTGATGCACAATTTAATGGAGATGGGTTAAATAAAGATGTAAGAGTTAGCCAATAAGAAGCTAGAGCTAATGAGCTAAGCAGTGATTTAAATAATATGGTTTCAGTGTGATTATTTCAGGTCTGAGCTGCTGAGCAGCCGGGAAACAAACAAGCGGCCACCTTACAACAGGTTGTGGCCATGAGCACCCGTGGCTGCCCCATCCTGAAGCCGCATTCAGTTGGGAGCTGGAGGCCAGTGCCTGGGTTCATGTGCACCTTTAAGATCTACCCTAAGGATTTGTCTTGTTGGAGACTGCGAAGAAAGCTCTAATTCTTCTGACTATTAAGAAAGGCAAGAGGTTGGGGACTGGAGAGATGACTCAGTGGTTAAGAGCACTAACTGCTCTTCCGGAGGACCCAGGTTCAATTCCCAGCATCCACATATCAGCTCATAACTGTTTCTAACTCCAGCTCCAGATAACCAGATACCCTCACAGAGATGTACATGCAGGCAGAATACAAACAAAATACACATAAAATAAATAAATAAATAATTTTTTTAAAAGGCAAGAGGTTCTGGTGTTGCCGTGGGACCCCACAGACCCCTCCTTCTTCCTACACCCAAGCATCCCACAGATACTCAGGTAGACAAAGACTTTTCCACAACCCACTCTTCAGAACTGGTTGTGTGGGATTTGACTCAGGCCCATGATAACAGTGAAGGTCAGTTTCTTTTGGACGAGTTCACAGAGATGGAGTTGAGGCACTTTCTGAGAGGTTTCCAGAAAGTCAGGTGGCCTTGGGAGGAGAGGTTTGAGACAGAGCTGTAGCCTGAGACCAAAAAGAGACTCCTGTGAAGGCGCCACCAGGCGAGGATGGCATGGAACAGGGACTGTCCTCAGCACCACTAATGGTGCTGAGACATGAGGAAGGCCATGGAAAGCAAGTCAACAGGGTAGACTTGGGGGCTGCCATCAGATACAAAAAGGAGGCCAGGCACAGTGGTGCACACCTTTAATCCCTGCACTCAGGAAGCAGACGCATAAGGATCTCTGTGAGTTCGAGGCCAGCCTGGTCTACAGGACAGCCAAGACAACATAGGGACCTCATCTTAAAAAATAAAACAAAAGATGAGGGTTGGCTGGTCCCAGAATGGGCCCTGGGCATTTGAATGGAGCCTGGGAGAGAGGCCTACCTTTCCTCAGGAACTTGCCCTTGCTCTGGTCTATGATCTCGTTGGACAAAAGGCTGTAGTTGACCATGCTGCTCTGACTCATGAAGGAGAAACTGCAGTGCTCCAGTATGACATCTTCCTCTTCTGGCCGCAGAGAGCGCCCCAGGAATTCACTTAACTTCTGGATGGTACGGCGGGGTTCCTGGACCCAGAAAGATAGCCAACCCAGAGGAATGGATACATAGTTAAGACATTAAAATAATACAAGTAGGGACTAGAGAAATATCTCAGCGGTTAAGAGTGAGTACGTACTGCTCTTGTAAAGGACCCCAATTCAATTTCCAACACCCACATCAAGCAACTCACAGCCACCTGTAACTGTCACGCCAAGGGATCCAATGCGCAACTATCCACATAGGCACACATATAAGCACATATTTAAAAATAAAAGTTATAAACCAGGCTTAGTGGCTCATGCCTTTAATCCCAGCACTCAGCGGCAGAGTCGGGCAGATCTCTGTGAGTTCGAGACCAGACAGGTCTATATAGTGAGTTCCAGGACATCCAGAGCTACATAGAAAGACCATGTCTCAATCCCCCCCCAGATATATATTAAAAATCTGTACAAGTAATTAGAAGTGCAAACAGCCTTATTCGATTCAGTATTATCTGTTAAAGGAAGTAACTGGAAGCAGCATAGAATCCAACCAAGAAGGGGATTTATTTTAGCTATGTCTATATCATGGAATATTTTATTGTCATGAAGAATGCAAGGGGGGCTGGAGAGGTGCTTCAGCAGTTCAGAGAACTTGTTGCTTTTGCACAGAAACTAGGTTCAATTCCCAGTACCCCCACAGCACTCACAACTGTGTGTAACTCCAGTTCTAGAAGATCTGACATCTTCTGACCTCTGAGGGCACTAGGATTGTGTGTGGTGCACAGATATACATGTGGGTAAAACATTTACACACATAAAAAATAAGATTAATAAATCTGAAGAAAATTAAAAAAGAATACATAGGGATCTGGCTGTGTGGTGCATGTTGTCTTTAATTCCTCCATGGGGAGGGAGAGACAAGTAGATCTCTGTGAGCTGAAGGCTAGCCTGATCTACACAGCAAGTCCTAGGTCAGCAAGAACTACATAGAGAAACCCTGCCTCAAAAAACTAACTAACAATATGTGTGTGTATGAAAGTATATATATATATACATATATACACACACATATACACATAGACATATATATCTGCATACAAATACACATACATATACACATGGGAATGTGTGCTTTGGTTGGCAGAGCTGGAGAGGTGGAGTTGCTAAGGCCATTCTGCAGCCCAGAGGATTGTGGGTGGGTCCCCACCATCAGACTCTGAACTTGTTATACTGTTGTTGGATCTTGGTTTGGCTTTGATTTAATGGTTTTGATTCCTTCTTCTTCGAGATGCTTTGAACTTTGAAAGTGATTTTGAAGAGACTGAGCTTTGAATGTGTGAATCTTTAAAGACTAGGACTTTTAAGATGGAATGTGTATGCGCCCACTGGGACTGGGCTCTCCCACTCTGCATTTTGACGAGTTTGGGTTTTCTGTGATAGTGTCCAGCTACTGTAAAGAGACCTTTCCTGGGGTGGTGGGGTGAAGACTACACTTGTCTGTGGGGATGAGGAGAATACATACAAGCAGTATTACTACAGAACGGAAGGTGTCTCCAGGAGTAAGTATATAGGATGCAGTAACAATGAGAGAGAAGGCCATGCATCTGAAGGAGAACAAAGGGAGGGCTTTATGGGAGTGGGGTTTGAAGGGGGGAAAAGTGAGGGAGAAATGTCATGATTATAATATCAATAAAACTATAAAAATTTGTTCTTTTTTAAAAAATATTTATTTATTTATTATGTATACAATATTCTGTCTGTGTGTATGTCTGCAGGCCAGAAGAGGGCACCAGCCCTCATTACAGATGGTTGTGAGCCACCATGTGGTTGCTGGGAATTGAACTCAGGACCTTTGG
>JAQHUG010000241.1:2795332-2807717 GCA_028555095.1 Dicrostonyx torquatus
AGGCCAGCCTGGTCCACAAGAGCTAGTTCCAGGACAGGCTCCAAAGCAACATAGAGAAACCCTGTCTCGAAAAATCAAAATATATATAAATAAGTAAATAAAAGGAATCTCCAGAACCGGGACAGCTTTTCTCACCAGCGCTTCTGGTTCTGTTTAGGGCCCTGTTGCTGCAGAGGGCTCCTTTTGTTGCATTTAAGCCTAAATTGAGAAAGAGCCCCCCACACAGTCCAGCCCAGCCCTCTTTGCTGTTGCTCTAGCCTTCAACATCAAGTAGGGAACAACAGGGATCGCCATCTGGCCGTGGAACGCTATCAGTGCAATGGAAGAAGGTCCAGAAAACAGGCAAACAGAGGCTGGAGTTCATTCAGTCAACCGAAGGGGACAAAAGAAAACAGTGTTGCTACAGAAAGATGTGGTTTTCATAACCAGAGCAGAATGCCAAGGGAAAGAACAAGAAGGCAGTCTTGGGAAGCTGAATATACAATTTCTGAAATCAAACATGAAGACAAAGGGAGAAAATCACCTAAGGGCATAGAAAAAGAAACACACACATGCACATGCTCACAGGAAAACCTGAAAGAGGGCAGGGCATAGGAGTATGAACCTAGATAGGTAGGAGGATAGAAAGTTCAAGGCCAGCCTAGACACCACCTCAGAATGAAGAGCAGGGTGTGGGGAGGTAGTTCAGCACGTAAAATATTTGCCCCATAAGCATGAGTGCCTGAGATTGATTCCTGGCACTCACATAAAATGCTCTATGGGAGAAGCACAGACAGGCGGGTCACTGGAGCTCACTGGAGCCAACCTAGTGGAATCAGTAAAACCCCAGGTCCCAGTGAAAGACCCTGTTCCCGAGGAACAGTGCCAAGGCTGCCCTCTGGTTTAGTGTACACGAAGCTAGGGTTCAACTTCACCCACTCCAAACGGTCTAGACTGTGGGCTACAATGCTTGCATCCGTGTGTGTTCCTGCATACACAAACACACAGCCCCCTACACACAGACACAAGAAAAGTGACAAAGAAGGCTGGGAGGCTCAGCAGGGGCAAATAAGAACAAAGTGTAGCCGGGCGGTGGTGGCGCACGCCTTTAATCCCAGGACTCGGGAGGCAGAGGCAGGTGGATCTCTGTGAGTTCGAGACCAGCCTGGTGTACAAGAGCTAGTTCCAGTGCAGGCTCCAAAGCCACAGAGAAACCCTGTCTCGAAAAACCAAAAANCAAAAAAAAAAAAAAAAAAAAAAAGAACAAAGTGTAACACGTATGTCTGAATAAGCCCATAAAAGGGGCGCTAGGAATGTATCTCAATTGGGAGAGTCCTTTCCTAGCATGCATGAAGCTTTAGGGCTCCATTCCCAGTGCCTCATAAACCAGGTGTATTGGGACACACCTGTAATCCCACGCTGGGCAGTAGGAGCCCAGGAGATCCTAAAGTCAAGGTCACTCTCAGTCAATGAGTTTGAGGATACACTGAGACCCTGTCTTAAAAAAAAAAAAAAAAGACTCAAAAGCATGATACTCATCGAGAAAGCACAGAATTGTCAGGCTGAAGAGGTGGCAATGCCCAGAGAAAAAGCCCACCTTCTACAAAGAACTAGAATAACAAATTATTATTATTATTTATGTATCAGCTGACCTGATGTTGTTCCTAGCAACAGTTCAAGTGAGACAGACTGCAGAGCCTTCAGGCTCATGGGGAAATGATTTACGCCCCAGAACTGCACATCCAGCAAAACTGTTGACCTGGTGTGAACGCTGAATAGACATAATGCAGGCTGTAAAACCTCAGAGATGCAGCCCCTGCCCACCCGCTGCCAGAGAATTGCGAGGCCTCGTGCTAATCAAGTAAGAGGCTAAGCCAAAGAGGAGGAACCGTGGAAGTACAGATGCTATGTGGAAACCGCGGGCTCCCAGCTGCCAGCCAGGAGTCCCGGAGGAAGCGAAGTCAGATGCTGGCGTCTGCAGGAAAGGAGGAGAGCTGGGTGCTGAGGGGAGGCTGCCGTATCAGGAGACTGTAGACTGTGAAAATGTGACAGTGGCACCAGTGGGAGAACGTGGGACAAAAAGTAAGACACAGTTTTTAAAGACAAGGTCTTACTCTATAGCCTACACTAGCATCAAATTTGCCATCTTCTTGGCTCAGCCTCCCAGGTATAGTATTACAGATATTATCAATGGGCAATACAATGTCTAGTTTGAACCTCCTCAAAAAATAAATATCGATGGGCAATACAATGTCTAGTTTTATTAAAAAGAACCTCCTCAAAAAAAATAAATAAATAAAAACCTCAGTGGTTCTCAACATGTGGGTTGAGACCCAGAGGTCTCATAACAGATAGATATTCACAAAATAGCAAATTATAGCTATGAAGTAACAACAAAAATGATTTTGTGGTTGGGGTCATCACAGCATGAATGGTTGTAGCGTTAGGTTGAGAACTTTTTCTACCAATAAGTAAGTTAACACAATGACTTCAGTCAAAGAAGCTGAGGCTGAAATATCTGACCAACTCATAAAATTCTGAAGGGACCAACAGTGTAGGAACCCAGGATCTGAACCGGAAGTCCACAAGGCCACACCGTTTTGCTTCTGTGTTTTCAGCACCTGAAACTGAACCCTAGCTCTGTATATTCTAGGCAAATGCTGTACCACTGAGCAACATCCCCCAGCCCCATTAGGGCTTTTAAACCAATACAGGAATGACAGGAGAAAATTTAAAAGTAGTGTTAAGCAATCTAGGATGGGCGCGGTGGCATACTTGTATAATCCTGGCACTTGGGTGGGGGATGATGGACACTGAGTCCAGCTGAGTCCAAGGCCAAGCCAGGCAATCAACGCCTTTGATGTCAGCACTCAGGAGGCAGACTTCAGAGGCACTCAGACAGAGACAGAACTCTGAGTTCAAGGCCAGCCTGCTCTACAGCAGGCCTGTTCCAGGACAGCCAAGACCACACAGAGAAACCCTGTCTTAAAAACTAAACAAGAACACAAAGAGTTCAGTGCGGGAGTTGGTGACTTGTGACCCTGTCTCCACAACAACAGATCTGAACTCACACGTGGGAAGAAGTACATACGTAGTCAAGAGCCAAGCAGGTCCAACAGAGGATTCGGCCCTTCCTGGGGAAGCATCGTAGACAGAGATGCCCCCAGGTATGGAGACCCAGAGCTCAGCATTCCCAGTGTGGCCCAGGCACTCCTGGGATGTTGGAAGTAGCAGGGAGGGATTGCCAGACTCATTCAGTGAGGACGCAGACCTGACAACAGTATTTTAGGAGATTTTCCCCAAGAAAGAATTGCAAACAAGAAAAACACCACAAAAGAAAATAAGAACGGAGGACAAAGGAATCAGGATTCTGGAAGGTACACAGGGATATGGAAGACCACTTAACAAGGAGAGAAAATGTGAGCAAAGGAGTGACAGGAAGACAAACACGCGAAGCGTAGGGGTTCAAGAAGGGACGATAAAATGAGAAAGCATCGGGGTGTGGTGGGGCATGGCTGTAATCTCAGCCTTAAAACACAGGCACAGATTACCATGCAAGCCCGGGCAACTATGGCAGCTATCAGAGCAGGAGGGCTCCATGCCCCTCTTGTCTGCCACAGGTCGGGGGCAGCATGTATATGGACACCTACGATGTCTCATACCACAGAGGGACATGGAGAGTGAGTGGCACTTTTCGTATAGGTATAAATGATTCTTGAGACCTCTTTGCCAAGAGACCAAAGGAGGTGGGAAGAAGACATAAAAATGGCTCTTCTCCGATGGTGAGGTACATTGAAAGCTGCCACTTGACCCAGTCTCCCCAGCAACCATTTGAGGTGCTGTCAACAAGAGGGAAAGTGAGGCCCAGGGACCCAGGCACCTGACAAAGAAGTTGTCAACGTCTAGTGCGTTGGGGTCCCTGGGTAAGGGTCTCGCGCAAATCAGGACACAGGGGATGCAGAGTATGAACAACTACATAAGAGGCTTTATTTTGTGTGGCTTTTTATACAGACTAAAAAGCATTAGCTCAACTCTGGAAACCCCCTTTACTCACGTACATGATCATGAGAAATTCCTGCCTCACCTTGCGAGAAACAATACCTCAATTAATAACAGTAATAAAAATGAAAAGTACATAGAAAGAAGGCAGAATGTATACAGAAGCAGAGCGCTCCTTCGTGACTGGTAGAGCGTGAAGAACTGAGCTCAAAGGCCACTTCCCTATCCAGGGTACAGATTCCGACAGAACATCTGAGAAATGGGCAGAGAAAGTTGGCTTTCATCTATGCTTGGTTTGCCAAGCCACCGTTTCCCCACTCCGTCTCCTCTGTCCCAGGAGGGGCCTGCACTCTAAGCCAGTTCTGTGTCTCCACAAGAAATGACCTTTCTTCTCAGGGTCAGGGGGAAAGAAAGCACCAGGTATTGCCTGGTGATGGGTAGGCACCAGGAGGACCCTTTCTGGATGCTGTAACCCTGACCGGTCAGAATTTGGGCACTTTCAGTGAACTGGGCCCCAAAGGGCAAGTCTGCATAAAGGTAGCTAGAGTAGATGTGCCAGCAAGCTAGATAACGATCTGTCTTGTACTAGCCCCTTTGGGACCCCTCTCAGGGTCTGGAACCCCGGTATCTTTCTACGCCTCTACCTAAACAATATAGCAACAGCCAGTGTGGGATCATCTGTGGTATCTATCCTGAAAGGGAATGGAGTGGTTACTCATTGAACACTGGGAGTTATAAACAGGACTCTCAGTCTTAATTACCTGGACCAAAGGCCTCTGTCCTTTCTTCTGGCGGGCACAGCAGCTCCATCTGGCCCTTAGACAGGTTTTCTTTTCTTTCTGTGTATAGGCAAGGCAGCTGTGTAAACAGATCCCTGGGGACCTTGCAATGTCGATCATCTGGTGGTTCTGGTCTCTACTGGCCATCTGTGCATCCGACACATTCCGGGAGAAGGCAGAGGAAATCATGAAGACCACACCGGTCATCGATGGGTGAGTGGCTACCTATTGAAGTGCCTGCAAGGGCCAGAAGCTTCCAGACCTCTGCTAGGAGGCTCAGTTTCCCCACTGTACCATGGTTCTTATCTTCTGGCCTCAGCTTTTTGATGGAGAATCTTAGGACCTGGAAGGTTAGAAAAGGGTAGAAAAGGAAGGAGGTAGCATCCTAGCTCCCAATTCCCAGGGCTCACAAAGCTCAGAGTTTGGTTGCATCTGCGGAGTTCTGAGGTCTCCCAACTCTCTAGTCATATGTCTGAGGGAGAGATCCAAGTCCCCTACCTGGATCTCAGCTGAAAAGCTGAGGTACGGGCAGCTTTATCCCAAGAAGGTCCTCTTGAGCATCCTTCTGACTCTCCCCCATCTCGTGCCCAACTGAGTGTCAAATGCCTCAGTGCCTCTCTTGTTCCTTTGTGGAGATCACAGTGCATGTGGAGGTGTCTCATGCGTGCAGCTCACACCGCCTGATCCCTCTGACCTTGCTAGAATACTGGAAGACCTTTGCCAGCTCCTTTCCACCCTTTCTCTCCTGGCCGAAGCAAGGCCAGTCTTCCAGCTGTCTCTTCTGCCTGCTGCTGAGGGCCAGTCTGTCTCTCACTGGGTCATTGTGGAAGTCTCTACTGGACCTTCCACCAGCACCCTCGATCCCTGAGGCATACGGAGCTTTGCACTGCCGTTTGACCTGGCAGAGGTGGCTCTGTTCCATTGGAAGACAGGAGTCTTGTGGTCCTATTTTGTCTTCCCAAAGAGGGTGGAGGGAGAATGAGGATAGAGGAGGGCAGAGCGGTTCCAAGTATCGCAGGGGGCTCCTGAGGCATCTAGGACTCCATTCAAGTGCTCCACCCCTTGCCAGTACCCACAATGGAGATGAGTTTCTTAGATAGACTGTAAGTGTCCTCAGGCAAAAGATTAAAGTCGCTTTCCTGGAGCCTACCTAGCCCTGCCTCAGAGAGCTGCCAAGGTTGCCTTGGCTGCCCCGTGCCCATTCATGTATCCATTCAGTAAGAGTATCATGATAGATCGGTACCAAGTGCAAAGGGTGGGATAAGAGGGATGGAGTCAATCCAATCCATTCCTGGACATCTTCTGGGAGTGATGTTCACATACAGGACCGGAAGCTTGTGTGTCCCCTGCTGGGGCATGACTCAGGCACCAGTCCTAGGGAGGGGCACATCCTCTGAGCTTTCCAAAGGAGCGTCCTGGACTGACTAGCTTTGGAAAAGTCATTACTGGGAGCGGATGGGGTCAGAGTGATAGGCTGGTGACCTGGTACATGAACTCAACAAACCTGAGGCAACTGTCATATAATGTGGGTGTACATACTTCCGGTTGTAACTCCAGCACTTGGGAGGTTGAGGCTAAAGGGTCACTCACTGTGGGCTTAAGGCCAAGGCCCAACTGGATTTCATAACATGCTCACATTTCATAATAGAAGGACTCTATTTAAAAACACAAACAACTCAGCTGGGCGGTGATGGCACACGCCTATAATCCCAGCACTCAGGAGGCAGAGGCAGGCAGATCTCTGTGAGTTTGAGGTCAGCCAACTACAGAGTGAACTCCAGGACAGGCTCCAAAGCTACAGAGAAACCTTGTCTGAAAAAGCAAAACAAACAAACAAACAAACAAAAAAACCACCTAAACAGAAAGCCTAGATGTAGGAAAAAAGAACTGGGATTGGGATCGGAGATGGAAAGTGGACAATGGGGCCAGAGCTGGGGAAGGACTGTCTCTGCTCACCTTACAGGAGCCTTGAGGACCCAGCCCAACAGGGGTCACAGCTACAGACAGCACACTGTGGGTGCCTTCTCTGCATCTCATGCATGGAAACCAGTGCAGTGCAGATCTGTGGCAAGTGTCCTACTGGGCCTGAGCCTGCCTCCACTGCTCCTGGACAGCTCAGGCTCCGTAGTGGCATAGGCAGAGGTGACAAAAAGCCCTTGTACTAGCTCAGGAGCTAGCTGCTGGCCCTGTCCTTCCTCCATGAAAGCACTGGCTTTCTTGAGACTACTAGAAACTCAGAGGATCAAAACCCTTTGGGGTCAGAGATGAACTGGCCAAAGGCGAGCTGGGGTTTGCCATAGGAATAGAGACAAGGATGAGCCAGAATCCTATGAGTGATGTCTCACTTCCCAGAAGGATGGGGACAGCCTACTCCTTATGTGTCCTGGCTTTCCCTGCAAGGGGCAAACTTTTTTTTTTTTTTTTGGTTTTTCAAGACAGGGTTTTTCTGTAGCTTTGGAGCCTGTCCTGGAACTAGCTCTTGTAGACCAGGCTGGCTTCGAACTCACAGAGATCCACCTGCCTCTGCCTCCCGGGTGCTGGGATTAAAGGCGTGCGCCACCACCACCCGGCTGGAAGATGACATTTTCAAAGATTCACCCCTTGCAGCTGGATGGTGGTGTCAACCCAGTCTCAAAAAAAAACCAAAAAAAACCCCCAAAAAACAAAAAAAGAAAATATCATCTTCCTATAAGGTGTCTGCTCCTGCATTGGTTCCCAGCCCCCAGGTCCAGGTGATTAGCAGCATAGCAGGGGTCTACCCTCTCCTTGTGCCGGGGGGTTAGGTGGGGGGCATAAGAAGGCCGGTCTAGCCATACTCAGCTCATGGCCCCTTGACCGGGAGTGCAATTAGGAATTTCGCCCATGTGCAGGTGTGTTCGATTCCGAGGCATTCCACCTCGGAGGCCTGCTTGTCAGTCTTGAACTGTAGGATTTTTGAACTGGAGAAGGGCAGTCTGCAAACCAGTTGGTTCAGAATTCTTAATCTACCTTCAAACACCACCACCCCGTTCCCTTCAGGCACAACGACTTACCTTGGCAACTCCTGGAGCTGTTCAACAACAGGCTGAATGACTCAAAGGCCGACTTGAACACGCTGGCCGAAACGCACACCAACATCCCCAAGCTGAAGGCTGGCTTTGTCGGGGGGCAGGTACATCCTCTGGTCTCCCATTTGTTCTGCACTGGGGTCTCCCCTATATTTCCTGTGGGCCTTCCTTAGAGAATTATGCCTCCTGGGCACCTGGGCCACAGGCCTTGGGAGGGCACACCTGTCTGAACCAGCCCCCAGGGCTTCCGAAAGGGCAGGAGAACAGACCCATGTATACACTGGGGCAGACTCAGAAGTCAGTGGTCTGGGCCATCCACTATTCCCCTTGGCCCCCAGTTCTGGTCTGCGTACTTGCCTTGTGACACCCAAAACAAAGACGCTGTGAAGAGGATATTGGAACAGATGGATGTCGTACACCGCATGTGCCAACGGTATCCTGAGACCTTCTTGTGTGTCACCAGCAGTTCAGGTAGTGTCCCATCAAGGCGCTAATGTCCCCCTTCCAGGCTCCGTCTTGAGTAGAGGGTGGTACTTTGAATCCTGAATGGTTTTTTTTTTTTTTTTGGTTTTTCGAGACAGGGTTTCTCTGTGGCTTTGGAGCCTGTCCTGGAACTAGCTCTTGTAGACCAGGCTGGTCTTGAACTCACAAAGATCCGCCTGCCTCTGCCTCCCAAGTGCTGGGATTAAAGGCGTGCGCCACCACCGCCTGGCTGAATCCTGAATGTTTAGTGCCAACTCTCTCCTTGGTTCTCTGTAGGTATCCGACAGGCTTTCAGCGAGGGGAAAGTGGCCAGTCTGATTGGTGTAGAAGGTGGCCACTTAATCGACAGTAGCCTGGGCGTCCTGAGGGCACTCTACCATCTGGGTATGCGGTATCTGACCCTCACCCACAACTGCAACACACCCTGGTAAGGGGTCCTACTGTGAAGCCCCTGGGATGTGCTTAGAAGAGGAAACCAAACATGACCTCTGTCATGCCCAGAACTCTCCCGAGCTCCAGGCCAGGCCTTGTCGGCTAGGCAGGTGAGGGTGACACTTCTCTCTGCCCCCTGGACACACGTGTGTTTCTCTTCAGGGCTGACAACTGGATGGTGGACAGCGGAGATGACAAGGCTGAGAGCGAGGGACTGTCAGTCTTTGGGAAGGTGAGGGGGGAAGGACTACAGTCCCCAAAGGACTGTAGTGTCATGCCTCAGTGGACTTTGGTGTCCTCCTCAGTCACATGGAGCTAACAGTGCTTGTTTCCAGGGTTGAGTCTGTTGGAACCCCTGAGTCCTGAGTACCCAACAATCTCTAGCCACTAAAGGGTTAATTCACACCTATCTAGTGCTGCCTCTCCCATGCCCCAAGTTCCCAGTGTCTGTGAGACCTACCAAATCCTGCCCCTCCCCCAGAGAGTGCTGAAGGAGATGAACCGCCTCGGTGTCATGATTGACTTGTCTCATGTGTCTGTGGCGACCATGAAGGATGCTTTGGAGAATTCCGAGGCCCCGGTCATCTTCAGCCACTCCTCGGCCTACAGCCTGTGTGATCACAGGCGAAACGTACCTGATGATGTACTCCAGCTGGTGGTAAGGAATTTGAAGAGTGAAGGGGAGCCCCTTGTCTTCTGTGGGTCCTCCCCAACCTTCACCCCCACCCCCTCTCTGAGCAGAAGAGCAAAAGGAGTCTGGTGATGGTGAATTTCTACAGTTACTTTGTGGCCTGCTCAAAGGATGCCACCCTGTCCCAAGTGGCTGGTAAGTGGACGTGACCACACAGTGACCAAGTGGGGAAGGGCCTCGCTTAGGACCCACACCTGCTACTCCCTACAGACCACCTGGACTACATCAAGAAGGTGGCAGGCGCGGAAGCTGTGGGCCTTGGAGGGGACTATGATGGTGTTACAGAGTAAGAGTGACATCTTGTTTTCGGGTGGAGTTATGATCCTACTGATGTGTGCTGATGGGACAGGGGAGGGAAAGTGTCCTTAGTACAGTGCAGGGCATTTTGCTGCAATGCCTGGGACTCTTGGTCTTGGTGTAGGCTTCCTGAGGGACTGGAGGATGTTTCCAAGTACCCGGATCTGATAGCGGAGCTTCTCAGGAGGAACTGGACCGAGACGGAAGTCAGAGGTGTACTAGCTGAAAACCTGCTGCGGGTCTTCTCTGAAGTGGAACTGGTGAGGAAAAAGGGACTATTTGGGTTTCCTGCTCTTTCCCCACCCAGGCAGGCTGCCTAACTTGGGTCTGTCTCCAGGCAAGCAGTAACATGCAAGTTCCCGAGGAAGAGCCTATCCAACTGGATGAGCTGGGTGGCTCCTGCAGGACAGACCACGGCTACTCACAAGCCCCCAGCATCCACCTCCAGAGGGGGGCTCTACTGGCCTTCCTGGTTCCCTTGCTCTTCAGTTTGAATCTTCTGTGACATCCTAAGGACCAGAACCTCTTTCAGGGCTCTCAGAGCTCAGGGAAGACTAGACAACCGAAGAGCCCGTGTTGTCCATGCGAAAACACACCTTCTCCCAAACAAGCAGTGTGCCAACCTGGGGACAGTTCAAGACACATGCACGCAATAAATGCCATGATCCCTTAAGTGCAGAGTATGTATGTTGTCAGTACCCCAGCCCCGGGAGGTACTTCTGAGTATCTGGAGAGCAGATTTTGAGAATGGTCCCCGTGTGAACAGGGACACGGAAACAGCTGAGTTCTTGGAGGGGAGGCCTAGAAGGAACCCAGATGGCTGCAAAACGTCTCACGTGGGCATTGGCTAGTTTAAAAAACCATGGACCAGAGCCGGGCGGTGGTGGCGCACGCCTTTAATCCCAGCACTCGGGAGGCAGAGGCAAGCGGATCTTTGTGAGTTCGAGACCAGCCTGGTCTACAAGAGCTAGTTCCAGCGCAGGTTCCAAAGCTACAGAGAAACCCTGTCTCGAAAAACCAAAAAAAAAAAAAACCATGGACCAGGTTCCAGGGGCTACCTCCCCCCAGCACTAACACATGTACATAACACCCCTACAACATGTACCCATGCGTACACAGCCATACACATACATACACCCACTCACTCAGATGCACACACACACACACACACACACACACACATATATATATATCTCACATGGGACATGTACTCTAACACGTACCATGTGAGAGTCACACATAAACCCATGCTTATCTGGGTTCTGTAGTGCTGGGAAGGGAGCCAGGAAATCTGAATTTGGTCTAGCCTGGGAGAGTAGGATCCAGATGGGGTGGGTACCTGGACTCTCCAAGGCTCGCACACAGCTAATAGCAGGTCTTTCCAGATTCTCAGAGACAGAGGTGGTCTCACATGTGTTACCTAGCATGACTGCTAGCAAACCTGGGGATCAGGCCTTCCCATGAGGACATTCAAGGATTAGTCTCGTGAATAACCTTGTGAGGGACAGCATGGAGCAGTCCTGCTGAGTGGCCAAGGACTCCTTTCTGGTCCATACTGCTGAGACACTCCTCATGGACATGGGAAGGACTTCTGTGTCGAGAGCCTGTCCCTACCTGCTCTGAGAGGTACCCACAGAGGGTGAAGGCTATCACCACCTGACTACACGAAGCCCCATGGCCATATATCTCTGTCCCTTTCAGATCGGCCTTCCCTGAAAAAGAGCTAGGTAGACAATAACCACAGCCCATAGGGCTGACCGCAGGGCCATCCACCTGGCGTTAAAGTTTTCACTTTTTGAAATAAGCTCTCATGTATGGTGGTCCTCGGACACACGGCGCAACCATGGGATGATCTTGAACTGAATCTCCTGCCTTCACCTCGCAGGTGCTTCAGTTACAGGTAGAGACCACCTCACTTGGTTTATATCATGCTGAGGATCAAACCTGGGACTTGGAGCACGCTAGGCGAACATGCTACCAACTGACCCCAACTTCCATGTGCCAGGCTACCAAGGAATGCAACGATAGGGGCCTGCCCACACCCAAGTCTGTAGATGTTATCACAGAATGAGAGGTGGCCGTGTCCCTGTGTTTGTCACAACATGTCCCACCAAGCAGCATCCTTCTATAGTCTGGTCTAAATGTCTTGGGGGGACATCTGTGGTTATGTAGGATCAATGCAGAGGTAGAAATCTTTAGTACAGGGTTCTGTGCCCATGTCTGGCTAAAGCTGTCGGAAAGGTCCCTCTGGTGTACTTCCAATGTATTACACCGCATTCTGTCAGCTGTTACATATTATATATTGTATTATATACATTACACATATACTGTAATGTATACATAATATACATTACAAAGTATACAAGTATAGTGTTACAGACCTAGAACCTGGCTCTCAAGGGGCTGAGTAAAGAAGAGCCGGAGCTTGAGATCAGCCCAGGCTACAGGGCAAGACCCTGATCAGTTCTTGCTGCTTCTACAACTATCTGAATATATGAATATTTTTAAAAATAAAAAAGTTATAATTCTAATTCTTATAGTCCAGTATAGGAAACGCATACGGTTTATAGAAAATAGGGAGAATACATGGAGTAGGAGGGGGACGTGCACCATGACACTGACACTAACTCCAGCAGAAAAGGGCAGGGTTATACATGTTACACTGGGAGGATTCACAC
>JAQHUG010000241.1:2831034-2850251 GCA_028555095.1 Dicrostonyx torquatus
TATCCCTGGATGGCCTGGAACTCTCTATGTAGACCAAGATGACCTTGTACTGACATAGATCTGCCTGCCTCTGCCTCCTCACAGTTCTTGGAATAAAGGTGTGCATCATCATGCCTGGCTCAACTTTGTTCATTTATTTATTTGTTTTTTATTTATTTCGTTTTGAGACAGGGTTTCTCTGTGTAACAGTCCTAACTGTCCTGGAACTCACTCTGTAGACCAGACTGGCCCCAAACTCACAGAGTTCTGCCTTCAGAGTGCTGGGATTAAAAGTGTGTGCCGCCAACGTCAGGCCTGTTTGTGTGTTAACATACATATCCTGTGGCTTTTGGGGGTTTATGCAGTTCCGTTCCGGTAACCTCAGCAAGCGTGTGAAATGTGGACAATATCAGGAATGCCTATTTCTAGAATATTTTGATTCATAAAGTTCTGAACAGAAAGGTTTTCCAAATTGGAATTCTTTGGAGACTAGGCATCTGAGCCCTCTAACTTGAGAGGTAGATTCACTTCTGATCGGGCAGCTTGATGGCAAGAGGGTGGCTGGTTCAGACAGGAAATCTGGAGATCCTGAAGGTCTGACTAGCGTGTGTGTTGGGAATAGCCATCTGTGCAGTGGTACTCATCAGGCAGCAGCTCACTGTGACTCAGGTGGGCATTTAAAGTCCTCTCTGTTCATTTGCTCATGAAGGTGTGTGGTGGAAGCACTTGGAAGTTAGCAAATGACATGTCCCCAAGTCTGGGGACAATGCCAGTCTTAGAAATATCTGTTGCTAGGTGGTGGTGGCGCACACCTTTAATCCCAGTACTCGGGAGGCAGACACAGGCAGATCTCTGTGAGTTCAAGGACAATCTGGTCTACAGATCGAGTTTTGGGACACAGAAACCCTGTCTAGAAAAAAAATGACTGTTAATTTCAAGAATAGAGAGGCCTCAGGGTTGGTGGGATCCTAGCTTGTCTGTATTAAAGACTCAAAAGAATGTAGTGGCCTGTACTCAACACCCTGGAGGTATCCTGCAGCTCATGAATAGTCTCCTCTGCTTCTTCCTGCATGAGTCTACCCAGTACTCACAGCTGCCCCTCCGAGCTGTCAATCTGTTTGAGTGGCGGAATCAAACCATCAGGCAGTTTTTTTTTTGTTTTTCCCACTGGCCATAAATCTGTTTCCTTTACTGGGAGCTAAGACAGGCCTTATCTTCACTGTGGAAAAAGTTTCCACACACCCACTAAATGGATGGATGTTTTCTTCCCTCTAGACAAACCTGATACAAAACAAAAGTCGAGCAAGAAGAGAAGTGTCATTCCGCAGATCATCATCACCCAAGCCTCAAATGAGACGCTAATCAGCTACGGCCTCCCTGACAGTGAAGAACAGAGAACCATTCATGAACAGGCTGACTGGGGCCCTTACTACCGACACAGGAGTCCCAGCACAATAGCAGCCTATGAAGGACACAACACAGAATAAATGAGAGCTCCCGGGAGCTGTGATTGTTTTCTGTGATCTGAGTGTCAGCTAGGCTGACGGAAGGGTCACCCTTCCCTGTGCTGGCACTGAATGCCCTTCTCCGGTCCTTGAGGTTCTGTCTTGGCACCTATTTGAGTTTTCCCAAAGTCCTCAGCAGCTTGACGGGGAGAGGGTGGCTGGCTCAGAGAGTAAATGACATGCCCCAAGTCTGCAGCAAAGGCCAGTCTGAGAACTGTTAAGTTCAAGAGCAGAGAGGCCTCAGGGCTTGGCTGTCTGTACTAAAGACTCAAAAAAAAAAAAATGTGTCCTTGAACTGAGGAGGGCAGCAGGGCACTGAGGATTTTGGCAATAGCCTGTGAATGCTGTCTTGTTTTTCTGGCCCATGGATGAAGGGACTTTTTTTTTTTTTGATTTTTGAGACAGGGTTTCTCTGTAGCTTTTGGAGTCTGTCCTGGAACTAGCTCTTGTAGACCAGGCTGGCCTCGAACTCACAGAGATCCACCTGCCCCTGCCTCCCGAGTGCTGGAATTAAAGGCGTGCGCCACCACCGCCCGATGAAGGGACTTTATAGAGAAGGGCCACTAGGAATCCAAACACGTGCCATCTTTTCAGTCGACTCCACCCTAGCAAACTTCGGGTCAGGCTGTCTTGAGAGAATGCCCCTACCAACCTCGTTTCTTATATGCGGTCTAGTAAAAGTGTATTATCTTCATTAATTGCCATATTGTTTGGGCTCTGTAGGCTAACAAAACCAGAGACAGTGATATGCCTATCAGAATCACAAACACAACCTTCTCCTGTACTAGGGCAAGGGGATCTGTCGCCTATTACATATGCCAACAGTTTCTAATATATACATGAGACCAGTTAGTGTGTAAAATATGTAGACTATACTAGCTAGTAAATCTTCATATGCATAACCTAAGTGACTTTGAGAAACGATTTGTGTGTGCGGTGCTGAGGAGTGAGCCTAGGACCTCACACGGTGCTAGGCAGATGCTCTCCTATTGAGCTGCATTCCCAGCGTGGTTGTTTTCTGATACCGGGTTAGGGTCTCCCATCCAATCCAGTCTGGACTGGAACTCACTATGTAGTCCTGGTCAGTCTTGAGACAGCAATCCTTCTGTTTCAGTCTTCCGACTGCTGGGATTTCAGGTTTGTGATAACATGCCCAGAGAAAAACAATTTTCAAAGTTTTAGAACAAAAAATGTAAAAGGGAAAACAATGTGGCAGAGATCTCACTTAAAAAAAATACGTTAGAGACTAGCTACTGCAAGTCTTCTTTTATTTTGAGATTACCAGCCTATACAACCTATTTTGGAACTCAGAATCTTCTGGCTTCAGCCTCCAGAGTGTTCCTATTACAGGAATTACAGGCATATGCCACCACATCCAAACACGGACTACAGCACTGACCTAAGTATAGTGCCCATCTGGGCCTGGGCTCTGGGCACTGAGAAGCAGGAACATTCGTTTCCTAATCTATACAAACCTCCACCAGGGTTAGAGACAACGGTATTCAGAGCTGAGCAGCCTCAGGGAAACTCTTGGGCTGGCGTTGCTCTCCAGTGGCCAGTACAGCCTTTCCTTCCCAGCTGTCTCCCAAGCCAGGCAACTCGTCCTCAACCCAGGAAGGCAAATGTGGAGTAGAAAGAACAGGAAAGCAGCTCTTTATTTCCTTGGGGACGATATGCCTCTTCCTGCGCAAGACTTCTTCTGTCTTGTCCTTGGCTAGTGACGGGACAAGGTTGACCTCAGGAAGGGTTGACGGGAAGGGTCCCCACAGAGCCAGTTTTCGGGGAATGTGCCCAACCCCTGTGAAAAAGCATAGTTCTTTTGCAGTGGTCTTCTTGAAGAGCAGAAAGCATTGCTGATCTGCTGGAACTGGTCTCACTTAAGTGGGAAATAGGAAAGGAAAGCATTTTCTTCCAGCTGATCAGAATCAGAGTCTTCTGCAAGCTTGACTAGGGATGTACTTTGCGGGGTCGTGTCTGCACCTAACGCTGCAAAGGGGGCGGAACCAGATCCAGACTGGACATCTAGGGAATGCTTAGGTGATGGTCCCAGAACAAACCGGAAGTACGTTGTGCGCCTGCGCCGATTTACGCCTGCGCGCTGGAAGTGGGCGGTGGAGCGGCACGGGCTTCGGCATGGCGGAGGTGGACCTAGAGTCGGATCAGATCCGACTGAAGTGCATCCGTAAGGAAGGTTTCTTCACCGTGCCTCCAGAACACAGGGTGCGACGGGGTGCCACTCGGGCGGCGCTGTGGCAGGGCCAGACTGGAGCGCTCTGAGGCTCACTGTCGCCTTAAAGTTTGAGGCTCCGGCATCTGAGGGATGTCAGTCCCAGAGTTGGCTGTGCCGTGTGCGGAAATCCACAGCCGAACGGCGCGGGACGGGGGCACGCGGGTGGGATCAGTCGGGTGACGCGGCGGGGTGGGGCGTGGAGTTTTTTGCGGAAGAGAAGAATGGGGCGTTCCGGTGGCACCTGCAGCCGGGAGTTGTCACCTTGCTTACCGGTCTGCTTTACCCACACTCGGTATAGTCAGTCCCCTTTGTGTAATGGGGAAGGTGAGCCGTAGGAGCGCTGATTTGGGCTCAGGTAGACTGTTGGTAGGAAGAGGTTTGCAGCAGCCCGCGTATGTTTTAGCTTCTTGTTTGTGGTTTGCCAGGGCAAGGCACATGAATTTAATTAAGTTCACTACCTAAGAGCTTCAGAGCACTGTGCTGGAAGCTGAGGTTGCGAAATCTCCTAAAGGGGGAGAATATGCACAATAATGTACAATAATTGGCACCTCAAGACAAAAATGTCAAGTATGCGTGGTGGCCTATACTTGTAGTCCCAGTACTCGGGAGACTGAGACAGGATGATCACCCCAAGTTGGAGGGCGGCCTCGGCTACAGAGACCGCAAAAACGAGCAAAGATAAAAATAAATAATGGAGATTTCGGAGAAAAGAAGTATATTCTGTAAGAGATTTGTAGAAGGGTTGACATTTGGTTTGGACCAGGAAGTGTAGCCAGAATTTCGACAACTTTGACAAGGAATCACATGCCACACGCCGTGGCCACGGGTGGGGGGTGAAGGGGTGGGGGTGGGAGGGAGTGCAGAGCAGACAGAAATCGTACCTAAGCTTAGGGAGAGGGCTGTTGAGACGGGGGTTAAAGAGTGAATCATGGAAAAGCATCAAACTATCACAAATGAACAAAACCCAGGTCAGGGTTAAGAGAAGGGAAGCCAGGTCGGGCATGGTGGCGCGCACCTTTAATCCCTGCACTCCGGAGGCCGAGGCAGGCGGATCTCTGTGAGTTTGAGGCCAGCCTGGTCTACAGAGTTGTTAGACAAAGAAATTCTGTCTCAAAAGAGAGAGAAGGGGGTGGGGCAAAGCCACCTGGGAACTGGCATGACAGAATCCTAGCACTGATTAGGTCCTATAACCAAGAAATGCGTGTTTACTTCACCTACAAAGGCAGCGCACTGTGAAGATGTATTAGGTTACAGAATCCCTACTAAGCCCCCAGAAATGGCTCAAGCAAGCTATTTCTCTGACCCCTAAAATTCTAGAGGCAGCTGTTTCTCATAGGGTGGGCTGCCTATTCTGTTTTGTTGCTCCACCTGACCCCCATCCTCATCCTCATCCCAGCCTGTGAGAGGAAGTAGGTCAGCTAGCTTCCATTGATCCGGAGGTCCCTTCTCAGATCTCACAAATGAGTACCCCTGGATAGGTCTCCTCACCGGTAAGTTGGGACTGCATGTTGGAGGCAGGTTCCCTCTCCACAGAGGTGTTTGTATACGCGGCTTGTGTCCGTTTGTTACCAGACAGCAGACACTGGAACACTGGGTTGGAGGGAGGCACTAGGCCACCTTCAGCACTTCATAGTGGATCCAGTGTCATTCTTCCCCTCTGCTCATCAGGAAATTCCAAGTATGTGGTTGCTTTTCTTTTTGGTGAGCAAGAGGCAAGCAAGCTTGTCAGTGCCAGGCGTGGGGGAGATTCATGATCGCTGGTGCTGTGTAGCTTCCAGATCTCCACACTGGCTACTCCTCTGTCTTTCAGCTGGGAAGATGCCGGAGCGTTAAGGAGTTTGAGAAGCTGAACCGAATTGGCGAGGGCACCTATGGCATTGTGTGTGAGTGGTCAAGACGAGGAGTGTGTAGGCACGGCTGTGTTGGGGGAGGAAAGGGTCACACTGTACTCCAAAGCTTGCTCCCAGACTTTAATTCCCGGTGTGATTTACACCGTGACTGGATAAACATAATTATCAGGTTGTTAATGTCAGCAATCCAGATATGTGAAGGAGGGGTGGAGATAACCGACCAATAAAATGTACCGCTCCTTCTGAAAGCTCCTTGCAGCTCCCTGGGTGTGAGAGTCGTTTTGCCAAGCATTTGGAAGTTGAATAAGTCAACAAAACTCAGTAAGCCATTATCATGTACAATAAGTGTTTCCCATAGATAGAGTACTTTAACTGCCCTTAGAGTTAGCACAAGAGAAGCCCCAGGAGAGCTCCTTACCGACTGAGTTGCTGGGGGCCAGCTTCCAGCTCAGAGCTAAACTGGAAACTCCGCACCCAGTGCCAGTGAGGATCCCTCAGGCTCAGTTGTTTTATTTTATTTATTTATTTATTTTGGTTTTTCGAGACAGGGTTTCTCTGTAACTTTGGAGTCTGTCCTGGACCAACTCTTGTAGACCAGGCTGGCCTCGAACTCACAAAGATCCACCTGCCTCTGCCTCCCGAGTGATGGGATTAAAGGCGAGTGCCACCATCGCCCGGCTTTTTTGTTTGTTTGTTTGTTTGTTTTTAAATATTTATTATGTATACAGTGTTCTGTCTGCATGTATGCCTGCAGGCCAGAAGAGGGCACCAGACCTCATTACAGATGGTTGTGAGCCATCATGTGGTTGCCGGGAATTGAACTCAGGACCTGTGGAAGAGCAGGCAATGCTCTTAACCACTGAGCCATCTCTCCAGCCCGCACATAGTCTTTTAATAGTTCCAGTTTAATTAAAAATTAAAGCTGGCTTTGGAGTNATACAGAACGCTTCACGAATTTGCGTGTCATCCTTGCACAGGGGCCATACTAATCTTCTCTGTATTGTTCCAATTTTAGTTTATGTGTTGCCAAAGCCAGCACCCCAAGCTCAGATATTGTAGGTGAAGGAAGGGCCGAGTGTTGCTGGGCATTCAGTTGTCAGAGAAGGAAAGAAGGCCAGGAAACTCGTACAAGAGGCTCGCCCGTGGCAGGATGGGCTGGGAGAGAGTTTGAGGTAGACTCCATTACACGTGTGCTTCTGTTTCAGATCGGGCCCGGGATACCCAGACAGATGAAATCGTTGCCCTGAAGAAGGTGCGGATGGACAAAGAAAAGGATGGTGAGCTGGGAGCGGGGTTCAGAAGCCCCTGCCTGGGGCATTACTGTGGGAGGGAGGAGGAAAGACCTGGTTACCTGCGGTTTCTCAGGACTGAACTCTTCTGAGTGTGTGTGCAGAGCAGTTAAGGGGCTGGCCCAGCCTGTCACTGCCCTGCCTGTCACTGCAGCCGGGGCTTGAGCTCTCTGAGCCCTACCTTGGCTAACTGTAAACTTGGACATTCTCTCCAAGCCCTTTCGCCCCTGTCCTCTGGTGAGTTCACTGTCACCCTCCACAAAGACCTGTACCCCTGCCCATTGGCCTTGCATCCCCAGTGAATGCTGGAGTAAGGAGCGATGTTGGTGTCACTAATTTCCACCTGGAGGGGACAGTGTTTGTGGGGTCCCAGGTGTGGTGGAGTCGAGTTCACCGAGCCCCTTTGGTTACAGGCATTCCCATCAGCAGCCTGCGTGAGATCACATTGCTCTTGCGTCTCCGCCATCCAAATATTGTGGAGCTGAAGGAGGTGGTTGTGGGCAACCACCTGGAGAGGTGTGTGGTTTCCTGAGGCTGTCCTACCCAAAGGGTCCCTCTCTCGTGGGGTTGGCCTTTGTCCAGCAGGCACAGAGCTCTTTACCCACTTGGGAGGAAACAGAAGGTGGCATGTGTTTTCTCTCTTCCTTCTAGCATCTTCCTGGTGATGGGTTACTGTGAGCAAGATCTGGCCAGCCTGTTGGAAAATATGCCAGCACCATTCTCCGAGGCCCAGGTATGTCAGGGAGGTGCTTCGCAGGCCCTGCTTGGTGGGTAGCCATATTGGATGTGACAGCTGGACACGGATGGTGTTGCCTGCTGCCCTTTTCACAGCATCTAGGGCCTTAAGGCGTTGAAGTACACCTGTGGTATACTGTGGAAGCTTGGGGACCCAGGTCTTCCCAGTCCACATGTCAGGCTACTGGAAAGGAAAAGAAGACTGGAGAAATAGCTCAGAGGGTGAAAAAAAAAAGTGCCTGTGTGCATACAAGTGTGAGGACCAGAGTTCAGATCCCTAACACCCATATGAATAAATGTTGGGTGGGCATGGCAGCCTGCCTGTAATCCCTGCATAAGGGAGGGAGTAGAGACAGGATTTCTAGGCAAGCTGGCTAGCTAGACCAGCTAAATTTGGCCAGCCCTGAGTTCAAATAAGAGATGTTGCTTCAATATATAAGGTAGAAAGCAATTGATGAAGACACTTGACGTCAGCCTCCTGTGTTCACACACAGGCACGCACACCCACACGTACAACCATGTGTGTCACATGCTCATACATATACAACAAATAAGTGCATTGCGGTACTGTCTTAGCTTCGCAGGACATAGCAACAGGCACACTCCTGGCAGGCCGCTGGTGACTGCCAGGCAGTGTGTCAAAGCTCTCCAACCTGTGCTTCTGAACCTCCTCCTAGGTTAAATGCATCGTACTCCAGGTGCTCCGTGGCCTTCAGTACCTGCACAGGAACTTCATCATCCACAGGTGGGCAGGGACAACCAGGAGGAAGGTGTGTTGGAGGTGTCTGAGGAGTGGGAGGGAGAGGGCCAGGAATAGCTTTGGCTTCCCACAGTGCCTCAGTCTGAATATCTTTAGGAGAGGAGCAAACACCCAGTAGAAATTCTCTGACTGATCCCAGGCAAGGATCTCGGATCAAACAAGCCTGAGCAGCCCTCTTATTTCTGGGAAATAGAAGGTGGGTGGGTAGATAGGAGAACAGCAGCCAGAAGCCTTCAGCAGAGAGAGAGCACCTACCTACAGTGAGTCCGGCTGTCACTAGAGGGAACTGTGAGGCTCGGAGCCCATTTGTTTGGCCTTTGTGAGCAGCGCATGGGCGAGGCAGCAGCAGGTGTAGAGACCTGGCCTCTATTTCTTGCCCAGTTACTGGGGTTGCTGGCTCCCCACTAGCCAGTCCCGTACTACTACCCACCCTCTTAGGTCTTAGAAGACCTCGGTTCAATGCCAGGAAAGTATGTCGGGCTGTGGTGACAGCATGGTTGCCCTTTGGAACCCACTTTTTAAGAAAACTAATGCTTTCTGGGGCTGGAGAGATGGCTCAGTGGTTAAGAGCACTGACTGCTCTTCCAGAGGACCCGGGTTCAATTCCCAGCATCCACATGGCAGCTCACAACTGTCTGAAGATCCAGTTGCAGGGGATCTGACACCTTCACACCAATGCACATAAAATAAAATTAAATAAACCATAAAAACAAAAAAACTAATGCTTTCTCTCTTACCCAGGGACCTGAAGGTGTCCAACTTGCTCATGACAGATAAGGGCTGTGTAAAGACAGGTGGGTGCAGGATGCTGACCCCACATATGTGGGAGTGGGTTTCTTTGAGCATGCCTCTAGGGGTAGGGAATGTCAGTGTAGAAGCCAGAGATGGCATGTCTGTCTTTCTAGCCCCAGGCCATCTTAGTTTGGCTCTTTCCAGATAGCAACTTGTCTGTCCTCACTGAGTGATACTCTGTCTCCTCTCCTTCTACTGCAGCGGATTTTGGCCTGGCCCGGGCCTATGGTGTTCCAGTAAAGCCAATGACTCCCAAGGTTGTTACCCTCTGGTGAGTTCTTTTGAACTGTGGTGGCCCATAGGAATGGGTATGCCTTCCATGGGGCCCTTTGTAGCTGAGGCAGATGCTGCAAAAGGGCCTTACACACCTTTAATCCCAGCACTGGGGAGGCAGTGGCAGGCAGATCTCTGAGTTGAGGCCAGCCTGGTCTACAGAATGAGTTCCAGGACAGCCAGGGCTAAACAGAGAAACCTTGTCTTGAAAAACAACAAAAAACCCAAAGAAAGAAATACTGCCCTGCACTAGAATAGATCCAGACAGCCTGGCTCTGGCTCTGGCTCAGGAAGGGAAGGGTAGCTTTCTGTAGTTGTTTCTAGGGCAGAATGGGGCTGTGGCAAAGGGCAGGGAATTGTCCCTCACATTCTCATCAGGACCCTTACGTGGCCTCAGCTGCATATCTTTTGGCTTCCGCATGAAAGCAAGCTGGTGGTCTCTTGATTCTTGTAATATAGACATGGGGACTTTCCGGCTTAGGGTAGAGGTTAGTCTAGGCTATGAGTAGTGACCCTATCGCTCAGTCCACTGGGGACCCTGAGGGAGCTCAGACTGAAGGAGAGGTGCTGACCAGAGATAAAAATGGGGCCTTTATCTGCAGGTACCGAGCCCCAGAGCTGCTGCTTGGAACTACTACCCAGACTACCAGCATTGACATGTGGTAGGAGTGGTTTCTGCTCCTGGGTCCTCAAGTGACCTGGCCCTGGAGGTCAGCCCTGGGACAGGGGGAGCAGGATTGGTGCTGTGGTGGTGAGCCTGACCTCAGGACCTAAGGGGAGCATGCGAGCATAGCTGGAGTGCTCACTGGCCTCTGGCACCGAGGGTCTCACCAGGCAGCGTTTGCAGACCTGGTGGGAGAGCCTTATGGCCACTTGCGTCCTTCACGAGTGCAGTGTCGTGGGGCTAAGCAGAGACTGGCTGCTTCTGCAGGGCTGTTGGCTGCATCCTGGCAGAGCTGCTGGCCCATAAGCCCCTTCTCCCTGGCACTTCTGAGATCCACCAGATCGACTTGATTGTCCAGCTGCTGGGGACACCGAGTGAGAATATCTGGCCGGTGGGTATTATGGACAACTCTCAGTTCCCATCTCTGCCTGGTGGCGCTGTAGCTCCAGCCCCTGCCTCTTACAGGGTTTCTCCAAGCTGCCGCTGGCCGGCCAGTACAGCTTGAGGAAACAGCCCTACAACAATCTCAAGCACAAGTTCCCTTGGCTCTCAGAGGCCGGACTTCGTCTGCTCAATTTCCTCTTCATGTACGACCCCAAGAAAAGGTACAGACCCTTCCTACAGGCAGCTCCATGGGCCACGCCCCTCAGGAGGAGAGGGCCCTGGCTTCAGGATGGAAGAATACCTTAATCCTTAATTTATGTTTTATGGTGCGGGGCGCGGGAACTATGGCCTTGCGTCTGTTAGGCCAACACTGCAGCACTGAGCCATCTCAATTCAACAAACCTCTTAAAGGTGGTTCCTCGTAACACAGACTGCAGATGTGCCGTAAGTGCCAGGTGTCCAGTTTGAGTGACCTTAGGACTTGGAGCCATTCTGAGCTGGCTGACAATTTCTAGGCCTCCAGCCCCCATTTGTTGGAGGTTGAATTGGGCTGCTGAGCCTGGCTGTGTTTTGAGTGTAATAGGCCTCTCTGAAGCCAAAGGTCACTGTCATTCTTCAGGGCGACCGCGGGGGACTGTCTGGAGAGCTCCTACTTCAAAGAAAAGCCCTTACGTGAGTTCTGCAGGTCTCCTTGGGTTCTCCTCTTTGGGGGCTTGACAGAAAGCCCTGTTTGTCCATATTGGGTGGGTGGAATGTGGGCAGACTCCACAGGGGAGAAGGAAGGAAGCAGATGGGAGGTGAGGACCCATCTAGACCTGGAGCGTGCCCCACCAGGAACCACTTCTCCAAGCCAACACTGAAACTATCCCTTCTCATGCAGCCTGCGAGCCGGAGCTCATGCCCACCTTCCCCCACCACCGCAATAAGCGTGCTGCCCCAGCTGGCACTGAGGGGCAGAGCAAACGATGCAAACCCTGACGGTGGTCCGGCCCGTCCCACACATCCTCATGCAAGCCCTGACGGTGGTCCGTCCCATCCTACACATCCAGACTGGGAGGGCCCTCCAGCCAATATCCTCTCCTCAGCTGACTCCTCCCTGCTATCCTCTGTGCCCAGATGCAAGTAGATCATGAACTGGGATGTTGCTGAGTGGGCATACCCAGCATAGACTGGGCTGGTGTAGCACCATCTGGTGGCCTGTTATTCCTAGCAGACTTGTCTGTCAGTGAGGACATGCTTCTGGGGAGGCGGTGCTAGTGCTGAGAGGCCCAAAGGGCCAAATCAGTATAGTGTTGGAACTGGAGCTAGGCATTACCCTGGAGTGAGCAGGCCCAGGAAACCATACTGTTCCTGCTTGGTCACTAAGAGCTGCCCAAGACAGGCTATAGTGCCCCTGAGCAGGGATGGTGGGGCTTCAGGTGGGAAGGAGGCAGTGAGCATTGGTTGGGGCCACGATAGAATGCTTTTAAGACTGTCAGAATGAGAGCCCTTGGTGGATGTGCCCAGCACTGATGCCCACAGAGAGAACTGGTGGGCTCCTTTTCCAGGGGTGGAGAGATAAAAAGCTTTTCCAATAGACTGTTTCACAATCCTTTAATGTACTCTGGGGTTTTGATCCATGCAGCATGGACAGTGTCCTCTGAGGGGCCGGGAGTGAGGAGTAGGAACAGCCGTGGCCGAGGGGTGTCAGTCAAGGAGGTGTTCAGAGCAGCAGTGCTGTGCCCGGGCTTCCGCGGGGTTGATGAAAGCCCAGCCTTCATTATCACTGCCCTGTGAGGGGCCCTGGGCTATCGCCAAGAAAAAGGGTGTAACTCCGTTCTTCCTGGTTATCCGTGTACCTTCAAGGAGCTACATGGGGCAGTGAGATGCTTTTTGGCAGTAGCCCAAGGGGTGGCCTGTATATGCTCACCCCCTCTTTGGCTGGTAGACAGCTGGTTGCCGAGAACCATTTCTGCTGGATGGGGGTGACAGCTTCTCCCGTTGCCATTTTTTTTGCAGGGCTCCTTACTAACAGCAGGGGTTAGCAGGGGGCCTCTCAGCTAAGTGACTTGTACCCTGTCAGAACCTCCCACATGGCCCAAATCTAACTTGCGTTGTCTACAGGCTCTTGAGCAGGCCCCTGGGTGAAGATTTCTCGGCACACGGAGAAAGGGACATATCCTGAACCATAGCCTGCAGGGAGCGGGTAGAGAGCAGGGTCCTTCATGGAGTGAGTTTGGGTACTGTAACATGGACAACCTGGACTTCTCTACCCAGCCCACCTGGGCATAAGGATAGGGACATGAGGGAAAGATCTTGTTGATTCAGCTCAGGGCCTGCTGTAGACAGGACTGAAATGCGGGCATGTCGGTGAGGAGGGCCTGGTACAGCCCCAGGCAAGAACATTCCGACTGTAGGTACTGAACTCCCCTGGGGACTAGGAGGGCCAGGGCAGCACTGGCCTAGGCCCTTTCCCAAAAGAAGCACCATAGAAACTATCTCCCCAAACTCTTGTCTTGGGGTCCATCTGGGCCTAGGGATGGGCCGCAGGACTGTCATAGATCAGGGTATCCACCTGTGCTCGTTGCAACCACAGGCGTCTCTGGTTGTCACCAAGAAGTATGCGCAGTGAGTGACTCGGGCGGCAGGCTGACAGGGCCGCGCAGTGGGTAGCGTGTAACTGGCGGCAGGTGTCACAGCAGAGGGTGGGCAGGTTACCAGGGCTCAAGCAGCTGTGCGCCTGGTAGCTTAGAGGCTCAACAGCAGGCCCATAGGCTGAGGCTGGTGCTGCTTCTGCCTGCCTGTGTCGGGGGCTGGCCTGCCCAGGGCTCCCAGGGGCATCGGGGGTAGCTAAGTCCCCTGAGCGACTCAGCTCACGGCGCAGAGTGAGGAAGGAGAAAGCAGAGGGTTCTGGCTCCAGCTCCTCTTCCAGGGCCCCATACGGTGGGCTGCTGGCCCGATGCAGATCATCAGCTGGGGGCTCCCAGGGCTGGCCCCCAGAACCCCACAGTTTGGCACTCTGCTCCCAGAGTGGTGGCCTATATGCCAGTTCCATAGGGGGTGAGTCCAGCCCCGGAGAGGGCTCACCATACAGACTGGCCTCTGAGCTCTCATCGTCCTGCAGGTCCTGATACAGGTCCACTGGGGCCCCATAAGATGCAGTTGTGCCTCTGGGGGGCAGGGGTGGCGGCTCCTCATCCTGGGCCAGCCGCTGCTGCAGCCAGGCCACACAGGAGGCAACATCCCCGCTAGCCCGTCGTGCTCGGAGCAGCTCCTCAGCTGGAAGCACACTTGTGCCCAGCTGGGTCAGCACCTCACTTAGGATCTCACACTCCAGCCGAAGAGCGAAGCAGCCTAGGGCCACCTGAACCAGCTGGCAGGCAGGGGGTGGGGTGGTCACCATTAGGCGGTGGTTGTCCCTGCGCACGTAGCCCATCTTCTGGAAGCTTCGGGTCAGGAGCTCCTCAGAGAGTACACCCTTCAGCACATGCACATAGCCCCCTGAGAAGGTCTGTAAGGGAAGGGCCTGGTCAGGGATGCAGCCCATATGGACTCGGTACGCCCTTGACCTTGGTCCACTTCAGAAGTTCGTTCATCTGTCTGGAGTGAGCTTGGACACCCCCGCAGGGGAGAGCCTAAAGCCTTGTGTATGCTGAGCAAGCACTGCCACTGAGCCCATCCCTAGCCCTTTAGCGCTCTCTCTATATATATGTATATATAGATATAGATATAAAAGCAGCTAGACCCTGAACTCACCATCCTGCTACCTCAGCCTCCAGGAATATTCCACCACATGCAGTTGTCAGGTAGCTTCTTAAATTCTATTCTGTCCCTTATTTTTGTCAACCTCCCTGCTGATTCATGGAGAGCTCACTCTCAGACCGGGCATTTTGTTCTCACCCCCTTGCTGTGTAGTATTCCAGAGCGTGACGCGCAGCTGGAGAGGACCATGCTAACAGACGGGAATGTGCTTTCGAGATCAAAGCCACATGTGAAACCAAAGCATCAGGGTAACTTTGGGTCTTTTCCAAATGTGAAAGTCTACAGCTCTAGGCATCCTTGGAGCACTTCCCTGCATGGACCCTTTAAGAAGAGGTCGTGGACACATAACTTGCGCTGGCCACAACATCCTTCTTAGGGCGTTGCACCTTGACTGTTCTCATGGCCTCTCACAAGGAAAGAGGCATAGTGGGAGTAGGTAACTTAGCTGAAACCCCACAAGGAGGAGACTCAGCCCCCGCTGCCTCCATCCCAGAACCAGCTCACTTCAAGGCCAAGCTCCTCTGCCTTTGTCCTCAAAGGACTGGTGGGTGGGCCTCTGGTCTGAAAGGATGAATGAAAAGTTCCAAGATCTCAGGTGACCCTGTCACCAGCTGATGGGGTAGGAAGAGAAGGGTGTGGAGGGGGAGACGCTGCCATGACAACCAGTTGGAGGTTTACCTCGCCCACGTGCTCACTGACGTCATTGCCTACCCACTCAAAATTAGCTCAGAGCAGCCCAGCCCCCTCTTGGTGGTCCATCAGCTGACTGAAGAAACAGGTCAGCCCTGGACCTGGTCACCTAACCTGGACCCAGGCAGGAACAAGGTCCATGCTCTAATCCCGGCCTGCTGTTCTCTTCCTAGTCTTAGCGGCCTCCATTGAACAGTTCAGTCCACATCCTTGAGGAGTTAGGATGACCACAGGACATCAAGTACCTCCCACCTACGGCTATCCTAGAATTTCCATAGCAACCAGGGCAGTGAGGCTACTTTGAGGACAGCGATGTGAGTTTTAGGTGAATGCCTCCCTGGTAGGCATGCATCCCAATACACCCACAGCCCCTCATGAGGCACGGAACTTTCCCCTGTAGAGGACCTGCAGCCCCCAACAGCCTGGACAGGAAGGGAGTGGAGGAACATCGTCAAACCATACCTTGATGGTGGTGAACTCCTTTCTCCAGGGCAGCAGGTACAGGTGCACGGCGGCCAGCTCCAGGAGTTCGAAGGCGCGGGCCAGATCGCGTAGGGCAGGCGCCAGGTCAGCACGGCCCCACAGGCCGTCAGTGAACAGCGCCAGCGCGTCGTCCTGTAGCGCCCCGTGCAGGTCAAAGTCCTCCACCAGAATCTGCCAGAGCACCGCGCGCAGCGAGGGGTCGCCGCAGACGTCCGCGCGGCCCCGCCGCAGCTCGCGCTCCAGGCACAGGCGATAGTCCTCTGACAGCGAGCTGTTGCCCATCCTGACCGAGCGCGGGACGAGGTGTCAAACTAGAGACCATGTCGCCTCAGCTATGCGACTCCCGAGCCCGCACCCAGCAACCCCAGGGACCCCTCCAACCTGGAAACAGAGCCCTTGCCAGCTTAGCCAGTCTCGGAATCTATGGTCCCCTTCGGCCAGGAGACGTGGACGCCGACAGCTGGGTGACCAGGGCATCTCTAGCTTCCCCTCCCCAGGAGAGCTTCAGCCCGGCTTGCTGAGCGCCCTCGTGTTAACAGCACCCTCCTCCAGAGGATACCCGCTCCCGCCAGCTGAGCCTCTGGCCACCAGAGCCCCTTTCCCACTGACCGACCATACTGTAGACCCCGCGGGCGGCGGTGCTACCTGCTAGTCCCCAGCGGTCCCAGAGAGCTCCGCTTGGGCCAGGGTCTCTAGCCTCTCTTCCGCGGAGAGTCGAGCCCGCCCCTTGGCCTTGGTCGTGACGTTTGGGGGCGAGGCTGGGATCGGGTGCCACCCTTTTGGCTAAGTGGGCGGGTGGCGGTGTGGGAGTGGCCTGGCCGAAGCAGGGGGTGGCCCGCCCTAGGCGGCTCACCTTTTGAGGTAGGTCCTCTGAAATTCAGTCTCCAAGTCCCTAGTCTTTCTACTAGTCCGCGGTCGTTAATCATCTAGTTTCGGGCCGGGGGAGTGGTTACGACACAGCGGTTGTGCCAGGTAAGTTGCTCTTATCCGCAGAGCAATCCTCCACCACCCCCAGTTTTAAATTGCACTTAAATACCTATCTTTGAGCTCCTTTGGTCCATGATCCACCAGCCAAATCAGGCCCCGCCTTGTCGGTATTGGGCTATGTCTGCGGGTTGGCTTGAGGAACCTGAGTCCAGCCTGCTCCTCAACCCGGTGAGGTTCCACTGAGTATATCTTAGTGACCTGTATTTATACACCAGGTCACCAAACCTAGGCCAAGTTTGATGAAATAGAAGCCAGCACGGGGAAGGTGTTTACTTTCTTGTAAAATCCCTCAGATTCGAAGGACTTTAAAAAATGAAGTTAAGTAGGCAGCTCTCCTCAGACGCCCTGCTGGCCATCACTGTGCTTTTTGCTGTGATTAAAGGCGTTTGCCACCACTGCCTGGCCATTGGTTGGCTTTTAAGGTTGTTCAACTCACAGTGACATTTTTAACTTCCTTGACCACATCATAAAGTTTCCATGCCTGTCTTGTTTCAAGACACCCCTGAACCTCAAAGACTGTATGATGAGAGAGCTAGCAGCAAAATAAAAAGGCCTTGGGGGCTGGGGCTGGGGCTCAGAGGTAGAGCAATTGTCTAGATTGTGCAAGGCTATAGGTTCAATCTCCAGCTTGCAAAGTGCCAGTGTGCTTTCTTCCACGTGTAACTAAGAGGTTATTCTGGATTAGGATGAGCCTTAAAGTAATAATATTGATGTTCTCTCTCTCTCTTGGTTTTGGTTTTTTGAGACAGGGTTTTTCTGTACTAGCTCTTGCAGACCAGCTCACAGAGATCTGCCTGTCTCTGCCTCCCAAGTGCTGGGATTAAAGGTGTGCACCACCACCGCCCAGCAATATTGATGTTCTCATAAGAAGAGTTTTATATATCGAAAGCTCTATGAAGATGGAGCCAAAGATGGGCTACAGCTCCAAGTGAGAAATTCGAAAGCCCATAGGAATGGGTGGAGGCAGGAAGGAGCCTCCGCTGATGTTCTTATGGGAGGGGCAGCCCTGATGACATAGATTTGTGGCCTTCAGAGTTGTCCTGGTACATTTCCGCTGTTGTAAGACCCCTCCCCCATTCGGTGGTGGTTTGTTAGGTCGGTCATAGAATACTCTTACATCGCTCTGACCTCTTCAGCTGAGGTCCCTGTTCACCATCGGCGTTGACCTAAGACATCATCTGACCGACTCAGCCTCTTCTCACCAATTACAGCCTGGACGTTGTCACAGTTGATGATAGGGGTGGGTAGAGCTCTCCTCTACTATCATGGACCCTATCTAAACTGGAAGGTACATGAACGATATAAACGGCTTATGTATTTGAGCCAGTAAGTTAGGGTCATTTGTTTTGCATCCATTGCTACTTCCCTTTCTTGCTGTCCCAGAGTGAGCAGTGTTGCTGCATGTCCTCTGTGCTCTTCACATCCTTTGGTTTTACCGAGGCAGATTTGCTAGATCAAGGCCATTCATACTTATCTTGCCTAGAACTGTAAACTGGCTTCTACTTGGCTCATCCACAGCTGTCTCTTCCCTACACCATCATGTACCACACTGGCAGTGTCTTGAGATTTTCCTCAGTCCAATGCAGGTGTAGTTGCTATTATTTTTGACTTTCTTTTATACTGGTTAGTATTTTTTCTCCTTTAAAGAGTTTTTCAGGATAGCTCAGCTGGCCTAGAACTTGAGACTCTCTGGCTTCTGCCTCTGGAGTGCAGGATTGTAGGCATGAACCACCTACTAGGTCTGGTTATTTGCAAATGTCCAAGTTTACATACTGGGCCCAGATCACCTGATGTGGCCGTGAAGAACTGAGTCAGGATCTCAGCAAGACTGAGGCTGTGACAGTTTTAGCGAGAGCAATCAGGCTTTTCATACCTTTATCAATTGCCTGGATGAATATGGGTGTAGTTGCCAGGATACAATGAAGTTTACAAGCCATTCAGGGTACACTAGATTAATGTCTAAGACCAATTGTTCTGCCAAGCTTCCATCCTTCTGTGATTAGTAAGGGAACATACAGCAAAACAAACCCTTCACTGCCTGAAGGGATGCATCAGTCTCTCAGGAAGTGGAAGGCACATTGTGCCCCAGGAGCCGTGGAATCTAACCTCAAAAACCCATGACACATGCGTCTCAAGGTGGGTAGGCCAGGCCAACTCCATGAGTCCCTGCAATTTCCTCTTTTTTATTTTTTAATTTTAGGGCATGCAAGTCAATCTGTAAAGCAGACATGGAGTAGCAAATCAATTTTCAGGCAAGTATAACCAGCAAAAAACTTCCCAGTGACATTCCTATGGATCATAGTTTAGAAGTCCCATTAAAGACAGAAAGATAATGACCAAAAATCTTTTCCAAGTTTTGTGCAGCAGTGAAAGAGGATAATTTATCTAGCTTTGAATGTTGAATGGTTAATAATTCATCATGCAAGGCACGAACACCAATACTTAAATTATGACTGTCTCTACTCGGGTAGCAATATGATTATCAGTGTAGGCACCCAAATCTCAGTCATTGACATAAACAGGAATGTTATTCTCTTCCCAATTAACAAAGAGACGCACAGGAAGATCGGGTCCATAAGCCTAACGTGTCTCAGCAGGAACAGATGTATTTAACAGAGACAGCGCAGCAAAAACAGCAATTCTGCAGTCACACCCTTCCCCTGAGACTTCACCATGTCTTTCCCTCAGTCACTGGTTTCTGCATCTGAGTCACTGATGGTAGGAAGACTGTTCTGTGCCGCTTAACATTTCCATCATCCTGTTCTCCTCTCTTCAGGTATAGCCTCTGCAGATGCTTTGGAACCTCCTTGTCCATCTTCTTAGGTTGTCTTCTAGGTATCCACAGTAGGCATTGC
>JAQHUG010000241.1:2851322-2885204 GCA_028555095.1 Dicrostonyx torquatus
AGAGAGAGAGAGAGAGAGAGATTAGATAATATATCTTGTTTGCTTGTTTTTCAAGACAGGCTTTCTCTGTGAAACAGCCCTGGCTGCCCTGTAAACCAGGCTGGCCGTGAACTCACAGAGATCTGCCTGCTTCTGCCTCCCAAATGCTGGGATTAAAGGCATGTGTCACTAATGCCCAGCTGGATAATATGTATTTAGGTTCTAATTTTCCTATTGCCAGTGTTAGCTCTGCCTTTTTGCAATCATTTTCATTTTAACTGTGCCATTTTTATCTATTACTGATTTTCTTTCTAAAGCTGAAAGATATACCTAGGATTTTTTTTCTAGTTTCCTTGCATCCAACTCTCCCTTAATTGCTCTTCCTAATGGGGACCACATTTTGGGATTCAAGAGTCCCCTCTTGGGGCTGGAGAGATGGCTCAGTGGTTAAGAGCACTGCCTGCTCTTCCAAAGGTCCTGAGTTTAATTTCCGGCAACCACATGGTGGCTCACAACCATCTGTAATGAGGTCTGGTGCCCTCTTCTGGCCTGCAGACATATACACACAGACAGAATATTGTATACTAAATAAATAAATAAATATTAAAAAAAAAAAGAGTTCCGTCTTCAGGGAAGGAAGCTGAAAGTCACTGATAGTGGCCCACTTTAACTCATTCCACCAGCCACAACATTGCCGGATTTCTGCAAACAAACGTTGCTCCTTTGACTCCGACTGTCCCATCTTCTTAGCACCAATGAAAGCTCCTGCCTTTTATATTTGTGTGCACACTATTCCCGTGAGTTCCTCCTTGCGTTTTTTTCCCCTTTTTTTCTTAAATCCCCATATTTCTGATGTCTGTTCCTGGCGCCACCTATAGGCGCCCACACTTACAGGTATTTTTCTTTTTCCTTTATGTATAACCTAATATTAGTTGTTACTGGTTTTGTAATTTTTAGTTTGGGCTGTTTCTTGTTACCATATAGGATTTTCAGTAGCAAAATTGCTATTCACTCCTGCTCTATGGAGGAACAATGGCTTAGGAATGCTGAAGGAGTAACCCAAAGATACACCTTGTCTTTTTCTTCAGCCACAACACGCAAGCTCTGTCGAGAGCTGGGCCTCTTTCTAAGCTGGTACTCCACAAGGACAAAGCCATGTTTCGTTAGGTGATGAAGCCCAATGGTAAGAAGTATGAGGAATTCAAGATGTCCCAGTCAGGCACCTCCCAGGCACTGCTGATGCCAGAAAAGTTGGACCTCAAGGTCCAGCTCTGGAGCTCAGCACCGTGCCAAGGAAATCAAAACTCGTGGTGGGAATGTATGACAATTTGTGTTCCAGTTCAGCTGGACTCTTTCCAGAAAACCGGGGCCAGCTGGTGTGTGAGCTAGAGGAAAAACTCAGTGGGAAGCTTCATTGCTGAGAGAACTCAGCCTAAACCAACCTGAGAAAGCTGTGCCCAGAATAAGCAAATGCCTCAGAAGGCACAAGGTGATCCTAGAAGACATTGTGGGCAGCGGAAACTGGATGACGACTGGCTCAGTAAGGTTCCCGTAGGAGGCTGGGGCTGTGGATTAGTTGTCAGAGAGCTTGCCTACCATGCACAGAGCTCTGGCTTCCACATTCAACATTACATCAAACCCACATGGTAGCAAATCCCTATGTCTCATCAGCTAGGAGGCAGAGGCAGAAGAAATGTAAGGTTGTCCTTGGTATAAAGCAAGCTAGGGGCAATCCTAGGATACATGAGATTGTCTTTTTAAAAACGGTTCATTTGCACAAAGACTGTCAGAACAATAGAACATTGGCTGAAACGTTTTCTGACTTTTGTCTATAAGAAATTTACAGGTCTAACAATGGAGCATTGCGATTAAAAGAATGAAATTTACAGGCAAGGTTAATTTTGAGTTTCAGTTGTAAACAAGATGACTTTTAACACACACACGCCACCTGAACGCAAATCTGCCTGATTTTAGTGCCATGGCAGGCTGAACTGCAGTGTGGTCCTTCCAGGGTTGTGCTGTGGTATGGTCTGATTTGATCCCACCCAGCAGGTGCTCTGAGCACCAGGATGTACTTAACACAACCCACTGTCCATGATTCTGTGCAGTGGGGCTTTGAAACTGACATCACTGTCCAAGCCAAGGCCTGCAGCAGGTACATTTACATGTCACAAGGCTCCACATTACCTGGTGTTTGTGTCCAAGGCCTGTATACGGCACAGGAGCATGAGCCTCTACCCAAGTCAGACAACACACAAGTTTGTTTGAACCTTTATTTTTTATGTGTACAGGTGTTCTGCCTGCATGTAGGGAGTGCCGATGGGGGCTAAAGGACGGTATTGGAGTCCCGAAACCTGAAGTTACAGATTGCTGTGAACTGCTGTGTGGGTGCTGGGAACTGAAATCTGGTCCTTTGAGAGAGCAAGTGCCTTAACTGCTGAGACAAAGTCTGTGTGCCTCACCAGCAGCTGGACATGAGGTTCAAATCTCCCAGTGTGCCGGGCGGTGGTGGCGCACGCCTTTAATCCCAGCACTCCGGAGGCAGAGGCAGGCGGATCTGTATGAGTTCAAGGCCAGCCTAGTCTACAAGAGCTGGTTCCAGGACAGGCTCTAAAATCCTGTCATAAAAACCAAAAAAAAAAAAAAAATCTCCCCCAGTGTGAGAAAGCAGAAGTTGGCACTGGCCTGTCTATTCCTGATGCCGGTGGGAAGAAGCTGCTAGGGGCTTCTGGCCCATTCCCATTCTTCTTTCATAGGTCAAGTGCTCCAGGAACTGGGCTGCCCTGCTCAGGCCAACCTAGGCCCACCATCTGCATTTGGTGTCATTGTCCCAGGATAGACACAGGAATCAACTTACTAGGCTCAGAGAGGCATGTCACCTATTTCTTTGTGGGGCCAAAAGAAATTATTACTTGCAGGTTTGGAACACAAGTGTCCAATAAATGCCCAATAAATAAGTTACATCTAGCCTTTCCCCAAGAGTCTCCAACAATCCCTCTCCCACTTCTGGTGGTCTGCGGCTGGATCTCCCCTCAATGTCCTTACAGCAACCCCAGTTTCCTGGGTGGGGCAGCTTACCTCCCTGGAAGTTGATATCTGTGCTTGGATACTTACATTCTCTTAGGGCCCCAGTACAATCACAGGGCATCTCTGTGTCCCTGTGTGTGGAAGTATAACCACTACATGACATTCCTGTGTTTGAGTAAGATAAAGATCCTTGAGACGCCTTCAGGGGACTGCTGTAGGCTCAGAACTACAGTAGTGACTGAACCCTAGCCTTCTAATGATCCCCTGCAGAGATTTGCTAGCCTAGAGAATGATGTCCACACTTTCCTTGCTGGGAACAGCCCTGGGAAGATACTTCTTCTGTGCAGAGGGTCTGGGGTGGGCTGCGGTGCCTCATTACCATATGCCATCTGTGATCTCCGGGAGACTGGTAGAGAGAGGGTGTCTGTGATGCCCAAATCCTGCCTGCCCAGTGGGTCAATGAGCCAGTCACATGGACTCAGATGGAGTGACTTCTTTATTTCAGGCTGAGTTGGTAGCCATTTGGGAGCATATAACAGTCAGGGTGCGGACCCTTGGACTCTGACATTGGAGACCCTGTATAAACTACGCGTTGGCCAGTGTCCTGTGACTTCACTGTCCCCAACCAACAGGATGTCGTGGGCCTTGGTAGGAGAGAGGCTCATATCCCAGGCATGGGCCAGCAAAAGCGAGCAGGGCAGTCACTGCCTGATAAACACACAGCCTCACACTCCCTACACCCAGTCCTCTTGTTACCGACTAACAAGAAACTAGCTCACACAAACTGGCTGTTTCAGGAAATTAAAAGGGTATAAAACCAAACTGCCCTGGAGAGGCTCCCAGTGCCCATTTCTGTGTTTATGCCCCAGTAGGGGCTGCTTAGTGTCCATGAGAACAGGCCAGAGCCATCCAGGCTTACTGGAGGTCTGTCCATGTTGCAGGCTCCCCAAGGAACAGCAGCTACAGGTTCCTCCTATGGGGTCTGAGAGGCAGGCCCAGGACAGGACAGGCCTGACTCTGCCAGCCATGCCCTGCTGAAGAAGAGGTACTACCCTAGGCCTCCAGGATAGATGAATGGTTAGGAAGGTGGACAAGAGCGAGAGTACCGCCACAGCAGGCTGGTCTGGAACCAGACATGTAGTACAGCTGTGGAGGTCCCGTGGCTCATTTCTTCTGTGAGGTCCAGCCACCACTACTTGTCCAGTCGTCCCTGGGACAGAAGTTCCACATAGCTCAGGGCACTCTGCAATGATGTCAGGCAGTACCCTTCTTCTCCAATTAAGTACCTATGTGGGAGTGGGAAAAGAGACATGTGTCATCTGGAGGGGACAGATGTACAGCCTAGTCCTCTGGAGGGCAACAGATTCCCTATATGCTTGGACAGCGATGTAGCACAGCTAAGGTTAGGGAGCTGGGTCAGGGGAGGCCTTTCCCCACTGTCAATCCTGGCCTGTTATGGCCCTGCAGTGTACACTGTTCCCCAGGCAGATGCTATGCAGGGGATAACCTTCACCTCCTGTCTAGGGTCTTCTGAAGGCTATGGAACATGCTAACATGAGTGCCCTGTGCAAGGGTGGATCTCAGAGAGCTGTCCAAAAGTAGTGAGGACTACAGGCCTCCTTCAGCTCCCACAGCCTATCATAGCCACTGCTTCAGGTCTGGGAGTAAGGTTCCCTTGTCCCCCTTGCCCAGCTCTTCCCACACCTGGGGACACCCTTCCCCACCCTGGGGAGTCATGTCTGTCTCCTAATCACCCACTAGCCTGGGGCTCCTTCCTACCCTTCATGAATGAATTCCTCCAGGGCAGCACACTCTGACACCAGTTGCGGGAGGCCACTCCTCAGCACCACGAAGGACAGGATGGGCAGCAGGTCATCAGCACCACTGCTGGGCAAAGGCAAGGAGGTCAGTGGGCCTAGGGCCTAGGGACACTCGCCTTGGCTTTCTGAAGCCCTGGCCAGATTGACTACAATTCCTGTACTCCCACCCCTCAAACAGCACAGGAGACTTCCTGGCCATGTTAACCCTGGGCCCCAATACCAGGACCAGTGGAGGGCCACACTAAGCCTCTTCTGATTTCCTAGTTGGCTGTGGTCTCATGCTTTTAGAAGTTTAGGAGCAAATGGCTGAGATTGGACAAGAATCACTCTGCAGCAGGCCCTTTCAGCCCACCTCAGGAGATGTCTCGGTACAGTAGTTGGGGTACACATGAAGAGCTTCTTGGAAGAGCATGGGGAACAAGAAGCAAGGAGGCAGCTGGAACCTGAGGCTATGGCTTGGGTCTGACTACTTCCCCATGGGTCAGGGAGGCTCCCCACACCACCTGTACCTGTTCAGTGTCCTGCCACCTACAGGGACAAGCTTGGACCAAGGCTGTGATTTGCAAACATTTAGCCTGGGAGCTCTTTTATAAAATGGGTAACAAGGGCAGGGGAGGCAGGCTCTGTGGTGAGACTGGAATAGCAACCCAACCTTAGAGAGGGAGAGAAGTATCTGCCCTTCTTTTCCTTGGGTGGAGATCCTCATGCGTGACCTCATACTTGATTCTGATATTTACTTGTGGGACCCCAGGTGCAGGCCAGGGTAACAGTCCCTCGGTCTGCAAAGATTGGTGTCAAGGCTGGTCCTTGGGACAAAGTGTGGCAAAGATCAGAGCTCATGTAAGAGGTGTGGGGGACACTGACTCTAGTCAGAGGATGCAGTTACAGCTGCACTGAGCAGAGTTGAAGGCAGGCTCAAGCATCCCAGAACCCAAGGCTGTGTGGCGTGGGTGGGAAGAACCTGCCCCATCTAGGATGTGCTAGATCAGTGCAGGAAAGGGGCCTCGCTTTGAAAGTGCTCCTTCCTTGCCCCCTCTAAGTATGCACCTAGGGACCAGGTGGGCCTTCCTCAAAGAGCAGCTCTCCATCTCACCAGATTAACCAGGGTTCAGGATCCCTCGGCCTAGTCAGTGGGCACTGCAAGAGCAGCCTGTCCAGATGGACTGAAGCACATGGTTGAGGGGTGGGAGCCCTTTTCCTTGCCCTGTCTCGGCCCGGGGTCTCTGGCAGGAATGAGCTTTATCCTGTGATGATGCCGTCTGGGGCTGCTGAGGCAAGCAGGGCCACCAGGGTCCTCTTTGGCCACTCACAGGGCAGGAACATAAAGTAGCACACCTCCAGGGAGTGTCCCCATTCTGGACTCACATGGCAGCAGCAGGGGGCTGGCATCCAGCCTCAGGCCTGGCCTCTTGCGCACGGCAGTAGTCTTCCGCACAGATGCAGATGACCCGAAGAGTCCGCACTGTGGTACAGAAAAATGGCTTCAGAGGGGTGTGATGTGGTGGTAGGTGAAAGAGGAGGGTTTAGCAAGGGCAGGAAGACTTGAAAGGCCTGTGTGAGGGAGACTATGCTATTTCCTATATCAAGGGGCCTCCTGGTATTGCCCAATCTCTCCTAAAAATGTAGGACTGGAGAAAGCTGAAGGTCACTGCCCCGTATTTGCCTAGTGACAGGCCTGTAGGCTAGCAGGGAAAGTACAGCCCCATCTTCCACCTCTCAAACCTCTGGGCCCCTCAGATCCCCGCACCGATGCACTCCAGCTTCTTCTGGGGGCAGCTCTCCAAGACTAGCAGCCCCAGTTCCTGGGCCGCAGTGCAGTAGGGGTAGGTGGAGGCTTGAGCCTCAGGGACACGTGGGAGGAGCTTGGCAGGGATGCCAAGGGCTGTAGGGGGTGCATTCCTGTACAGCTCCATGCTCCTGTTCACAGCAGCCTCCTGGGTACGGTACACACTCCTAAAGCAGAGAGGCCAGGCTCAGTCACCATGGAGACACTGTTCCAGAGACAAGTAGGGCTGTGGCTGAGGATCTCAGTCCTATGAGAGCGGCTCAGGTATTTGAACAAACGGTCCCTAAACAGGGAGGTGGGTACAGCCACCTACAAACTTTTGTTTGTTTTTGTTTTTCGAGACAGGGTTTCTCTGTAGCTTTGGAACCTGTCCTGGAACTAGCTCTTGTAGACCAGGCTGTTCTCAAACTCACAAAGATCTGCCTGCCTCTGCCTTCCGAGTGCTGGGATTAAAGGCGTGTGCCACCACCACCCGGCCACCTACAAACTTTTAACACCCAAGGATAGCCTCAGGATCAGACAGGCCACTGAGAGCCTGGGGTGGAGACTCCAGCTCACGGGGATGGGGAGCTAAGCTGGAGGCAGTACCTGTAGAGGGCTAGCAGCAGGGGCCACAGTGGGGAGAAGAAGGGCTCCTCGATGCAGGCCAGGCAGCGGTCTTTGGAAGTGGCTGTATTCAGGCTTTCGAAGGCCAAAAGAGTCAGCGAGAGCAGTCTATCTGCCAGAAGCAGAGTTGGGAATATGGAAATGTGCTGTTACCTGCCTCTACCTCTCTAAGTTCAGAGTCAAAGTGCCCTGTTCCCCAGATCCAGGTCCCGTGCATCTAGGCCTGCAGGGGTTGTTCCCACTCGGTCATTCTCCTTGTTCAGCCTCCCACACCCATCCCTTGTCTATCCTATGGGGTATATGGCCTGGGGCTGGGTCTCAGCTCTTCTTTCTTAGGGCTGACTTGGTCACACCAGCTCCCATGTAGCTAGAGTTTGCTAAAGAGAGGGGATGATGGCTCCTTTCTGAAAAGGACTGGCTCCCAAGTCTACAGGAATCCCAGGAATTTAGAGTACTGAGTAAGACCCCAGGCTCCCAGGCTGTCGAGCCTTCCTCACTGGTTCACAGATGTCTAGAAGCCTTGGGGCAGGCATGGCCAGGCCACCTTGTGATCTAAGCTGTGATAGGCACCACTTCCCTGACTCCCACACCAGCTCCACATACTACCTGAGGGACTGGGGTAGCCTAAGGCCTGCTCTTCTGGGCTGAATGCTTGCTCCTATGGGGTATGGGTGGACATTGGTATTTGCTGTCCAGAGCAGCAAGTTGCACTTGAGGGCAGGCAGGTAGCTGCAGCTGGAGCCCTGCACACTCACCGATAGCATTGTGAATGTCCTTCACTGTGCTCTTCAGGCATTCCAGCAAGGGCTCCCTCTTTGCTCCTGGAGTCTGTGGCTCAGATATAGCCACAAACTGCTCCAGGTCCTCGAAGGAACTGTCTTTGTCTGGCAAGTGGGATGAGGCCTCTACTAGGGGTGAGGAAGGCCCTGCTGGGCTGTCGTCTGCCTCTCTGTCTAGAGAGCCTGAGTGGAGTGCGGGGGCAGAAGGTGTGGAAGGAGGTCCATCCAGAGGTCTTGGGGCTGCACTGGGTTCTGAAGGCGACAGCATGCAGTAGAGGCTCTGGGAGGATCGAAGTCGCCGGCTCCCAGGAGCCAGTAGGCCGTTGGCTTCTGGGGGTAGGGAGCAGCAGCCTGCGGCAGGCGCAGCGCTGATAGCGGCCCGGCTCACAACAGGGTACAGTGCACTGTACACTGCACACTGGAGCTTCTTCAGGAGCTGGGAGATTGGGTGATCAGGAAGGCTGCAAGGAGAAGAGCAGGAAGGAGTCTACCTAGGGGGGCACTTTCTAAACCCGCCCATTTTTCTCATCTCCAGCAAACAAGTGAGTACCATAGCAGCCACCCTCAAAGCCAGGCAGGGCCTCGATTTACTTTTTAGCCTTAAGCTTAGAAATCTGAGTTCAATTCCTATTAACTGACCTCAGACACCTGGGCCTTATGCCCTCATCTGTGGCATCACCTGTACAAAATCTGCCACACTATGAAAGATTCAGAGAGGTAACTTCTCTGCTGTTTCCTATTAGTGAATGTTGTGTGACCCATCCAATCTAGAGAAGCGAATGGAAGCCGGCAAACACCTATCAGCACAAAAGGCCCTTCTGCAGGAGCCCCTCGCCCCCCAGGTCTCCATAGCCTAGCCTTTCTAACTAATCTCCTTTCTAACTCTTTCCACATTATCTAGCAGGAAAAACCGCAGGCTGGGGGATGGGCTCTATGCATACCTGAGCAAGTGGGAGACCAGGCTGGTCACTACCGACAGGTCCCCTGGACTCCGCTTAAGCTTGGCTCTCCAGTGCTTTGGCCAGTCCTGCAGGACAGAGGACCTTGGAGGAAAGCACAGTCGGATCTCCACAATGGGATGCCCTGCAAGGACTGTGTGAGGTTGCCCTGGGGTGTGGGAAGGAGCCAACTCCTACAGGCCCATGTGATCCCAGTTCTGCCATTCCTCTGCATGGACCAGTGGTACTCACATGGTCTTGCTCATATTCCAGGATGGCAGCATAGAGGGCTCGCTGCTCCCGCTCCTCTGGGGTCAGAGCAACTTGACTGCAGAACCTCCTGAGGAGGAAGACAAGCTGGGAACAGGGATAGACCTATGGGCTCAGGAAGCCCTTTCCAGGCCTCCCAGAATCCTATAAGACGGGAAGGGGATGCACCTGTTGGCTGCCTCCTGAAGGCGCAGGCGACGCTCCTCCATCTTCCGCTGGAGCTGGGGTAGCAGAGTCAAGGGGCCAGTAGTGTCTGACCTGAGTGGGCCTCCACCCTTACCCTGTGCCTCATCCACTCCATACTCCTACAATACCCTTGATGTCCCAAGGGTCCAGGTAGGTAAGGCTGCCTCTGCCCTCTAGAGATGAGTCCAGTACTGGACAAGGCCAGGAGAACAGCCATTAGTTCAAGAAGGGGCTGTTTCCAGGGAGGCAGACTCGAAGGTAGAGAGTAGTAGTGCTGGGGAGGCCAGGAATGCAAAGCCTAAGGAGGTCCTTGGGAGCAGTATAAGGGTTAGTCTCCTTCACTGCTGGGAAGCCTTACACTTACCTGGCACCTGCTCCTCCCTACTCTGCCCCTTCTCCACCCTCCGCTCAAGACCTCACTCTCATCTCTCCCTAAGGATGCCGTCTCCTCTCTTGCTTTGGCAATCACCAGATTCTCCATCATCTGCCGCTGTAGAGACAGGGTCTAAGGAAAGGAGGAGGAAATAAATCCCAGTTCCTCAGTGCCCTGACCCTTCCCTGAGCAGCCCAGCTCCTCTCTGGGCCTTGCTCACCAGTGATGTCTTCTGCATGGCCTGGCTGGGGTCCAGACGAGCCATCCGGGCCTCATATGTGGCTCTCAGCTTCTGGTTCTGCAGAGAGGCCTTTTCCAGTGGTGTTAGCTCCCTAAAAACAGTAACAAGCTTCTGTCCATGTACAGGAAGTCCAGGAATGTTCTAGTGACCTGAGCAGCCATCCTCACACCCCTCTTGACCTCGTTCTAAGACCAAGATGAAAGCAGATGGCGATGAAGCAGAAAGAAGTGCAGCGGGGAGGGTCAGAGGCAAGCTAGAGATATGTTGCCCAAACATGGGTGTAGAACTCGGTTCTCAAGAGAAGCAGGACATTCGGACTTTTAGGAAAACACAGTTACATCTGTGGCAATAACGTGGAACTCCTGGAAGTTACTATAGGGTTCCCAACAGCAAGATTCATTTGCAACCCACTGAAGAGAGACCGGTGTCTATTCAGTAAGGACTGCCGGAGTCACACACCTCCCTGCTCTCAGCGTCAGCAGACAAAAGGTATGAGGGAAACTGAGGGGAAAAGACTCCATTCTGAAGCTGACGTCTGTATCCACCCCAGGGATGAAGCTGCACACAAAGACAGGTGGGGCCCGAGGAACCTGGTGGGGAAAGCTACATCTGGGACACATGGTAAGAGGGGCCTGATTCATCCATGTTGGGGTCACTGAGTTTCTGCATCTGTGGCTTGGTATCTTTCATTAGTGTAGAAAATTCTCTGCTGTTACATCTTCAAACAATGCCCCCTACCCCATTATCTTTCTTCTCTTTCTAGAACTTAAAAAAACATGCTAGGCCTTCTGTCTTTCCTATTTTATGTCTTGTTCCTGTGACATCTGGATTTTTATCTTTGCTTATTTTTTTCTCTCTCTTCATCTGTGTCTCTACTCTGTTATTAAAAACCTGTACACATTTATTTATTTATTTATTTATTTATTTGTTAGTTTTTTAGAGGCAGGGTTTCTCTGTGTAGCCTCGACTGTTGTGGAACTTACTCTGTAGTCCAGGCTGGCCTTGAACTCACAGAGATTCGTCTGCTTCTGTCTACTGAGTGCTGGGATTAAAGGCATAGGCATGTGCTACCACTGCCTTTTAAGACAGGCCCTGACCTCATGATTTTCCTCCCTTCACCTTCCAAGTTCTGGGATTACAGGCATATGCTACCTCCCCTGGTCAGGCTAGCCACAAATTCAATAGGATAGACGTGAACCTGTGATCTCCTGATTCCATCTCTTGAGTACTGGGATAATAGGAATCAAATTCAGGGCTTCATGTATGCTAGGAAAGCGCTCTACCATGAAGTTACATTCTCAACTATCTAGTATTTATTTATTATTATTATTATTTTGTTTTTATGTGTATGGGTCTTTTGCCTGCATGTATGTGTACCTTTTACCATGTGTGTGCCTGGTGCTCAAGGAGGCAAGAAGAGGGCGTCAGATACTGTAACTAGGTTTGTTTTACTTTCTTTCTTTCTTCTTTTATTTATTTTTTTGCTGGCTCTGACTTTAGAGTTTCTTGTTCATGTGCTTTCAAACTTAGTTTTGTATTTGTAAACAAATCTCAGGGTTGTTTGAACCATGCCTGACAACTATCTGAAATCTTCACAGGTCTATTCTGCAACTACTATCTCATCATTTCGGTTTCTATGTGGCTATCTCTGTTTGCCACTAACTTTTGAAGGATGAATTTGCATCCTAATGGAATTTGCATCTGCTCTGTCAGGCAAGGGTATGTCTACTCTGGGAACCACTTGAACTACCCCAAGGGAAGCTCACTCTGCTCAGCTTCCAACCCCATCCACAGCTTTAGCACACCTCCCATCCTGACAATCTTACTTCTTAGAGTTCTGTGATTCTGCCACCTGCAGCTTCTGGAAGATCTCAGGAGGCAGGAACGGGGAGAGCTTTCCTCCTTCGTCTGAACACACTCTGCGGTGTCGGCTGGTGGGCAAGGGCATGGGAGGAGCCACAGGTACAGCTGGCTTCAGGCATATTCTCCCTGCAAGCCATGTGTAGAACCCTGGTCACCAGGCTAGGGATCATCCCACAAAGCTGTTACCAAGAGCCCCCTTCTTTGAGTACCCACCAAGTTTGGTAGCTGTTGACTGGGCCCGTTCCAGACACTGTTCAGCTAGCTTCAGCATCTTTGAGGTCTCAGGGAGAACTGTTTCCCCACCTTCTAGAAGAGGGACATGGGACTGGTTATGACTCATATCCTTACTAAGAACAAGGAACTGTAAGTTAGGCAAGTTCACCTTTATTCATCTCCTCATAGTTCAAGACAGCATACACACATGACTGGCAGCCCAGCACCAGACTGACTCTTGCTGGCCTTCTGGAGATGGCCATGTAGCACTCATGGCTACTGAACAGAGATATGGGTGCTACAGACTCTCCTGGCCTACCACCTACTAGCTGCCTGTACCAGACTTACACCTGCAGGTGCTGCCGTGAGCACTTCCACCCTTCCACCCTTGACCCTTAGGTGTCTCTGCTGCTCCCTTCCCTCCATGGGCCTGCTTGGATCAGTAGGTGCATCTTTTCCTTATACTTTGCCAAGACTGCCCAGCTCCTGGATCCAATCTCCTGTTCCCCCTTACAACCAAGCTCCTCACAAACTCCATCTTCTCCTCATTGCACCTCCATCTCAGCATCCAGATTCCCCTAGACTGTCCTTACGCAGTCCTGCATTGTCAAAGACAGCAAGCCATTCAAATTTTTTCTGTCCTCTGGGACATTACTTCCCTTAAGGTTCCTCTTGCTAGTCCAGATGTGGTCATCTTTGATGTGTCAGGACCCTGCTGAGCTCTCTTGTTCTCTACTAGCTCTCCCTAACTGTGCTCCTATGTCTAGAGTGTTGCTTGTATCTCAGACTTTATATGCTCACAGTGGAATTCTCTACTTTTTTAAAATTTGAGACAGGGTCTCATGTAGCCTAGGCTGGCCTAAAACTCACCATGTAGCTGAGGATGACCTTGAACTCTTGAATCTCCCCAAGGCTAAGATTTCAGGCTTGTACCTACCACGTTAGTTTATTCACAGCCGCGGACCAACTACAGGGCTTCACGTAGGCTAGCAGAGCATGCTCTAGCAACCGAACTAGATCCCCAGCCCCACAGTGCAATTCACGACTTCTCCCCTGACACATACATAAAGCTACCCATCCTCTGCTTGGAACATCCCCTCATGCTGGCAACTCACCATCAACCCCAGCAGGTCTGGTTGCTTTCTGCTTCAAGACACATCCAAGGTCTCTACTCCTCCCAAAGCTGGGTAGAGCTCTGGGAGGTTCCCAGAATTCCACTTCCAGCCCATACGTACAAAGCACTGCTGAACTATTTCTCTTGGGCTTTAAATGTTCTTCTGCTGGTAATGCCCCCACTTCTATGCAGCTCTCTCTTCACTGCCTGGAGGCCGTGTCGTGACTCAATTCATGATATGTCTCCTAACCCATAATACTGCTCTTCAGTGCCACCATGTTTATGATATTCTATACTAATGATAATGACCAGGCTGGAAAGAATCAGGAGACCTCCAGCTCTGGGGACCATCAAGGGCTAAGATGTCCGCAACGTTGCCATCATGCGAAGAAGCAAGTCCGCAAGCATACCTGTAGTGTTTTCCATGTCTTCCAGCAATGCCTGGGAGATGTAGTGGATGCTTCTCAGGTATCCCATGTATGCCTCCTGTGTCAGGGGAGAGAATGGCAGGGCTCAGGCTAGCAGGGGGAAGTGCTTGCGTCATGCCTGCCAGGAGGATGTGGGTTGAGAGACTTCTAAACTTCAGTGATAGTCCATCTAGGAAGAGACAGTACCCCCACTGCCTAGACTTGAAGGAAAAAATAAATTCTGTCTGAGAACAAAATTAGGAGTTTCTTCCTACAACTTTTGCACTAGCGAGTTCCCAGCTGGCCACATCGCTCCCCTCACAACCTTGCTCTGCAGCACCTGTAGGAACAACGCTTCAGTCCTGAGGCCTGGTAAAGCAGCCTCAGCCGAGATACGTCTTCCACTCTGTAGAGCAAAGTCCCCTTCCTGTGTAACTCAAAGACCAGTAGCCTTTTCATGTCTTATAAAAAATATTTCCTGAAAGTCTAAGGAGAGAATTGGGCTCGTCTCTCAGTCTCACTTCCTGGCTTAGGCTGTGAGAAACAACGCTCTCCGGGCTCCAGAGTTGCAGGTTTTAACTGTAGGACAGCTCAGGACAGAATGCACTCTGGGACGTATGTGCTTTGTTTTATCCATGGTCAAATTACCCGTCTTTCATTAACACTTCAGAGATTAGGATAAAATGGATTTCAGGCAGGATTTTGGTCTTGTGGGGAGCACCTGATACCCTAGAAAATGAACTCGGGGAACTGGACGAACACTGATTCTTCCTCTCTAAGGGTAGCTCAGGGTGGCCTGGCCGGCTCTTCCACCTGGTTGCCATCCTTTTAATTAGCATTCCTCCTCAGTGACAGGCCACACCCCTTCTGTGCCTGCGTTTCTTTACAAGTGACCTTTGAAAGCAACTGCAAACAGACAGCAGCATAATGAATGAGTCAACAGCCAGTCTTTTCTAGATTAAGACTACATAGCTTCTGTCAAGAATACACGCGCGCGCACACACGCGTCTGTCATCTCCGTCCTGCTTCACAGGTCCTTTGCAAAGAGAACCTCGGCTCTATTTCACCGACTCATTGAACAGATAAACCTGAGACCAAATGCTATTTGAACTGTCCGAGGTTCCCACAGAGCACCCACAGCCGCCCCGCCGAGAGCCTCCGGGTGGGGTCCCAGAGCTGTCGCGCGCGTCGGAAGCGCGATCCCCCTCACACGCCCGCCCTCGCCCACCACGGACCAGGTGCCTCTCGGAGCTGCCGCCGCGCCCCTCCCAGCCTCACCCGGGGCCGGTTGCCGGTGTCTAGCTCGATGGCCCTGTTGGCCAGTTTCATGGCGCTTTGCAGTGGCTTCGCCGCGCCGTCCCCGGCCGCAGCGGCCATGGCGCCGGGCGGGGGAGGCCGCGGCGACAGGGGCGGGGCCGACGCCTCCAAACCGGAACGTGGAGTGTGCAGCCGAGGGAGTTGCGGGAACCGCACACTGCCGGAAGGGACCGACATACACTTCCGTCTGCCCCGCCCCGCCGCGCAGACCTAGGTTTAAGGACTAGAAGGGGCCGGGTGGGTCTTGTCAGCTAATCCGGGCGAACTTGCTCTGCTTCTCGACCAGAAGATTGGTGGAAGGAACGTCGTTTTGCGGTTTTCTGTTATGTGCCAAAGCCCGTGCCAGTTCACCCTCCCGGCTGCCCCTCCTTTTATGGGCCTGTCGCGAGTTCCGAGCGACCCTAAGAACTCTGGGCTCTCGACACAACAGCGGCCACCGTCGCTCCCGGGTCGCTCCTCACTTCGCTCCACCCCGCTCCGATCGCGGTGAACCGAGCGGAGCCGAGTAGCCGGGCGGAAGGCAGCCGAACGGTACAGAGTACAGAGTCAAGTTCAGTCAAGCAGAACCCAGCGGGCCGAGCCACACCGGAGAGCACGGAGCAGAGAGCAAGTGGCGGCCGCCACTATGAAGCGGGACCGGCTCGGCCGCTTCCTGTCGCCTGGCACGGCTCGGCAGCGCGGGAGTTCGGGCGGCAGCTGTGGAAGCGGTCGGAGTCGGGGTCGCCCTTCTCGCACCGGCGGAGCGACCGCTGACGGGGCGGCGGCGCAGCTCAACTGGGGCTCGACGCGCTCTTGCGGGGATACTGGCGAGGACGGTACAGACGAGGCAGGTAGGTTCCAGGCATCCTCTGGCCGTGATGTGAGCCTAGTGATTCTGAGAGCAAACCTAGTTCCGGGGGGACCCGACCTTCTGACTTCTACTGCAGCGACTTTTGGCCAGACAGCCGATCTTTTCCCCTGGGTCGCTGCTATTTAGTGCTTAAGATTTGAAGTCAGACCGGTGTGAGCTTCAGGTCAGCTCTTCGTGCTGTGTACTGCTAGAGTAATTGCTTACTTCCCTAAATTCCAGTTTCTTTTTGGTTAAAACAGACCCACGACCTGTGGTGAGAACTAAGCTAAATTAACTATTCGTTCCCAGTCTGGCCGAGAGTTTGTGTATAGGCGGCAGCTGGTTAGGGTAACAGCATCAGGTTTGCATAGTGTTCTTCATCTGAGAATGACTTTTTATGCATGCTGTCCTTTAATTTCCCTGAGGGCAGGCAACGAGGTGGCATTGTCCATTCTCTTTTTTTTTTTTTTTTTTTTTTTTTTTTTTTGGTTTTTCGAGACAGGGTTTCTCTGTAGCTTTGGAGCCTGTCCTGTAGACCAGGCTGGCCTCGAACTCACAGAGATCCGCCTGCCTCTGCCTCCCGAGTGCTGGGATTAAAGGCGTGCGCCACCACCGCCCGGGTCATTGTCCACATTCTGCAGACAGGGCACCTATGCGTGGACAATAAGTCAGCTTCTTGAGGCACAGCTGGGACACATTTTCAGGATCAGGATGTGTGAGCAAAGGTTAAGTTACGTCTTCATTGGAGGCACCTGCAGTTCTTTGAGAGGAGTTAGGCTCAGTGGCATATGCCTGACATCCCAGCCCTTGGAAGGCTGAGGGAGAGGATTATGAGCTCCAGCCTGGGCTATTCAGTGAGACCTCCACCCCCACCTCAAAAAATATTTGAAAGATTTTTTTGACAGTATCCCTCCAAAGTTGAATGTTCAGTGAGGAAGGCCAGCTCCCGAGCCCTGCTGTTAGTGTTTAGGAAGCCCCTGGAAGGCATGTCTCTGCTCTAGGTGCCGGGAGGCTGGTGGGAAGTGTGTCTCACGTTGTAAGTCCCTTCCTTACTGTCACATTTGCTTCTTTGCTCAGGAGCAGGCCGAACTCTTGCCATGGGGCACTGTCGCCTCTGCCATGGGAAGTTTTCCTCACGGAGCCTCCGCAGTATCTCTGACAGAGTGCCTGGGGAGACCGCAGAGAGACTGTCCCCAGGGGAACGTGTCTTCATTAGGGACTTCCAGCGTCTGCTGGGTGTCGCTGTGCACCAGGACCCAGCCCTGCCTCAGTTTGTCTGCAAGAACTGCTACACCCAGTTCTATCAGTGCCACAGCCTGCTCAGGTCCTTCTTACAGAGAGTCAATGTCTCCCCAGCGGGCCAGCGGAAGCCTTACACAAAGTAGGCTCTTGTTGGATTTCTTCAGGGGTCATCATCCTGTATCCTGGGTGTTGACTTGTGGGGAGGACAGAAGCCAGTGTAAGACTCTGATGGTGCCACAGTGAGGTGCCGTGGTGGCAAGGTTTGCAGAGATCTGAGGGTGATGAGCTGTCATCAGAAGAGAGGGGACAGGGCTGCTAGTGGAGGGTTCCTGGGGAGATTGGTGACCTTGAGAGGCTCCTAAACTGTGGCCACACCGATGCTTTGCAGGTTTGGTGTTCAGCCTCCCACAGTGGCAGAGGAGGGAGCATGCATGGGTGAGTGTTGTTGGTGCCAGGGTGGGCATTCCAGGTTGGGCCTAGTGTTGGCCACGGTGAGACTGACTCTCTGTTGATTCCCTCCAGCTGATCTGATCACCTCGAGCCCTCGGTGTCTGCACAGCTTGGTGGGCTGGGTCCATGAACATGCAGCCAACTGTGTGTCTCTGCCCAGCCTCCAGAGGACACTGTCCTCTGAGTACTGCGGCATCATCCAGGCTGTGTGGGGCTGTGACCAGGGCCATGACTTCACCATGGACACAGACTCCAGCTGCAGAGCTCTCTTTTTGGACAGTGCATTAGCAGTGAAATGGGCATGGGGCAAGGAGGTATCACCACGGCTGGCTCAGAACTCAGAGTTAAACCCCACTGGAGTTTCCTCTCAGCTCTGCCGGGCCAGAGAAACCCAAGGTGGATCTGAGACCAAGACACTGCCCAGTGTGGATGTGGCCCTGCTGCCCTCACATGGAGACTCTGTGGGACCTGGGATAGACCCCTATACTCAGCCAGACTTGGTTCCCAGTGAGGCCCCAGGTAAGTAGCACCTGTGGCTTAAGCTAGAGCAGGATTCAGGTTACTGACCAAGGTTGTCTTCAGCAGAAAGTGGATGTCTGTACTATTTGAGGGGAGGTCAGGGTATAGCAGAGGAAGCTGGTGGGAGAAGATGGGGATCTTCTATTGGAATAGACTGTGGCTATTCCAATACTTAAAGTAGGCTGGTCTACCAGCCTGTCTTGATGTCTTGTTTCTGATCAGGCGTCTGATTCAACAGTTTCTGTAATGACATGTTCCTCTGGCATCCAGTCTTCCTTTAAGCCTGTCCTTAGGCCACAGGGTACTGGTTGTTCTTGTAGGCTGAGGGGACTGAGAGAGAAGAATGGGGTCATTGTCTGCGAGACATGGAGGCAGACAATGAGGCTGCTGCTTTACCATAGTGTGGGCCAGTGTGGTAACCTCTTCTGCTGACTGGCTCTTCTGTGGGGCGTGGACCCCACCCACCCGTGCTGTGGGTTGGGTGCAGCTGTTCCTAGGCATCATGTTGGGGAGAGTTGGGCTCAGCTTTCTGCCTGCATCTTGCCTTCATATGCTAGTTTTCATGGCCGCTTACGGGTGCTCAGCTGGTTCCCATCTGCAAATCCCCATTGGGCTCTTTAAAATCACAAGAGGGTTGCCAGGCATAGAGGCACACACCTTTAATCCCATCATTTAGGAAGGCAGAGGCAGCCAGGTCTCTATAAAGAGTTCCAGGACAGAATCAAGGCTACATAGAGAGACCCTGACTCTCAAAAAAAAAAAAAAAAAAAAAAAAAAGAAGGGTTGAAGATGGCTCAGTGGCTAAGAACACACGCTGTTCTTGCAGAAGACCTTGGTTCAGTTTCTAGCACCCACATGGTGGCTCATCACCATCTATAACTCCAGTTCCAGGGGACCTGAGGCCTTCTTCTGGCCTCTGCTGGTACCAGCATGTACACAGGCAAAACAGTCTTATACATTAAAATAAAGAAGAAAAGAAAATTAAGAATTCAGGTGCCCATGTGGTTCAGCTAGAAATAAAACAGAGATTGACTCAAGGCAAGGACCTAGGAGGATGTCATAGACATCCTAGAAGATGGTATCTTAGACTGCTTGGCTTTATAAAGTGTGTGTACACCTCTTTTGATAACGGTAGCCTTTAAAATGTTGTAAACTATCCAGAGTGGCCTGTTCTCACCTAGAACACTGACCTGAATCCGAAAAGAGTCAGCTTGCTGATATGGTGCCTCCTGTTTCTTTGGACAGAGACTAGCATAGTGAGTCCGGGGAGGGGCAGTGAGAATGGAGGAAATGAGGCAGGGGCCTTCTGACCCTAGTAAGGAAGGCTGTGTCCTTAGACAGGGACATTGCCTCCTTACAGGTGAGGCCCTTTCTGTGCTCAGTGTTAGTAACCAGAGCCTGTTTTTTTGTTTCCCAGGGCAACTGGGTGAGAAGCAGGTTCCATCTTCAACCTCGGATGATCGGGTAAAAGACGAGTTCAGTGACCTTTCTGAGGGGTGAGAGAAGAGTGGGTTTAAAAAGCCTAAAATTTCTCCTTCGAAATTTAGACTCAGCCTCCCTAGAGCTGCTACCCTTGGTTGGCATGTTTGCCTTCCCTCCTTCTCAGAGGTGGGGAGGAGAGGAGTGGCCAGGGGAGCTCTGAGGCCTCTGGCCCCAGAGGAAACGTACTGCAAAGGGAGACACAGTCCCTATCCTAACCCAAAGCATTCTGGAATCGCCTCTTTGAAACTGCTCCAGGGTTGGTCTTATACCGTTATCAGTCTGCTTCCTCTTTAAAGGCCTTAGTTTTGTGCCAGCTGCAGGTGTCACTAGAACAGAGGATGCTCGATTCAGGCCCTTCGGGATAGTAATGTTGAGACTTGGAGCAGAAGCTCTGTGTAGGGTGAGGAGAGGCTAGCCTCCCTTGCCAGGGGCGTATCAGGGTCTGTTTGCTCTGGGTTGAGAACTGTCAGTTGGTATTTATCCCCTTCTATTCTGCCCGGTGGCTTAGACTGGGGTGTATATGCACCATCATCTAAATAGGGAGGGACAAACTGAATTTTACTTCAACTTCTGTGAGGACCAGGGGTATTCCTGGGCTGTTAGACTGCCTGTAGCCTCAGGCCTAAACTCATCTAGACACCGAGGGCTTGTTAGACTGACTTCATTAGACTGACTTCGGCTGCTCAACAAAGGCCAGTGGTTCATCTTTTAGGGTGAAGGTCATAAACCATTTGTTGTTGTGAACTTTGAAATGGCTAACAATGTTCCTGTGTTTACAGTTGGTGGGCAAACAGTTACTTTCTGAATCTGCCTTTAAGCTTCCCACTCTCCAGGCTGTAAATAAATGAGCTGTTTCAGGGTTTGGGGTCTTGGTATTTAGGAAAGAGTGGATTTCAGGGACGGAGAATTGCTAGCTTGCTTGGTTTCAGTGACTCTGGCTTGCCCTTCCTGTTAGGACATAAATTGAGGAATTGGGGTATTTTAGATTTTTTTTAAGACATGTTCAGAAGCGAAGCATGGGTTGTGGGGTCTGTAGCACGTAAAGACAGAAGATGGCAATGGGTTTGTTGTCCACCTAGGTCAGTGATTTGCTGAAAGCTCTCTCATCTTTCCTAGAGACTTCCTGAGTGAAGATGAGAATGATAAGAAGCAAAACCCACAGTCCTCGGATGAGTCCTTTGAGCCCTACCCGGAAAAGAAGTAAGCGTAGAGCCCTGTGGAAGCATATGATGTCCAGTGATGTGGTAGAGGTCAGCCTCGGCACATGGCAGTCACGAGTGTTTCAGAATGGGATATGGGGGTCCACACTTCCTACTGGCCTCAGTCAGTCACCTCCTGTTTTTCCTTTGGCGCCAACTCCTAAGTCCGGTTAGCATGGTGGCTTCTTTTTCTCTTTTTATTATATTTATTTATGTGTGTGTGTGTGTGCGCGTGTGTGTGCATATGTTCCACATGGGGAGGTCAGAAGACTACTTCTACAAGTTCTAGGGCTCAAACTCGGTTGTCAGGCTTGGTAGCAAGTGCCTTTCGCCTGGGGAGATGTCAGTGGCGTCTAAATGAATCAGGAGGTCTGTTTGAAAGCCCGGGTGAGCAACCGAATATGATGGGCTTCTCCTTGACCTTTGGTCACTCTTTCTGGTGGTTTGGGGACCTGGTCTAAGTGTGTATGACAAGATGGCAGGCAGCTCTGTTGATAAGACACAGCCCCATTGTAGGGAGTACCTTAGTGGTCCTTTTCTAGTCCTGTTCCTAGTGAGTGAGTCCCTTAGCATCTTTCTGACCTTACTCTGGCTATTCCTTTTGCTACCTGGACCATGCCTCTCCTGTAGTCCAGGAACTCAGCCTTGTGACCATTCTCAAGTTGGCCCTTGTCTCTGATTTCTTTGGCCAGCCAGACATTGTCCATTCTTTGTTAAGCCTCTTGTGTGACTTTGCTTTCCCCTTCTTTCTCCAAACAAACATAAGATCCTAACAAGGAGAGACAGAGCTAGTTTTTACTTGGGTCTCTTTCCTCTTTTTCCTCTTAGCCCTGCACCGAGAATACCCGCATATCCCAAAGCTAGATAGTGACTGCTGCGTTGCCACAGCGCTCTGAGCATTTCCCAGCTCAGAGTGGAAATCCAGAGAGCAGCTCTGAGCACCATACTATCGGCCAAGAAAACCCTACGAAAAGATTGAGAATTTCTTTTTTTTTTTTTAATGTAAGTTCTAATATTCTTCATGAAAAGAGAAAGAAATAAAAGTACAGCAGGAGACATGGGGAGATCAGAACCAGAAAACAATACCAAGCCACATGGCCTCAGCAGGCCTCACAAGACAGAGAGCTGTCTGGGGAACATGACCAGACTGCAGGCTGGGCTGCCACAAGGAACTCCTGTTCCCTTTTCAGTGTCCTCCACTTTGAGCCAGGGTTGGTGAATTTCATTTTTGGAAGGTGGGGGAGGTGGTTGCTCTGAGCGCCTGCTGCTGAGATGTGGACAGCCTGCTCCACTGTGTACTTGTCTCGCTAAGGCTTGAGGCAAAGGTAATCTGCTTTGGGTGGGGCACATGAGATACATTTTAAGACACCTTTAGAAAAATGAACTATTTTAGTGGGAACTGTACTTTGCCTGAATGTTTCTTTAATTTCAGACATTATAATACGGCTCAGCTATGGGTTTTTTAAATATATATTTATTTGTTTATTATGTATACAATGTTCTGTCGGCGTGTATGCCTGAAGGCCAGAAGAGGGCACCAGACCTCATTACAGATGGTTGTGAGCCACCATGTGGTTGCTGGGAATTGAACTCAGGACCTTTGGAAGAGCAGGCAATGCTCTTAACCTCTGAGCCATCTCTCCAGCCCCCTCAGCTAGGGTTTTAAAAATAGTTTTTTATGTGTATATGTGTGTGCCTGAGTTCTTGTATGTGTACCAATCATATGCAGGAGATCTTGGAGATCAAAAGAGGGGCATCAGATCTGGGGCTGTAATTATAGATAGTTGTGAGCTGCTGTGTAAGTGCTAGGAACTAAACCTGGGTCCTCTGTAAGAGCATCCAGTGCTCAGCAACCTCTAAGCCACCTCTCCAGCCCCACAGCAGAGGACTTTTGAGGACAGAGTGTCGAGATACCCTTGGTCTGTGTGCCTGCTCACATTTTTGCCTCCTCAGCCCTTTCTCTTCGCCTTTAGAGTTCTGGCTGGCCGGATACTCATCCTGAGTAAATAACGGAGCTTCAGGCATGGACTGGTCAGAGCACTGTGGTTCAAAGCAGAGGACACCTGAGCTTAGACAGGGCAGTCAGATAGGATTTGAAGTGTTTACCTATGAAACATGGCACAGAACCTAAAGTAGTCTAATGTACCAGGGAGTTACTACCAGAAAAGGCCATCCCACTCACCCAGGAGATAGGTCAGGACATAGGTGTGGAGGGGGACATTGGACAGTTATCAGACAGGAAGAGGCGGAATAGCCTGTATGTTGTAGGCTAGTGATTTTTTTTTTGTGTGTGTGTGTGTGTTTTGTTTGAGATCCTTTCTTACTATATATAGCTCTGTCTGATCTAGAATTTCCTATGTAGCCCATACTGGGCTCAGACTCACTGTGTAACTCAAGCAGGACTTGAAATTCTGATCCTTCTGCCCCAGCTTCCTGAGAGCTGTAGCGTGTGCCATCCTATGGGGTTACTTAGGTTTTTTTTTTTTAGATAGGGTTTGATATATTCCAGTCTGGTCTTGAGCTCTATGGTAGTTGATGGTGACCTTGAACTAATCATACTGACCTCCCAGATGCTGAGATGGAATTTCACTATGTAGTCCTGGCAGATCAGGATGGCCTCAAACTCAGAGAGCCATCTGCCTTTGTCTTCTGAGTGTTGAGAGTAAAGTGTGTACCATTATGCTTGGCTTTAATTCTTAAAATTTAACTGTTTTAGTTTTTAAAAGATTTATTTAGTTTTATGTGTCTGGCTGTTTTGCATGCATGCATATCTTTATGCCCAGTGAACACAGTGCCTTCAGAGATTTGAAGAGGGTATTGGATCCCTGGGACCAGACTTAGATGGAGGTGAGCTGCCGTGTGGGTACTGGAAATCAAACCTGGGTTCTCTGCAAGAGCAACAAGTATCTCGGCCACAGGGCCATCTCTAATACTAGGACAGCTTAGACTACATGAGATCCTGCCACAAGCACCAACAAAATCTTTATTTGGCTCTTCATTGTCTCTAAAAGTTCTGTGGTAAATTTCAATTGGGTCTTTCTATTTCTGCCTTCCAGAAAAGGTCACTTGTATTTTTATTTATTTATTTTTGCCGTCTTGGAGATTGAGCCTAGGGCCTTGCATATGCTCAGTAAACAATGCGCTGTGCTTCTCAACCTCCTCATCCTCCTTTTTTTTTTTTTTTAAGTTTTTGAGTAAGGGTCTTGCTTTTATTTGTTTGTTATTCAAGACAGGGTTTCTCTGTGTACCATCCCAAGCTGTCCTGGAACTTACTCTGTAGGTCAGGCTGGCCTCGAATTTAAAGATCCGCCTGCCTGTGAATTTAAAGATCACACTGCAGGGCATGTGCTTCTTTGCTCAGGCAAACTTTGAATTTGTAATCCTCCTGCCTCATCCTCCTGGATTGGAGTTTTGAATATGTGTTACTACAGCCAACTTCCATTTTGTTTTTGACAGGGATTTCAGGGAATCTGTTGATTGCTTGGGTAGACTGTATTGGAAATGTATTGCCATTGTATTAGGGTTCTGTAAAGGAATAAAATGATATATACTGAAAGAAGATAGATTACATTAGTTTACATGATTCAGTCTGAGTCATCTAACAATGGCTGTCTTAAACTGCAGAGGCCAAGAACTGAGTAGCTGCCCAGTCCTTGAGGATAGGCGCCTCAGTGGGCCTAACCTGGTGTTAAAGGCCTGGAGGATTCCTGGATAGCCACTGTTCTTCAGTTCATCTTGGAAGCCCGAAGAAGCTGGGTTCTAGGATCAGCAAAGGAACACAGCAGCAATAGTAGAATAGATTAACTTGCTACCCACGTTAGGTGGGTTTTCCCTCTTCAAATAACCTCATCAGGAAAGTCCCTCACAGATGTGCTCTTTTGATTCCAGAGCTAAGCAAGTTGACAACCAAACTTTTTTTCGAGACAGGGTTTCTGTGTATCCCTGGCTGACCTAGAACTTGCACTGTATAGACTAGGATGGCCTCACACTCAGATTCACCTGCCTCTGCCTCCTGAGTGCTGGGATTAGAGGTGTGTGCCACCACTGCTGGACAGTCATAGCCGTCTTTTAATGTTAGGAGTGTGTGTGTGTGTGTGTGTGTGTGTGTGTGTGTGTGTGAGAGAGAGAGAGAGAGAGAGAGAGTGTCTTGGTATGTCATAGGCTAGATAGGCTAGCCTTGAGCTCATGATCCTTCTGTTTCTGTCTCCTGAGATGCTGTGATTATAGGTAAGCGATACCACATCCCTTACCCATATTAGTTCATAGCCCTGGTTGTCCTGGAACTCACTCTGTAGACCAGGCTGGCCCTCAAATTAATTCTTATCCATAAATACAAAATAGTCTTTCCACTTACTGTCTTTAAGTGTTATACAATTGTTAGCATATAAATCTTTCACTTTCTCCGGTTCTCCCCACCCCCTGAGACTCTGCGTAGTCCTGGCTGTCCTAGAACTCACTCTTTAGATCAGGCTGGCCTGAAACTCAGAGCTCTCTCTGCCTCTGTCTCCCAAGTGCTGGTATTAAAGGCATGCACCACTTGGCTCTCTGGTCAGTTTTATTCCTAAGTATCTCATTCTTTCTAGGGGATGCAGAATCCCAGAAGGATAGGGCTTGATCTAGATCTAAAGTACTGCCAATAAATAAATAATAACTACCAGGGCTTTTCACAGAAAGTTAAGTACACTACTGAACTGTTTCACCAGTTTTTTCTTTTTAAACCTTTGTATTCATATATGTAGTTTATTTTGGTTTTCAAGAGAAGATTTCTATGTAGCCCTGGCTGTCCTGGAACTCACTTTGTAGATCAGGCTGGCCTCAAATTCAGAGATCCACCTGCCTCTGCCTCCTGAGTGCTGGAATAAGGGTTTGAGCCACCATACCTGGCTCACCTTCGTATTTTTAAATAAGGTCTCACTAAGTTGCATGTTAGCCTTTACTTTGTGATTCTCTTGCCTCAGTCTTGAATGGGTAAGATTTCAGGCCTGCAGGACCTGATTTGGCTTTTGTTATTGATTAAAAATATTTGAGTCTGGAGAGATGGCTTAGCAGTCAAGGGTACTTGCTGCTTTTGTAGAGGACCTAGTTTTGGTTACTTGCACCCGTGTGACCTCCAAGAAGTCTAGTTCCAGAGGATCTGACGCCCTCTTCTGGCCTTCACAGACAATGTGCAGCATAGACATACATGCAGCCAAAATACCCATACACATAAGATAAAATTAAAAAAATACATTTGATGATGGATCAAATTTAGGATCTTGTGCATATTGGACAGCTGTTTTACAATTGAGCTACACAGAAAATTGGTGAGTTTTTTAATGTTTACTTGTTTAGAGGTGAGTCTTTCAGGTCTCTTCTGGGCTATATTCAAATTTTCAGGCTCAAGCAGCACCTGAACAGCTGAGATGTCAGGAGGTATGCACCGCCATGCCGGACTTTTATCTTGTTTTTTGAGACAGGGTTTCTCTGTGTAGTCCTAGTTTCCTGGAGCTCACTCTGTAGACCAGGCTGGCCTTAAACCCAGAGATCCGCCTGCCTCTGCCTAGTGAATGCTGGGATTAAAGGTGTGTGTCACCACTGCCTGGTCTATCATTTTTGATGCTTTTGAACAGGAGTTGTCTTCTTAGTTTCTTTTTCTTAACTATTTGTTGTGAGTATAGGAAATACAGTTTGGGGCTGGAGATACCCTAGGTGCTAAGTGCCTGACAGAACCTAAAGTCCAGTGGTAATGCTGACGCCCTATCTAGCATGAGATCATCTGGTAAAATGACTGACATTTAGAATTCTCTACCATTTCCCACATCTCCATCTCTTGTTTATAGCACACAGGACTTTAATTCTGAAATTACATTATGAAATAGTATGTGTGCTCCGGTGCTACCATCTGTTGTGCATTCCATCCCAAGGTAACTGCCCCAGACTTATAACCCTCCCAGAGCTGTGCTGACTGTGGTGCTAATGATAGGTGGGGCCCTAGTTTGCACAGAGGCAGCTAAGGCAGAAAAGCTTGAAGAAAACTGGACATGCAGGAAGAGATAAGAATCATCTGCAGATAGAAACATCACTAGACTCTTTTCTTTACCCCTTCTAGGGTCTCTGGTAAAAAGAGTGAAAGCAAAGATACCAAGAAACCCGAAGAGCCCAAAATCAGAAAGAAGCCTGGGCCCAAGCCTGGGTGGAAGAAAAAGCTCCGATGCGAGAGGTAAGCAGGCTGCAGTGTGGGGCATTTGCATATTAGGTCAGCACCTCCACATGTGCTTTGCCTTACAGGGAGGAGCTGCCCACCATCTATAAGTGTCCTTACCAGGGCTGCACAGCCGTGTACCGTGGGGCTGATGGCATGAAGGTAAGGAATGGGCATCACCGTCAGGTCTGGGTGTGCCTGACTGAGTTGTCCTGTGTGCTAACATGAACCTGCTGGAGGCACCTGGTATTTGTGCAAACTTCTCAAGGGCTCACACAATTCTAGTGGATGTGGAATCAGCCCCTTGCTCTAAGACACTGGCTTAAAGGAGCCAGTGCTATAGGGTAGGAAGTAATTGGCTCTTTCCAGTAGTCTATCAAGTGCTGAGACTTTGACACAGGCTCTCCTGGGAGGCAGGATGTGCCCAGGTTAAACACCAGGGTCTCTTGTCCCTTCTTCCTCTAGAAGCACATTAAGGAGCACCATGAGGAGGTCCGGGAAAGGCCCTGCCCACATCCTGGCTGCAACAAGGTCTTCATGATCGACCGATACCTGCAGCGACATGTGAAGCTCATCCACACAGGTACCTGCCTCAGGCTGTTTGGTGTCAGTGGATCCCAGGTGCCCAACCAGAGGGACATACCCACTAGAAGCAGGCAGTGACCAAGTGGGTCACAGAGCTTCCTGTCAGGTGCTTCTATATCAACATGGGTATTCTGATTCAATATACAAATTGGAGGCCTGTCTGTTGAATTCCTGATGGAGGCAGGGTTTTTTGTTTGTTTTCCCCCCTGCAAGGTCAGAGCAACTTTTCAGGATTGATAACATAGAAACCCTGATACTCTTCTGTGAATTCACCACCTTTAAAAATTAACACTAGAGTACCAGGTGGTGGTGGTGCATTTGGGAGGCAGAGGCAGGTGGATCTCCAGGCTCGAGGGCAGCCTATTCTACATAGTGGGTTTCAAGATAGTCAGGGCTATATACAGAAACCCTGTCTCAAAAAAGAAAAATCAAACCAAACCAACAAACAAAAAAACTAGAGCTGACTGGAGTTTATCTTTGTAGGACCCATATGGTGGAAGAAATGACTCTTGCAAACTGCCCTCTGACCTCCATACACTTGCCACACCACTCCCAAATTTAAAAAATGTAGAAAAAATTTATCTCTTACATTTATTCAGGTAGACTTGTTACATTTTTCTGAGGTTTACAAATGACAAAAATCATGTTACATCAGCATTTATACATTTTATTGTTGGGTTATATGCTTGGTTTTATGATGAAATCCAGCTGTATGTCAGCTTTCTAATCTCTACGTCTTGGTAAGCATTTGGGCACATGTCTCCTGTTGAATAACTTCCTTTGGTCTAGATCTTAAAGCTGTCTAGCCAGTCAGTAGTGGGCACAGCAGGAGCTTTTTCTAAAGAGGTGACACAATATAGACTAGTTCAGCTTAGCCATAGGTCGTAGGTATTTTATAGCTGTGTAGGCAGCATGGGTTGTAACAAGTAGAATTAGAATTAGTGCATAGTACTGGTATGGCCATAGTTGAAAAAAGAAAAGTGCTTCTGGCCAGGCGGTGGTGGCGCATGCCTAGCACTCGGGAGGCAGAGGCAGAGGCAGGCGGATCTCTGTGAGTGAGGCCAGCCTGGTCTACAAGAGCTAGTTCCAGTACAGGCTCCAAAGTTACAGAGAACCCTTGTCTCGAAAAGCAGCAACAACAACAAAAAAAGTACTTCTGCACATGACATGCATGTAGAGGTTGGAAGAGACTTTGTAGAAACCAGTTCTCTCCTTCCATGTGGGCTCTGGGGTTGAATCCAGGTCATCAGGAGACTTTACCTGCTGAGCAGGTAGAGTTGTTTTTGAGACAGTTTCATGTAGTTCAGGGCGGCCTCAAATTTGATACGCAGCAGAGGTGACCTTGTTGAGCACTGAGATTACAGGTGTGTGCCATGCGTGTGATATGGCTAAGTTTTTGTTCAAGAGCTTAAGCTGATTTTCAAAGTGTATTGAACAGTTTTACTTCCACCAGTGATCTTACGCCCATTGTTTGTCTTTACTTTGGCCTGACTTCTAGAGAGAACTTCTCCAGAGGTGTGTGCCCCTAAAGGCTGTCTGTTTTACTTTGGAAAAGGAGCTTCAGGCTGGATATGATGGTGCACATATTTCTTTATGCATTCTCTATGTAGGCCACCAGGGCTACATAGTGAGATCTTGTCTCAAAAACAAGACTTTAAATCCCAGCACTTGGAAGGTGCAGGTGAATCTCTTGTGAATTCAAGGTCAGCCTGGTCTACAGAACAAGCTCCAGGATAGCAAAGGCTACACAGAGAAACCCTCTCTCAAAAGACAAAGAAAAAACAAACAAGCTTCAAATTCACACAATTTGTGTGGGGGAAAATTTAGCCATGTAACAGTGTTTTTTTTTTTTTTAATTATTTTATTGTTAAAAAGAGAGATTTACAATTACTCCCCTTGTCCCCGGCCCTCCCGCTCCTCCACTACCCCACCTCTCCCCCTGCTTCCTAAAGAGGGGGCAGGGTATCTTGCCCTGTGGGAAGCCCAAGGCCCTCCCCACTCCATCCCGGCCTAGGAGGTGTGCATTCATATAGACTAGGTTCTCCCATGTAACAGTTTTAAGAAATTTATCTTTATTAATGAACTGCCTTGTACTAGAAACATTAGTGAAGTTCTTTGTATCAGAATTGTCTTTCATTTTAAATAATGTTGGGTTCTCAAAGGTCCTTATTTAGGCACACCTTTGTGTTTTATAAAAGCAATAATAACTCACTCATCTTGGAGGAGATTTGGGTATTTGAGACAAGTGCTCATCATCCCTCTGCTCTTGCAGAAGTGCGCAATTACATCTGTGATGAATGTGGGCAGACCTTCAAGCAGCGGAAGCACCTTCTTGTCCACCAGATGCGTCACTCGGGAGCCAAGCCACTGCAGTAAGTGTGGGCTGGGCACTTCCTATGACTGGGACAAGGCACAGCTTACCTCACCTGCCTCTGCCCCCCAGGTGTGAGGTCTGTGGGTTCCAGTGCAGGCAGCGAGCATCCCTCAAGTACCACATGACCAAACATAAAGCAGAGACTGAGCTGGACTTCGCCTGTGACCAGTGCGGCCGGAGGTTTGAAAAGGCCCACAACCTCAACGTGCATATGTCCATGGTCCATCCTCTGACCCAGACCCAGGACAAAGCCCTGACTTTGGAAGCAGAGCCCCCACCTGGGCCCCTGAGCCTCTCTGGGACCATGGAGAGTCAAGCTGTGAAGCCTGAGCCTACCTGAGGACTGAAGGTGGAATACTGGACATGTTGAGCTGCTTGAGCTCAGCAGTGTGATGTGAGGTTTAAAGACATTAATGTCCCTCATTTCCCTGCTGGCATAGTTCTGCTTGCTCTTTGGACCCCACGCTGCACTACACTTCACTCAGGATGAGGGAGGTGGGCTTGGTGTGCACTTCAGTCTGCTATGGTACCAGCAGTTTATTTTCCTATGGACACTGAGCAAAATTTAAGGCCAGACACAATTATGAATAATTAATTTTTTCCTAACTAGAGTAATCAAGGAGATTTGTAATCTACTTTCTAGTGTAACAAGAGCTCCATGTTATGCTTGCAATAAATTATTCACAAAGGTGCTGGCTGGTGCACTGAGACAGGTAGTCAGAGCAGATGAGGCTCCTGGTAGAGATCAAAGCTGGGGCCAGCCTGCCGCCTTTGCAGGAGGACGTTGCTCATCTCAGGGTCACAGTCTTCTCGGCCAGCCAGCAGCTATGAGAAAATACATTGTTTAGTGCCCACAGCCTCTCAGTAGAGCTGGGGCCACTTGAGATAGTGTTCCACAGCACAGACCTGTCAGGCTGGCAGCACAGCTCAAGTGCCACCTGCCTGTGACTTCTCAGCTCAAGAATATCGCTGGGTTTGTTACCTCTCTCATGTTGGAGAAGCACTGTTTTGGGCACTGAGGTATCAGCTGCAGCAGAAAAGTCCGTGCTTCCGTTATCAGCTGTACAGGGCTACCCTAGAACAGAGAGGCGGTCGTGCGTCAGGCACACTGAATTGGTACTAGCGTAGCTCACCTGCTGTTCCTAAGGGATAAATAGCTGCCTCACAGGCGGGGGACCTTACTTGGAGCTTTAACCTTTTGCTGGCCTGAGGCAACACAGTCCTGGTTTCCCCATCCACAAAGAGCTGCATCAGCTTGAGGTACATGTCCACAGCGACACACAGGAAAGTCTCTTCCTTGATGATGGCGTCTTCACTGAAGTAGGAGAGAAGACTGCAGGTAAAGGCAAAATGAGAAAGGACTTGAAGCTACTGAGAGGTAAGTAGCAGTTAGCACAGACTGTAGACTTATTTGTTGATCAGAGTGACAAGCAACTTTTCCCTCCTGGTGGGAGACCTTGGGGGAAACATTGCTTTTTCTCTGACCATGCCAGGCACCCAGGATCGGCTTACTCACCGACTAGCAGGTAGTTACCTGTAGAAGGCAAATGGTAGCAGCCTGGTGTGCTGATCTGGGGCCAAGTGGAGGAGGTGCCCCAGCTCGGCATCTGCAAAATTGAGGAGTTCAGTCAGTTCTCTAGTGCTGTGGGGTGACTCCAGGATGTCATGTGCTCTGAGTAGTTTCTGTCTAGCTGTGGTGACAGCCAGGGGCTTATGACCTATGCTGAGGACACCTGTTAAGAACTGCTGGGAAAGAGGGTCTTTTTTCCCCTGGTCTGGGAAAATGGGGGTGATATGCTCATACAGGAGAACAGAGACGGGGCTGAACAAGTGCCCTCCAACTGCTCCCCCTACAATGTGCCTATGGGTAGACCATTCCAAACCGGCAACGTCGTGGACCTTTGAGTGTCCCATTGACTCCTCTGTTGCTTTAAATAAGTGTGTCCTGAATTAATGCCCCAAACGAGGTAAGGTTTATAAACTCAGTAAAGTTAAACCCATGAAAGTTGACCCCAAGGCTTGTTCTTAACTGTCTGAAAGCTGCTTCTGAAGGGTGACATAGCTGTCGTGGTAGCTCATCAACTCACGTCTGTCTCATCTTGGGTAGAGCCAGCTTTCCCATACTGTTCAAGGGACACATGGCTTCTCACCTGTCTCTGTCAACTGGAAGAGCACCAGCCAGGAAACCTTCCTTCTTCCCAAGTACATGAGGACCTCGGCACAGATGCCCATGGCTTTCAGATACTCAGCAGTGTCCTGTGAGCCACAGAAGAACCCTCAGAAGAGCTGAGTAGATGAAGAGCTAGCTTTAGTGCAGGATGGGCAAATCTGGTTCCCAAGAGCTGCTGTGTTCATGTGGATTTGGGGTTCAAACTTTACCATAATGGGATGGTTCCATTTTACCCTCCAAAGTCTAAACCTGGTGACACAACCTAAACAGAGGCACTGCCTTGGGCTTTCTAGATGTAAAATCTCATTGGAGCAAGACATCAAAAGACCAAACAAGAAACAGAGCCTGAAAAGCCCAGAGATATGAACTGAAGTCTAAGTGGGCCTGGAACTTACTACCTTGTGCTCCTGCCCAGCCCAGGGTTGAGGGGAAATGCGTCCTCAGCTAAAAGGTGTGACTTACCTGTTGGGTCAGGTAGGACGAGAGTAGGCTCATCAAGGAAAAGAAGAGGAGGGAGATGAGCAGCTAGGAGGGAAAGAGGCACCACATGAAAGTCACACTCTGACACGCTAGGCTAAGTGAGACCCTGGCTAGAGCCTAAGGCCTCTAGAGAAAGTGGCTCTCAGGAAGGGGAAAATTCTAATTCACTGTTTTCCCTATTTTTGGAGACAGGGTCTCAGTGTGAAGTCCAGGCTAGCCTCAGATTCATTCCGACAGTCTTCCTGCCTCAGCCTTCCAAGTGCTGTGATTGCTAGAACCTCCATTCCAGGCTTTCTGTTGTTTAGAGGCTTACATCAGAATAAATTATGGCTTACATGGTCACTTAAAACAAATTTTACTACATTTATTTTTGTTTGTGTGTGTATGCATGCAGAAGTCAGTTCTTCCTACCATAGCACTCTGAAGCCATCAATATTACCTCTCTCTCTCTCTTTTGAGACAGGGTTTCTCTGTAGTTTTGGAGCCTGTCCTGGAACTAGCTCTTGTAGACCAGGATGGCCTTGAACTCACAGAGATCTGCCTGCCTCTGCCTCCCGAGTGCTGGGATTAAAGGTGTACGCCACCACCGCCAGGCAACATTACATTTAATAATTCAAAAGCAATAGAAAAATGGGCTTTGGAGACTCCTAGGGTTTCTATATTATAGAGAAACATTTGGCTCTACTACTGATCTAGATTAGTTAGGTTGGCATATAAATCATGAGTAAGCAGAGGTCCTGCATTTAGGAGTGAAGGGGTGTACAACATGGCTTACTTCCCAGCTTCCTCCTTAGATGCTGGCTCCTGTTTTCTCATATTCCCCAACAAATCTTGTCCTACACATGCCTGAGTTTCCTTAGAGGTCACATGAGTGCTGTAGAGGGCACTAGGTAGTTAGGGCTCACTCTCGAGGGCTCAGTGCCCAAGTACTGCCTGTCCCTTCACTTAGAAGTCGGAGCAATTCCTCCTTGTACTTGTGCAGAGCACAGCTCCAGCCAGTCGTCATCGGGTGCCTCTGAGTTGCACTCTTGTAAGTGCCCTGCAGTACAAGTCACCGTTGTAGCAATGGGTATATGGGAGGTGCAGACACTGGCTGGTGGCTTTATACTAGGTTGAAGTGCAGGCAAAAACAAGCTTGATGGGGCTGAGGAGATGGCTCAGTGGTTAAGAGCACTGGCTGCTCTTCCAGAAGACATGTGTTCAATCCCCAGCACCCACATAGCAGCTCATAACTGTAACTCCACTTCCAGGTGATCTGACACCCTCATACAGACATACATGGAGGCAAAACACCAATACAGATAAAATTAAATAAAGAGCTTGACTCTGAATGTGACTGCCAATGGGGACTGACTGAGAAGCCAATGATAATGGCACTGGGACCTATCTCTTCTGCATGTATTGGCTTTTTGGGAACTTATACTATATGGATGCACATCTTCTTAGACCGAG